>JADAZS010000018.1:0-430067 GCA_014872975.1 Diaporthe citriasiana
TATTAGCTTACTATAATAATAGCTTTTTTTAAAGCTTATATAAGGTATTAATAAATAAAAAGAGATAAAAATAGTAATTAAAAGTATAACTTTAGACTATTAATTAGTTATAATATTTTATATATATTAAGAGACTATATTACCCTTTAGTATATAACTAATTACCTAAGCTGGTTCTTATAATAATAGGTCTAGTTTATAGTACCGGTAAAAGCTATCTTGACTAGCCTTATCTATACGGCTATTATAAGGTAAACTATATTTTTTAACCCCAAGGTTATAGTTAACTATATTTACAAATATACTATTATCGGTACTATCTGGTATTTAATACTGGGTCTTTAAGTGTTTACTACTGTGTGAAGAGACCGCCTACTGCTTAGAAGAGTATGTATACGGATTAAAAGCGAAACCACCTAAGCATACTACCACCTGGGCCGACGGTTGTCGCGAGGCTATGCTGTGGCCTGACGATGTGTTCCGTTGCGCTGACCAGCTCGCCCGCCTCCCGGGTAAGCCTGATTGTAGTCTGCAAGGCAGCGTCCTTCTGAGAAAGTATGTCCAAGTCACCGCCTTTGCGGATGTCGTCTGCGAGATGGGCTAGCGCGCCTCCGAGTAGGGCTTCCTTTAGCTCCTGATGTTCGGGTCTTCCCGAGTCGACGAGCCCATGGGAGATGTTTTCCAACACAGAGCGAGTGAAGAGGGTGGGCATCTGCTCGACAATGGAGACGTGTTCACGATAGTTGCTAACGTTGAAATCGCGCAGAACGGTGCCGTTGATGGTCACTTTGCCTGCATTTGGGTCATAGAAGCGCTCAACTAGGGCCGCGATAGTGGACTTGCCGCTCCCGGAAAAGCCTACGATGATAGGCTGACATTCTCGAGTACAGGGACTTCGGCGCGAGACGGGTAGCTGAATGAGACTTTCTCGAAGGAGATGTCGCCTTCCATGCTGGTGCGCTTAATACCTCGGTCCTGGTTCGTCCCGTCGATAAGTGCCCATCGTTGAATGGTGTCGAAGAGTTTTTCAGATGCCTTGGATGCATCGGCAAAGATGGGTAGAACATTGAAGGGGACCCACGAGGCTGGGGATGAAAGAGGCTTCCAGTATCTCAGTAACCGGTAAAATCGCCAGAATTCATATTTCCCCAATCTCGTAGTAAAGGTTACTCACCATGAACCAAGACGAAGATCACGGTGTAGATATTTCCAACCGTGATGCCGTTGCCACCACTCGTCGCCACTGACTCGGCAATCTGATGATCTGATTAGATTGTGGCGATCAAAAACGGGGATAATGCATCATTTCACAGGCCCAAGTATTCTAATCAGGTAGTAAAATTCCGCGCATTTGCGCCCACCTTGTCTGGTCCGGAAGGCCACAGCCGAGACTAGAGAGAAGAGACTAGAACGTAACGCGACCCAGCGGTCGTCAGTCATTTCAATAAATATCAAAAGGAATAAGAGACCTTCCAGGCCGTGTAAGTGATAGAATATTTATAGGTAAAGCTACTGAAATCCTCGCCATCGTCCTGCTGTGTTTCCCATGAGGAATGAGAAGTTGGTGTGGAGTCAAGTCGCACACATTTGGCAGTCAAGTCCCTGGAGCGTTAGGGGGAAAGGCTGTAGTGTTCTAACATTAGAAACTAACGCCCCTCATGGTGCTTCCATGCCTTTTCATATCACATGCCCTTAAATTCATGCAGACAGGCTTTCCTAGAGCTTAAGGAATCCGAGAACCGAGCTCAGAATGCCACCCACGTCAACGGGGCCGCTGCCAGACACGGTCTTGCCGACCAGGTTTCCTGCGAGTGTTGTGACAGTGCCGACAACGCTGGTGAGCGAGCTCACGATGCCCGGAGCAGAAAGGTCGTTCAGTAGGGTTGTCAAGTTGCCAAGTCCTCCCTTCAGGACGCCCTGGATGACCGACGAAGACGCACCAGTGAACTTGCCACCGGTAAGGCTGCCCACCACGGATCCGACCTCACCGAGGATGTCGCCAACAATGGGGATGGATCCAGAAGCCGTCGCAGTTCCGTCGCTAGCGGCGTCAACTAGACCCTCGACAAGACCGACAATGTTCGTGAGGCTGCCGATAGCACCGGTTGCCTGGTCGTTGCCCTCGAAGGTGCTGTTGAGGTTCGCGAGACCGCCAGTGATCTCAGCAATAATATTGAGGGAGCCACCGTTGCCGGCGTTGGTCAGGATGTTGGTCGCAACAGACTCGACTTCTCCAATGACGCTGTTGACCGAGTAGGCGTCCAGAGTAATCCCAAGGTCGGAGAGGAGGGAGCCGACAACTGGAAGGTCCAGGAGTCCGCCAAGCAAGCCGGTCCTGCATTCATGGTTAGTTCTGTATGAGAGATTCCAGGAATATTATGAAACTCACAAGCTCGATAGTTGTCGCTTGTGGAGAGGGGCATCTGCCTTAGCCACCGGTGTGGCCAGAACAGGGACAGAATAGGCAGCGAGCGCTGCGGAAGCGAAGATCGTGAAACGCATCTTGATCAAGAGTATTGATGTAAAGTGATAGAATAAGTTGGTTTTGAAACAATGAATGAGAATCCGATGCGTTTAAGGAACGACAGCTGCAAATGCAGAGATAGTGAGCAAGGGAACACAGAGTTGGTGTAGAGAGAGCTCTGGTTACTGAAAAAGGCACCTGGGGCCCATATATACTTTAACACCCACCATAGATTATGATATACATTCCCAATAGCCCTCCTTCACACCACCTTCTTTCACCACCCTTCATTGTTTCAGTTAGGGTATTGGAGACCTAATTACCCTGTGGCGAGGGTGCCTTATTAGATAAGTAATATTTACTGTAGATAGCTTTACTTTACTGTTACCGTGGGGAGGATATAAGACTGTATACACTATGTGCCTTTAGCCCCTTCTTCCCTTCTATATATAAGAGATAAGAATTAATAAATAAAGACTAATTTAAAGTAATTACTATTACCTAAGCTAGATTAATACTAATTAGTAATTATTTAGGTAATTATAAAGTAGTAAGGTTAATATATTATTATTTATTATTAACTATTTTACGTATAAATAATTAATCCCTTAAGTGGGTAATTTGATGATTATTATTATTATAAATATAATTATTATAAAGATTTAAGCTAATAATAATTTCTTGTATATAGATTAATATCTTATAAATTTATTAGGAATTTATAGGGAAACTACCTAATTATATATATATACGGTAAATTACCGGTAAATTACTAGTAAATAGGTAAATTTACGGTAAATTTACTGTGAATTTACCTATTTACTATAAATTTATGGTAAATTTATAGTAAATTTACTGTAAAAGTAAATTATTAGTAGATTTACAGCTAATTTACTACTAGTAAGGATATTTTATATTATTAGCCCTTAATATAGCCCTAGAAAAAAAATACCGTAGTACCTTATCCCTTACCTAATTATTTATTAGCTATCTAGTGGCTTGATTATCTATTAAGGAGGGATTTATAGAATTACGGAAATATCTAAAAATAGTAGCGGATTTAAATTTAATAAGGTTTAGACTAGTAGTCTTAATATAGGAAAAATACTGATATTATCTTGATATAATGTTAACCTCTTGACATGATTTTTTTCAAATAATTATTTATTAGTCTTTTATAAGCATTTTGTTATAATGTCTAAATTTTGATCAAATGTCAACATTATAACAAAAAAAGTGTATATTGCGTGACCCAGTCAGTAACCCCCCCTCCCCCTGATAGGCAGGAAGCACTTGGCCTGGTCGCGTAATAGGGAGTAATGAGCAATCCAAATAGTCTTCTGGGTCAAGCCCATTGCCACTCCGAAGATACCCTTCACTCCCAAGAAGAACTTTGAGCCTGGAGAGGGGTCCCGCATCAGCGTGGATCACTTCAATCAATTTTGTCAGATAGGGCTCGGTTTCGTCAGTCTCCACCTGGTCCAAGCCACCGAGAATAATAAGGAGCAGGGGGCTACGATGCCTGAGTAGTATATAAATGGCTTCGAAGGCCTTCGAAATTGTCTCCTGTTGACCATTGAGGGACGACATTATGACCGTGAGTTCGTGAATGTGCATCCACCACTGGCAGGGTCTCATCCGCGATTATTGTCAGTCGATGAATCAGGGTGTAGAGAATTGCAATGAGCATGTTCATTTCGCGAGACTGGTCCTGAGAAACAGAGCCTTCGAATTCGTCATCAGGCATGCAGAAGACAGATATGCACGGAATCTTGGTCACTCCTGCCAGGTTGTCGATGTGCAATGCGACTAAGTGCGAGTAATTCACGGTCGAGAACGCCACGCCGAGGATCCAGAGCAACTGAGATCTCGGGGATCCAGCCCAATCTCGAAGTCTTTCAACGACCATTGCGGGGATGAGGTGCGTTCCTAGATCTCCATCTTCAAGGACTTCCATCCCTTCATTGGTGACCGGCAGATACTTGAGCAGATTCAGAGAGATCTCCTCCAATGCGTCTCGACTATGAGTGCCTGTTGAGACCAGAGCCGATGGTGCGATTGGTCGATCGCTAATGGCAAGTTCCTCCAGAATTTGAGATGATGAGTGGCCGACTGGCTTCGTATGTATTTCATTACGCCGCCCGGAATCTTCGTTTGCCCCAGCCCAAGTCAGCATGATCAGGAATGGACAACCTAAGGCGTACTTACACATAGCACTCGCAACATCATCATCGTACATATGATGCTCAGCCATCGCAACAACATTCTCGTGACAGTGAAACCCGATTATGAGTTCCTTCAGCTCTTTCAGCTTTGCGTCATGTTTCTCAGAATGCTCCTTCAACTGCTCCTTTAGCATGCGCTCCTGGAAGATTCTTTGTCGATGATCAAGCTTGTATTGATTATGAAGTTCATGAATTCGCTTCTCGGTGAGCTGTATTTGTCGTTGAGATATCAATTGAGCCTGGCTTTCGATCCTCTTGCAGACGTCTCTGATGTCTGTTACTTGCGATACGACTTCCTTGGTGTAGAAATCATTTCTCAAGGTTGTTTTGATCCGCCTCCAACGTGATCCTAGGTGCCATGTCATGAAATGACAAAAGAACTTGGAGTATCGGATATACAAAAGTACAACGAACCTTTTGATACCGTCACTGTTTTGGTGGACCTCCGATATGGCTGTGCTCAAGCACATTGCGGTGCCAATGTCTTCCAAAGCTGAAGAGAAGCCTTCAGTAATTTCTGTGTATCTACCAGCTGCCTAAGAGACTAACCCTCAGCGGCAAGTTACCAAAGATGGAAGAAGCCAACATGTGGAGTACCAGATATAAATACCTTCACAGTAGTGGAGATCACCCCGGTAAAGAGGGATAAATACTCATCACTATCAGTTATGATTGAGAAGAGATCCGAAAACGAGATAAGAGTTCCAGAAAGGTTCAGCAAGCTATTCTTAGCTTTGGACAATCCAGAGTCTCCTCGAGCATCCCAATCCTGTACAACCGTTCTCATGATTGATTGGAGACCATGGATGCTTGGGGCCTCTTTGATGCCTAGGTCTTGGAATTCAGTATGCTTCATTCGAAAGTCTTGCCAAATCATGGCCAATGTCTTGAATTCCTGGAATAGATCTTCGACTTCCCACCTGCAGATGATCAGTTGAGAACTCTCAAAGACCTGCAAACAAATTTGGGCTCGGACCTGTCTGATCGATCAAAATGATCCCATTGGTTGTGTCCAGTAGAATTGTGGACAAACCCAGTGCTTTCCATTGTAGCATCTTTTTCTTCGCTCTTGTGAAGGAATTGTGCTAGTTGATTTTGGGGTAGCTCTACAGCTACCTTAACACTGTTCCGGCCTCCGAAGGCCGAAGCCTTCAGCTTCCTATTCAGACTCTTCATGGTATAGGAATATTTCAGAGAGGAAAGAAGACCTGGTTGTTTAGACTCCTGTACTGTCGACTGGGGTGTTTTTCTAGGGATCACCGGGCGGAATCTGGGCCAGAATATCATCCAATTTGTGTTCAGGCAACATCCGGAACAAATGACCGGATTTTGGTGAACACAATATGCATGATGTTTCTGCCTGTGTTCGTGGGACGCAAACTTCTAGCGGCAGTTGCATTAGAACAAAGTACAACAGTCTGGCCACCCATTTGATTGGATCATCACCCAACCTCACGCATACGGATGGGTTCATTGGAACGGCTCTGCTGGTTGCTCTTTGATGGCATGTCCTACTTCGAACACGGGAAGTCGTACGATATTTGCTGATCAGCCCAACCCAGCCAAAATGAGCATGCCCACTGCCGATTCTTTATCCTTGAAAGATGTTTTACGTCCGGCATATGAAAGCTTTGAATCTTCTTCAGCTAAATCACTCTCTGTTGATAGACAGCTTAGCTGCCAGGGCAAACAGGGTCTGATCAAGGGGCGGGGTAAGGCAGTGAAAATTCCAAGAGTCGACCCGAAACTTGACCGAGTCTTGTTACTCGTCATGCGTATGGCCAGATGGTAAAGACAAAGCATCCTAAGGCACTTCATTTATGCTCTCCTTATTCGACTCATCTGTGAAGCGCTGAAAAAATATTCACTTAGCTCAATCACTCATCTCATCGTATCGGACTGATCATTGTAAAAAGTCAAATCTCGCAAAATGGAGTCAAGCAGTGCGCGAGAGTCTGGAGATGTGACCATCCCACCTGCTACGCAAGACATCGCTGCAAGCTGCAGAACTGAGACTTCCGATCTGCAAGATGCCATCGTAAACACAGAATCTAAAGTGGAAAACGCCATCCCTTTAAATCAGGTTCCAGAGCAAGAGAAGAGGAAACCGCCGGTCCAGGAAACATCCGTTTCTCCCACCGCTGCATTCAACGACCCACCCGTGAAACTGCCAGTCGGTGAAAAGGTACGGTTAACCAATCCTTTGGTCTCGAGTCGAGCTGATCAACCGTGAGTAGTGGCCAAAATGCGCCATGTGCCAGAATCCGATCATGAATCAGGGCCTCGATCCAAGCCACGTTCCAAGGAAGAGCAGGCGACGCATGATTGCTCCTGCTCAGTCGTCCCATCCAGCTCCTCAAGTAGTATATTCAAATCGATTCGCTGATCAAACGCACGTCACTGTTCTCGAGCATCCCTGGCCTGAGGCGTTGGACTTGGATCAGGAGCGCAAAATACCAGCTGGGTCGAAGCTGCAACGGAACGCACCCATCATAGAATTCGTCACTACTGTCGGCACCAATCTAGAACATCGATGTATAAGGATACGAGATCGATCCTGTCTGATCCAATAGTCGCAACAGATGTCATCCGAAGGGAAGCGGTCATTCACAGTGGGCATATTGTCAACGCTTTTAGAGCATTGACTACGTACTACCCGGGTCTCGAGCTTCTTGGAACATACATGACTATTCCTGAGCCGTTCTGCATCTTTGACCACTATTACCAAGAAATCGAGGCCCTTCGAAGCACTTTCGATGCATCCACCAAGCCTCCAATTGGAGAAAAGCATTCCGAAACCACGCCGGGCGGACCTGAGTCGTACAACAATGAAGCAACGGAGCACCTGAAAATCTTATGTGACTTCATCGAGGGCAAAGGTCTCCAAGAAGTCGAGCTAGAGCAGAGGCGCTACCGTCAAGATCCCCCAGTCGCCACTTATCGGATGATGTGGCTATTGTTCAAGCCGGGAACAAAGGTCTATCATTTCAGCGGCGGCAGAGCAGCCGCGGGAATAGTGCTATGGGTTGAGACAGACACTGGTTCGAAGAGACCAGGTCTTCGGTCATTGACTCTCTGGCATCTGGACTTTGACGGGTTCAAGTAGGGGAGACGCGAGATGATATACAATATGGAGCCATTTGATGGCGAAAGAAGAATATCAGATCTCCCGCTGTGTCCATGTGACATATACGACGCTCAGGACAACAATCGTCTACACAAGGAGCTCATATCCCGGGGGAGAAGGTTCTGGAAACTTTTACTGGGAGTGCAGGTCGACTACAACGGAAGAGTCCCGGGCGAAGCTATTGAATAGGTAAACTCGTTTCTAAACACGGAATCCATCTACCTCACGTGTTGTGATATTGACAAGACTTCTGTGCAGAGAGGACGCGTCATCATTGATCCTACGACGTATATAAAATACAGTCAAGTCGATGAAGACCCTTCACAGCATGTTGAAGATCAATTTCGCGAAGTCCTGATGCCACCTGTCGTTGGCCGAGTCTGCGACGAGATGAACACTCGACCGAAGTTGGACCCTGACCGCAAATACTATGCTTCTTATCCTGTCCGCCGCTCCCGGAAGGATCACGGTATTTATCCTCCCGATGGTTTCGAAAAAGCGGTGGAAAAGTTGAACTGGCACCGTCGAGTGGGACAAGAATTTTCAGGATATGAGTATGGTCTATGGGCGGAATACGAGAACATCATACCAGGTGACACAGTCAGTTTAGAGCTCGAAGTCGACGTCGTGACGCAAGACAGAGACGCTCGCTACCTTCTCTGCCCCAAAGAAGTCATTGGCTTCGACTTGAAGACCAGAAGATGTATTAAGAGAGCTGTGCTTTGTGTGAACTTTCAGCGACTTGATTCGATAGGTCTGTCTCTTTATTGGGTATTTAGTGCTAACGTCTCTCATTTAGTGCTCCTTGATGTTGGGTGCTGCAAAGAGGTTGAATTCAACGACAATGCTCTCAACAACCTTGTGATGAAGGATGACAGGAAAACAGTGATCAGGTCACTAGTCCATCGATATACAACAACAGACGCCATGACTGCTAATTCCTTGCGGGTTGAGAGATCTGATAACAGCTTATCTCAACCATGGACAGCAGACTTCATCAAAAATAAGGGTGACGGCCAGATATTCCTGCTCCATGGTGGCCCGGGAGTGGGGAAAACCTATGTGAGTATGACTGTCTTCACAACTGACATTATGCAAGTATCTATTCATACTGATTTTCTACCAAGACTGCAGAGTGCATCGCAGAAGCAACTCGTCGGCCACTGTTGTCATTAACCTGCGGCGACTTCGGCACGGATGCAACTGTCGTCGAGAATAGACTGTCAAAGTGGTTCCGGCTAGCAGAAGTATGGGGTGCCGTCATGCTCCTCGACGAAGCCGACGTTTTCCTGGAGATGAGGCAGTTGACTGACCTGAATAGGAATAGCCTGGTCTCTTGTGCTAACCCTTCCCCAACCTGTCCTGTTCACGATTGCAGCTTGCTCCAGGTCGTTCCATCGGGTGGTCATGACCAGTAGAAATATGGCACAAAAGTTGACACAATTGCAGTTTTCCTTAGGACGATGGAATATTACCGCGGCATTCTGTTCTTGACTACTAACAGGGTGGGCAACTTCGACGATGCGTTTGTGTCCCGTATACACTCTGTGATTCAGTATGAGGGATTCTCCGATTCAGAAAGAGAACGAATATGGGGCCAATTCTTCACGAAGCTAGAAATGGAGCGACGAGCCAAGATAAAGGTTGATCCAAGTGCCCGTAAATACGTGTTCCACAGCGAGGATATGAAGGGTATCCAATGGAATGGCCGTGAGATACGAAATGGTGAGCACTCGCGAACTTTCATGCCTATCCGACATGGTTTTATGCCACAGGCTTGTTGCTAATCAACACTTGCTTATTTAAGCCTTCCAAACTGCAGTGGCGCTTGCAGAATACCGGTACTTCCAGCTATCGCCACAAGAAAAGGAAGAAATGGGTGAGAGGGCATGCTTGGAGCCCCAGGACTTCGAGAAAGTTAGAGAGATGACAATGGCCTTTAAGAAGTATCCGAAATCCATTAGAAGAGATGAGGAGACGGTAGCAAAGTTGGGAGGATTCAGATGATGGTTTTCCTGTTCTTCTAGAAAAGTGCAGAGCACTTGGTTCATGATGATGAATTTCCTTTCGTAGCTAAGAACTCACATAAAACGACACATCAATTGACTTTGTGCCCCTATAGACCAATAATAAGAAGGTAGCTATGTTCCTGCTGAGACTCTAACGACTACTTGCAACATCTAGGGACAGTTACTAAACTGCCTCAGTGGATTTCCTTCATCAACCTACCAATTCAGAAATAGACGCAATGAAGAGACGGCACTGTCGCGCAATTTCTCTTAGAAGCGATCTCACATGGCGTGGGCTAGGAGGGAACGGGAGCTGGTGTGACCATCGTACCCCTCTGAAGTGACTCAAACCGCTGTCGAGAATCATTTGTGGCGTATATGGAGATCTTAAACATCGAAATATGGGTGTTTCGCGTCATTTTCCATATTGAGAACAATGCAGTGCTCATGTTTTCTTTCCGTCCACCTTGGAGAGCCAATCGGGCGCCTCCTTCTCACAACTTGTGCACAGGATGCCCGCACTGGCACGAACTGCGACCGGCCAAGGCAACGGTCGGTACCGGGAAACGAGTCATCGACGGGACGCGGAGGGGGCGATGAAGCTTGCTTGCGGTAAACACCCCGAGGCATCGCTGCGCCCAGCATGCAGATCAGGCGAGGATCCGTAAAGCTCCGGATCTCCAGAAGAGGGTGACGGTCCAATCGCACTCCTTCCCTCTTGGAAAAAGGGAAACGGAGAGGAGGCAGTTGGTAAAGTTGGTGGTGCTTTTGGCGCGTCTGATCTGCGTGGAGCAAAACCGCCAGGTGCGGATTCGTGATCGGCGCTAGGCCTCGAAAGTTACCGGGATGCTGTTGCGTTTCAAACCTGGGGCTCATGATACTTGCTTAGCCACTGAGATGCTACTCTATAGCCGTTGGAAACTGTCATCCAGTGTTATCCGGAGTTGGGCTCGTTTTGACATAAAGATGGCAGCTGTCTCTCGTGTGTCGTCTGGTTAGTTTTGGTTCGTCCAGCCATCAAGCTTCAGCCTTTACACCTGCCATCTGTTCTCAACGTCCTTTCTTCAGACCTGGAGTCTTGTTTCGTCTTAATATCCAAGCAATTTTAATTCCTACAGCGAGAGTAGATTTCTCTATCCTACACAGACTCAAGACCAGTTTACGATACACACTTACATAATGTACGCCTCCCGTGTCATCATTGCGGCCATCTTCGCCATCACCACTTCAGCCTCAGTGGTCGAGCGTCAACTCGGCGGTATCGGATGCAACATCGCACGATTCCAAATTCTCGGGGCACTGGGCGATGCCGGAGACTCCATCTCCGAGATCCAGGATGCGGATGTGCAGAGCGCAGCACAAGCAGGGCTGGACCAGGCGAACGACGGAATTTCACAAATTGCATCTTCGCTCCTGAGTGGAGCGGCGGCGCCGGCAGACAGCCGTGACCAGGTCGCGGCCGGGCTGGCGGCGATGGACAGTGCATTGGCTGATGCTGACGAGTAAGTCAACCTTAGTTCCGTTCTGCAAGGAATTCAATTTGAATGTGTTATTGACCTTTTCTTGAATCAGGTCTGACGCAGCTGTTGGTGATGCCAAAACGGCGCTCACGGATGCGACAGCCGCCGGACAGGACGTCGTCGCCAAGTGCTAGGCTATTTCAGTTTCAAAACATCGTGGTCACAGCGGAGTTCCCGGTTATTTTGCAGGGCTCTTGCGGAGCATTTTTCTTCATTTTCTAGAATCGAAGGCGGCTTCGAATAGTACGGAAGCCAATAATGGGATTTTGATACCCAGATAGCTTAATAAGGCCATCAATTTCCCGGTTCTACACACCATCAGGTCAGGGACAACTCCCTCTAATTCGTGAAGTTCCATCTGTACCGAAAATGACAGCCCAGGGGTACCCAGCGTTGCGCCAGGGCAACCTGCATCTGAACCCCCTTGCATGCTTCAGCTCTGGCGCCCCTGCGCTCAAGCCCCCAGCCTGTCGGCCGAACCCCGTTTCCGGATGACACTTGTCACCCAAGCCTTTTACCTCACCCATGCTTGTATGACCACTATTTTCTGACCAATGCAAACATCCCTTAAGCGAACCTATCGACTTCTGGGTCGTACGGGAGAAGATGTTGAAAGGCTGAGTCCCGACACGGAGATCAGGATAATGATGGGAAGAAAAATCCAGGATTGACATTAAATTTTAAGAAAGGTATCAATAAGCACGACCTAGACAGCGATGGAGGCGTTGAAGCTGTGCGTACCACAAGGCACCGTGTAAACAGCCCAGCCATCTTCATTCCTGACGAACTCAGCACGGTGAAGCTTGCACATCACCACCATCAGTTGGCACGCGAACCTCAGCCCTGGTGTTACAAGGAACCGTACACGTCAGCCCGAAATCACCACCATCACTGCGGGACTCCCCCTACAGAGTCTCGTACGTCCTCGCGGCACTATCGAGGTTCCCAACCGGTGTGGGCTGGAACGCGAGTCCATCCGCCCACGCCTCAGTCAGCGTGCCGAGGCTCGTGGGTCGGATCCCCGCGACGGAGGCGTGGAACCACTCGTCGACCTGCGCGAGGATCATGTGGTTCCTGGAATCGCCGAGGTCCCACTTCTCCCCAACCGTCGTCGTTCCGCCTGGGTTGGCGGCAGTGGGCGCCATCTTGTGGATGCGGTTGACCCGGTCGTTGGACGAGGTGAAAGTACCGGCGTCTGGAACCTTTGCCTGCAAGCGCAGGCCGGTGATCAGCTCTGAGCCCGGCTCGAAGTCGGCGGGCAGCCCGGTGACCCGGACCCATTGCATGCCAAAGTAGTTGAACCCGGGGTGCCAGGACTCGACACCAGCGCGGCCGGCGGTCGTGTAAGTATAGAACAGATCAGTCTCGCGGGATCCGGGGCCCAAGGACGACTGCTCAATGGTCCCGTTGGCATTGAGCGACTCGGCAGGCGCAACCTTGACCACGACGCCGGCGGGCAGCTCAGGGAGCGTGATAAGGGCCCGGCCGGCGAAGTTCTGGCCAAAGTCGAACACCCACGTGCCCGGGGCCGGGCTGGTGACCGACACGGGCGTGGACCTAGCAGCTCATCTTATAACAAGAATCAGCCTGCAGTAGGGGCTGCGGCGTAGTCCAGCTTGTCGTACCCAGATGAATTAAGCATCCCACTCTATCAAAGCGAACAAGAAGAAATCGCTTGCTGGCACACTGGTCCACCTGACAAATTGGCCATGTCGGACGGTGAAAGCGAGGCGAAGAAGACTTCGGCGCTCGCTTGATTCACCTCCCGACATGTTCCTCCTGCCCGAGTTCATGCCCATGGCGTCGGCTGATCTGGCAGCAGAACTATGGGCTATCCTCCATATATACCTAGGTACGTCTGCCAAGATCCGAGATGGTGCCGGGGAGAGCCACAGCGGAGATTGGCATCTAATTCATATGGGTAATTGGAGCCACTCGCGCACTATCTGACGTGACTGTGAGTCTGGGATAGGGATGTGGGGACGTAGGGGGATAGTGAGAGTCGGGTGGCCCCTTGCCCATAGTATACGCGTATTGAACTATGTTATGGTATTTTTGTATACGCGTATCCCATTGTTCTATGGAGAGATCGCAGAGGGGCCGGCATATCATTGCCGAGAACCCCATCAGTATCCCCGCATTCTACCTGATCATGAGTCGTTGGAGGATGTAAAGGGCCGAATTTCGGTTTCGGTTTCTGTGCCGCCAACGATGTCCCGGAAGACTGAGCAGTTTACCTCTGCTGATCTGAAAAGTAGCCAGGCTATTGTCACAGTCGTCGGCAATGAGGGTAGACTTTCTCGGTGCTCGCTCTGCTGCGGGTACAAGCCTTATGTAGTATTGTACTGGTGCTGCTGGATGTTGCCCAGAGACACTCCTCGATGGCTCTATCTGTGTCAAGACTATGAGGGTATGTATCCCAACCAGGTCTTCTGAACCCAAATTTTCAGGTTTCTTTTCCTGAGCCGAAATGCTACAGGCTGATTTCGTTCTCTGAACAGCCACCGTCGGGGCCGGATCGGCTCTCTCTAGGTACCGGACTGTGCCACATGGCTCCCATCAGCCTCAGTCACTCCGTGCTGACGGAGGCGGGAATGGCCAGGCCGCCACTTTGGGCCAGCCGATGGTCTCGGTCAACCTATTTTTAGGATCTCTTATGGAATTAATCGGGTGACACCTCAAGTTTTGGCGCTGTCGTCTTTCTTTTGTCACGTTTCAGGAGGGTTCGTTATTCTCAAGCATTCCTCACCATGAGACAACGCCGACTTTTGCATGCCTTGATGTGGTCTTGGCGCCACATGGATGCATTTTTGAGGCAGCTCTGAATCAATTCTAACAATCAACTCCCCTTTTCGATTACTAACGCCAAAGGTTTTCCCAGATTACCCACATGCTTGACTTGCCCCTCCGTTTCATGCTCCGCCCGTCATGGCCGCTGCGTATTATGACCCAGGTCCCTGGTCCCCGGCGTTTTGACCGTCCTCCGCCTCAGACAGACTTACACTCTCAAAGCTTGACGTGACCTGCAGTCGCTTGATATTGAGTGGCATCGGTGTGAGTGGCGGCGACGAGCAGTTCGATCGTGAGTCTTCAGTCCCTCCGTTCCCCCTCGATTCCGTGTCATCATCGGCTGTCGAGCCCACGGATGATTCTGACCAGGCGCTCATAGTCCTCTGGAAGCTCAGGCCTCGCGACCGCTGCTGCTTGGACTGCAGCTCGTTTGTCCCGCTGCTCGCCCATCCCAGCGACTCGTACCCTTCGTCTGATGCCGAGGGCACAACGGGGAAGGGGCCGCGCACCGTGTCCGACCGGTCACGCCTAGGGGCCTGGTTAGTCGCTGTGACCGTGGCGGCGCTCACGGCTGACCAAAGCGGCTTTTCGACGTCTTGATCCGTGGTCGTGTTCACCCGCAGGTTCGTGTTCCGCGGGGGCGATCTGGTTCTGAGATGACCCTCGCCCGAATCCGGTTGTGGAATTTCCTCGAGGTACGGTGGATTCTCCGCTCCTTCTCCGATTTCTTGGCCTTCGAGCCACTGCAATGCGTAGTCGCTTGCAGCTCCGACGTCGTGTGTGGGCTTCCGCAGGTGACAGAACTCTGGGTAGTCGTGCGCAGGCTTAGGGGCCTTGCCGGTGATCTTATCAGCATTCGACATTGCTATCTCAAAGCAGTGTGGACAGAACCGAGGTTTCGATTTGACACCGTTGTGGTCATCCAAATCGTCCGGATCCGCGCCGAACAGGCTTAAAGGAAACGAAACGCTGCGGTTGCTGGGGTCGATGCTCATGGAGTTTCGCCGAGCTAGGGTCACCGGGGTATCCAACTGAAGGCCTCCCTCTTCTAAGACGTCCAACACGCTGCAGAATAGCTCGTCGTCGGTAATTTTGCTAATGTCGGGAACATGCCCCTTGTTGGAGTTAAACAAACCAACCATGGGGCGCTCTCCAGAAAAGACGGACCATATCGAGACTGCTAAGGCGTAGTAGTCGTCGAATGGCGTCGAAGCCTCGCCTTCAGTTGATCGGTTTGGCGAGATATACTCTATTGTTGGTGTCTGTCCGGGCCAAGTGTTCAGATCGCTATCGTCTATCATCCGTGCTGAGGAGAAGTCCACTATCTTGAGGGCATCACTTCCGGGTTGCTTGACGAATCTCTCTGGCTTGATATCGCCATGCAAAATCCCCTTGAGATGCAGAGCCGTTACCAAGATCATCATGTGCTTCGCAATCGAGACGCGTTCAGCTGGGAGGATTCTGGTTACGTCGAGAGGATACCCCAGTTCCATCAGTGCGCCCTTCTGGTACCACTGCGCACTCATGTCGTCAACCACCCCGACCTTGCTAACAACCCGGAGCGTGAGCTCGTTTGCGACCACCATCAGCTTCGTCTCTCGCTTCCTGCAGACTGGCTTGTATGCCAAGGTGTTGCTGTATTTGTATATGGGACAATTACTTCCACTCGCGACAATGGAAGCCGAACTGTCCTCAAGATGCTCACTCGAAAGTCGCAGATCAGTCTCGAGCATCATTGGAGGCAACGACTCGGCAGTTGTGTCTGGATACCACGCGACCATGTCTGTGTGATCCATCGTCATTCTCACCAGAATTGAGCCGTCTGACCACTTGATTGGACCCAAACGACTGTGAGGAAATTATTTCGTTTTGGAAATTGTGCTGGGCAAATTGAGTGAGGCTCGGGAGCCCCCTTTCGTACATTGAAGGATCACTCATCTTCGCGAACCATCAAACCCAGATCTTCGGGGTGATACTGATGATAAAAAGCAGAACTCGCTTTCCGAAATTCTTGGTCGTCAAGACAATACAAAATTCTAATTATAACAGCCAAAATTCGGGACAATCCATTGGCAGTGGAGTTTCGAGCCCGCGAAGAGGCCGGGTCGGGTCTTGGGACGGTGTGGTCACCTCCGGCCGGCCACTAACAGCCGAGCCGCTGAATTTCATGCGGCTTCTGTTAGTGCAGGGGCTGACACATCCTTGGCCTCGTCCAGACCACATCGTCATCTGCGCTGGCTTTCGAACAGCCCTACCCACCTGCTTTGAAACGAGCTGCTCACTTAATATGCGGTCTCTGTCCCAGAGCCTCAAACCGGCAGTGACTGAGCTCGACCATATGAACAGCCCGGCTCCGTGGTTCCCGGCAACAAGACCAGCGACCTCTCGGTGCCTGGTGTCCAATGCTTTCCGCCCTGCTCGAGAAAACCGGCCTCTTCTTCCGGCACCAGCTGTTTGAGCTACAAGGCCGAAATACATTTTCTCGTCTCATTTATCCACTATCATATCTCTGATCCGGCCTGTCTGTTCAAGCAGCAGGTCGGACAAGTCTCCTCTCTCACATGTTTCGGCTGGACACGGCGGTCAAACACTCGCCCAGGGCCGCAGCTTATGCCCACGCGTGGTTTGATTCTCCGCTTCACGCCCAGCGGCGACCGCATCAGTGACACTCTCGTGCTTGCCTGGTCGGCCAAGCCCACTCGCTAACCACGCCCTATCCACACGGACCGTAGGGTTTGATCTGCAGGGGTGATCGAGAGGCAAGTGTTTCTCGAGATATAATAGTCAAGCAGGAGAAACATCTCCTTGACAACAACGGTAGACCACTCCAACCACCGAAACATTCTTTCCTTCATCCACTTTTCTCCCAATGCCCCGTGTCAAGAGTTCACTGCGGAGAGAAGGTCCACTCAGCCCTCCAGCAGTAACAACAGAGTTTGATTCGCAACTTCAGTCGTTTCCTACTAGCCCCTGCTCTACCAAACTCTACTCTCTTGAAGAGCCATCTGACGAAGAGACTCAACCTGCCGACAACAGTAAGGAATGTGCAAGTTCACCTACCTCGGCTACGACCGCTGCGATGAGCCAGAGAGGCACTATCTCATCCGTCGTGAGAAATGCGGGGCCAAGGCCAATCTAAAGAACTGGTGCTCTCCTGATGAGCAGGAGGAAGCCTCAACGGCGGACCAGTCCGGCAAGTTCTGGGTGTCGCTGCCATGTCCCATGTGTGCAGATATCCCCGTGGTATATGATCAGCCTCTCTTGGAGATTGCTCACTCGCGCCGTTCCGTCCTCCCTGCACCTCACTACGACGCCGTCACTAGGAAGTACTCTCGTCTTCCTAGACACCACATGGCTCAGGATGACGCGCCGTCTGCATCTGATGCGGTGCCGCCACCACTCAAGCCAAATCGCATGAAGATCCAACGGGCAGCTACCGAGTCTGCCATCACCAAATCGAGAGACGAGGCATCGGGCGGTGACTACACGCTCCCAGCAACGACATATGTTCCCCAGACACGGGAACTGAACCTTCCTAAGCCCTTTCCTATGCCCCAGCCTGCCACCCTGACACCACCTTCCAGCCGGGAGTCAAGTCGGTCGCCTCCACAAATCCGCATGGATGGCGCTCTGCGGACCACTCCTCCAGGAGACGGCAGCCGTCGAGAGTTGGATTCCATTCGGGAGAAGGCGAGGGCTGCCAATGCTGCTGCCATGGAGGCAAGGCCTCCCACTGCTGAACGCTTCCGCTCTGGCTCCGCTTCCTCTTCCTCAAGCAATGGAACGGGCCGCCCGAGCCAGCCATCTCGCCAGGCCTCGAACGCATCTCTCACATCTGCTTCATCGTACGCGAGCAGGGCCGTGGCCAAGACAGGACGAAGGCCTCAGAGGCAAGCAAGCGCGTCCCGGTCTCCGCCCCAGGACAGGATGGCAGACACTTTGACAAACGTCGCCCTCAGAAGCATCGGGATCGACCGCAACGGATCCCGCTCTATCGCGGGATCCGAATCCCCAGAGCGCGGCCGGAAGATGCGTCGTCGTCCCACGGGCGGGTCAAGCAGCGACAGGTCCGACTCCCCTTCGGTGTGGCGGCCCACCATCAGCCCTCCCGTCCTGCAGAAGGATAGTCTCGGCATGAGTCAAATCGACAGCACCATGGAGCCTTTTAAGCAACGCCTCATCCCCTTTCCGCCCAACAAGGGAGCCGCGACCCCCAATGCCGTCTCCATCGCCAAGGGAGAAGGTCTAGTCGAGGATCCCCCTCGACCAAAGACACCGCACCCTCAGAGCAACAAAGCCCCCGTATTGAGGCTATTTCCCAACAACGCAGATGACGAGGAGATAGCAGCCGCCGCTTTCGAGAGGATGTTCGCCGCCGAGTCCAAGGCGCAGGCATACCAGCTCCAGGTGCAGGCGCAGGCTCAGGCGCAGGCTCAGGCCGACGCCAAGGCCCAGGTAGAGACCCAGATCCAGACCCGGGCCGCAGCGCAGCAGTCCTCGTCCAAGGGGGCCGAGGAAAGCGGCGCAACAAACAGAAAGAAGGATAAGTCCCTGCCCTCGGTCCCAGCGGCCCTGCGGCGCGTCAAGACCGGCCAGGTCAAGACGGTCACCGTGGCTCCGCCCCGCGCCCCGCGCCGCCAGAATACCTCCGACAGCGCGACCTCCGCAGCGTCGTCGTCCAGGTCGTCGCCGCCCCAGCCGCCTGCTTCCGCTACCATCATGAAGGTGAGCATGGGCCCGACGTTCAGCCTCGCCGGTGTCACGGGAAAGGAGCAGGAGTTTGAGATCGTCACGGGTCCTGATGGGACTGTGCTGCAGGAGCCGGCCTTTGGTCAGGCTTTTTAGAGGGGGTGAAGAGCATGTTGGGGATGTTTTTGATGGGTAGAGGCTAAGCCTACAGTTTTTGGTCACTTACCGTGTGAGGGACTACACATTCCTTTGACACCTTTTTCTTTTGTAGCGGTCCTCAGTCCCACCCATTTGGAGAGCCGGATCGTGTGTAAAATTATGGGGATTCGCGAATTGACTTCCGGGCTACACAAAATACCTGATTTGTTTTTTAAAGTTTTTGAGGATGGATACCACCTGGGAATATCATATCAGTAGGAGTCGTTCTTTATGACAAGAATCGCAATTTGCAACATAAATAACCTGGCGTCTCACCACGTACATGTGGTCATGCGTCTTATGGCAGACATCATATCATTCATTTGTGACATTCTCCCCTCAACCCCCTCTCACCAGTTGACATTTGCCCTGCAGATGTTCATCAATTTGCACGATTAACGCAACTTTCTTAATATCTTGGTCTCCGACAAGCAGAGATCTTACCTATCCTCTGTTAAAGAAGTCATGGATCCATTTTAACTGAGCCTTGCTTTCACAAAGCAGCAAGAATAATTTTGACACTCAACTAGCAACAGAGCCCCTCCTCACCTTCCCCCCCCCCTTTTTTTTTCCCTTTTCTTTCCGCCTCTCTGTTTGCCCCTTTTCCTGGATAGAAACAGCAGCAAAGTCCCCCACTGACCCTACCACGGCAGCTACTTCGGCTCATTCTTCAGAGCCTCTGCGCATTCCGCTCTCATCGCTTTGAAGCCCGGTTGTCCGATATACTTATCTGCCAGGTCCACAATCTTCTTTAGAGCATTGATATCGTCCATTTCCCCTCCATCTCCTGGCTGTCGTTTCCCGAGGTTCTCCCACACATAGTGACCATCCTTTAACACCCAATCCGGTAGGCCGTCTCCAACGTTAAATCTCCAGTATTTCTTGCCCATCGGATTTGGGGCGAAGGCATTGATAAGAGTGCGAAACAAAACGTTGGTAATTTCACTGTTTGTGGTAATACTCGACAGTCCAAATACAACCTCCTTCGCATTGCGAAGCTCAGGCTTGGGTAGGGCCACAGAGCCTGGCAGGCCCGTGCCGATGCTTAGGAAGCAGCTAGTAGGACGGGCGGGACCAAACACACTAAGGACTTCGTTCCACAGCCTAACAGATTGTTAATATGAAAAGTATGCCGACACTGCGCAAAAGGCTTACCATCCTAAAGGATTGTTGGCCTGAAGTCCTCCATCCAGGAACGTTTTATCGCCCACTTGGAGTGGCTCGAAGTATCCTGGAGCGGCAGATGTTGCCCGAGCTGCCTCCCACAGCTTGATACCTGGCATCTCCGGCTTTTCAAGTCCGTTTGTGTAGGAACGGAAAAGAACAGGCGGACTGTTGTTGCCCCTTTCTTGGGGGGTCGCTGTTACAAATCTGATCTCGTGGATTAGCCGAGGTAGGAAAAATGAGCATTAGTTGGCTGACATACACCTTGCAGGTCCTGGCAGTATTTTCATCGTCAAGAAGAAGTACTTTCCCTGGGTCCTGCCCGGGAAGCATCTTCTTAACAAGTTTCTTGATGTTGTCCTCAAGAGGAGTGGCATCCCACTTCGCACCGTCATGTAGCAGGTTCCAACCGTGATGTATCATGTCCCAGTATTTAGAGTGGCTGCGAGGAAACACCTTGCTCATGATGTCTTTGTAACTGTCGATACAGTCCTGGACATTCATCTGTAGTCGGCCAAGCATAATGGCTATGAGACTGAAGCAGATGTCAGCAGTGAACTACGGTTTGAGAAAGTATGGCTGACCCTCCAGTGCTCGTGCCGCCAATCATGTCGAAGACCTCGCAAGGCTTTTTGCCAGGTGCTGCCTTTTGCATAATGGCATCAAGATGCATCAGAGACGCAATACCACGTATACCACCGCCATCTAAGTCAAATCAGCAAAACATACTCGCATGATAATCCACTCAGGTTGATTTACCTAAAGAGAGGACATGAAGAGGCCTCTTGTCGGCGGAAGTAAACATCTCGGCGCGGAAGAGCATTTCCTTCGGAGGAGTAGTAGGTAGCAACTTCTCGTCATGAAGCATTTGACTATTGACTTCATTGAAGACTTCCTGGATGCTGAGAACTGCTGTTTTGGTTTGGCCAAACCATAGAGGGTCTCTTGTAACTACAATGAGACTGGTGTTATTAATAGAAGCTTTTATGTAGAGATGCTTGACTTACTTGGCTTGTCTATCTCGAAGACAAGGAAGCCTGTCCGAGCCTTGATCTCCCAGTCCTGGAACCGAGCACAGAGACGAACAGCGATGGTATCTCCCTCCTTCTGATAGTCAGTGAAAGAGCTTTTGTTATCTATACAAAATATCAAGAAACTTACCTCGAGGAGTCGAAAAAGATCATGATTTTCAGTGAACTTTTCACCGGGTGCCTTTAGATGTGTCAGCTTGTTGGACTCGTGAAATCCTTGTGTCTATGTATCCTACCCAACCGTATTCTTTTGTCTTAATTCGGTTTTCATGGCTGACCCAGGCAAGCTTGATACCATCTTTGGCTTTTGGCTCATTGTCTGTTAGAATAGCGATTTCAAACCACGTCCAGTTGCCGAACTTCGTGTCCTTGACAACTCCCTGATCGCGCGACTCAGCAAACAGTTGCATGCTGTGGATGCGCTCGATAAGGGCGGAATCTAGAGGCTTGAGCGCGCTGTTAGTTTGCGCAGAGCTTTAGAGAATGTCTTGAACCAACATACTTGCGTCTGGAACCAGATATCATGACTGACGGCTCCATTTTGAGTATGAGCAATGACATCTTTCTTTTCATAGAAGGAAACACAGTACCTCCCCGCAGTCAGATCTGATGCATTGGAAAAGGTGAGAGGAGGAATTGCCTCTAGTTGGGAAGGAGTGAGCATTTGTTCGGTAGCAGTGGACATTGTGGGGGTTGATCATGGGAAATTTGTCAAGACCTCAGGCGTTGTAATAGGTGTGGAGTTGCTTTACAAATTTTCAACGATATTTCAGGTCTTCAGATGGTAGAGTATGGCCAAGAGGTCTATATATTTAGAAGCTCATACTGCAATAGTTTGTAGACTGCGAGGTTGCGACAGTACGTTATAAGACGATCTCGAAAATGCTCTAGGGCGCCTGTCTGGACCTTCTTAGCTTACCTACCTAGCTAAGATCTGTAATTAATGACAGGCTTGACACATTGGACAAAGAAAGCTTTATCGTGAACGGGCCCTTGGATATCAAGTCTTTTGGACAGGTTGGTATTGGTTGGCTGCACATCAGAAAGCCAAATGTGTGCATCAACACGAGCATGTGAATGGCACGCTTTGGGCGCATAACTAGTTGTTGAAAGTTTCAGCTGAGATCCTCAGCTGTGGTGGACAGTTGAAATCTCACAAGACAAGGACATTAGTGAGTTCCAGGCGAGGTAATGAAGCTGTCGATCAGGTGGGCATTCCAGCCTCAACTAACTACATGAACTAGCTAAGAGCAAAACTCTTTCATGGTTTCCTCTGCACAGGCCCTTAGAAGCCGACCCGACTGATCGTTTAGCGCCCAGGCTAGTCTAAGGAATCTAGCCACGGTAACTCTTGACCTGAAGGTAGCACGAACGTTAGATGGCCATTGCCAATTCAGGGGAGCTAGAATTCAATTCTTAGTGATGCTACCTTCCACTCAAGTTTTTGTTCTCTCTTCCTAATTGCCATTATCCTAGTTATTTTCTTTGTCCAAGCCAAGGAGCAGTTAGACTACGCACTTCGTACTTCGGATGAGGACACTGGTCTGTTCGGAGAGCTGGGCTGAAACCTAAGGTAGGCCAAATAATTGTGCTACATATGCTCGAAATATTGTGAAATTCCGTCTATTCGACCGATCCATTGGACGGTAAGGCCCCATCCTCTGACATGTGCCTAATCCCTTCAGTGAGCTCGTTCTCCCAATTGCTTAGACAGCAAATAGCACTCGTGCACACCATCAATCTCATTCCCGTTTCTGTCACCTACATAACTATTTGAAACAACTTGGCAGATCAATACATTCTGGGGCTCACTATCGTTCGGAGACTCTCTCCGTCATTCTATCTGCCAGGCCCCGCAAATCTCAACACGAGCGATCCTGAGCTTGGCAGGCACTCCACGGTGAGCTGACAAGACACGAGAGAGTAGGCAACTACGTATAGGCAATAAATGTCTTTGCCAGTATGCTCCAAATCAACTCGGAGATGATCTCCGTCCTTTTGGTATATAATAGATTCCCTTAGACGTTCCATCTCAATCACAAATTAATACCATCTCATTCTTGTAAATCTGACTTCGTCCGCCTCCCTCCGCCTCACCGTTTTCGAAAGTCCAACAGTGAAGCCACAAGGCGCCTACAACTATGCGTTTCACTATTACTCTTCTGTGCTTCGCTGCAGCTGCAGTGGATGCAGCTGCATTGACCAAGAGAGATTGCATTGAGATTGTCGGCAACAGCTGGGGCTGCGGCGCACCAATCGGACAACCACAGAACTGGAACTATTGCCAAGCTTCCAATGCAAACTACCCCGTAAATAGCGACTAATTATTCCAAAGCACCGTTTCCTTCTTTATTTTCATGAGCTAACTATCATCCTTCTGCTTAAAGTTTTGCACTGAGTTCTACGATGGTGGCTTGAGGTCAGCTAGATGCTGCAACACCGCTTAGCTTGCCGAGTCATCAGAACCGCCGTGGGTTTAATGAGCAGAAGTTTGGGATGGATTCATGGGAGTATTGTTCTGGCTGTGGTAGCAGGAGCGTCCCCATTGTCGATGGTTGATCCCGCTGGCGTTGAAGTACGGAACGATGGCATCACAGAACTGGACATGAAAAAGAAGCTGAAGGTTATCACGAACTCAGAGTATAATCATAGCTGTATAATGCCTGTATATACTGGAATTCCACGAACATTTTTCGGATCCTCTAACGCGGCTCGGATTCACCCTCCAAATATTTCAAATGAAGACGCTCTTGAGGAAGACTTGCAATTTCACTCTTGTCAGGAAATCGCACCTTGGAGACTCTTGCCTAGATTCATATGTACTTCACGGTCTGAACGCCGGACAGGACATCCGTCACCGCCTTTTGAGTGCCTACCGTTGTTAGACTGCTCGAGTTCCACAACTGCATCATTTGACCTTGTCTTTGACTTTTATGTATTGTAATTTCGGACAGTACCTCGCACACTACGACCGATGACAGTTTCATATTGATGGCACATCTAAGACTAGACAATTTGATAGAACGAGCATTTTTCGCTGCACGGCCACAGAATCTATATGTGGATACACATAGGCCTTGGTGTTAACGCCCCACGGCAATGTGGTAATTTTTTTCTTTTTCTTTTTAGGTTGGGCCGAGGTATAAGTCGCTCTAAATTGAAGCCAAATTGGTTCTGATATGACGTTTTCGACTGTTTAAAATGTGGCGGTGTGACGGAAATAATGTATGTGTTGTTGTGGTCTTGCTTTCGACCCATTCACAATTTTAGGAATACCGTTATGTATCTTATCTGCCGCATCCTGAATTGTATTAATTATGCTTTTTGCGAGTGCTAAGGAAGAAGGGACTCATGGAAGATAGATTAACAATTACATTGTGAGCTATTTGTGCCCATACGGCTGTATGAGAAGTCTGCTAGATAAGCATCTTACGTATGATTCCGTCTCCACATCAGAGTCAAGCTTCTAAGTCCCTTGATGGCGGTATCGATTCTCTCGAAATTTAGCAGTGGACGACTTGTTCTGGTGAAAAGGGTACATTTTCACTGGCTGGTCGGCTCTGACATTCCTACACGAGAGCTGCTTTCGAAGCCTTCAAAACAACAGACACCACCGCGTTCAGTATGCCGCCTTTCCAGTCGAAAATAGACTTATCATCGAATATGGCCGATAGGATTGCGATAACGACTAATAGAAATGTCTAT
The DNA here is from genome assembly GCA_014872975.1 of Diaporthe citriasiana. NCBI lineage: Eukaryota > Fungi > Ascomycota > Sordariomycetes > Diaporthales > Diaporthaceae > Diaporthe > Diaporthe citriasiana. The sequence continues at coordinate 24,923 of JADAZS010000018.1, forward strand.
GCAACTACAAAAGGTAATGTTTTGTTTGTAGTTTGAACGATCGCTAGCAACACTTTTCGAGTCTCACAACGAGACTTTCCTCGGACAACTCCCAACTGCCGCACCAGCTGCACGCGCTGCACTGTTACACAGCTCCTGCCCGTGGTTTCGACCATGCCATGCATGCATTCTATGTAATAGCTAACAAAACCCTTGCGCGAGACTCAATCGACACGGGTGGTCGAAAGCGAATGGGCTATAATCAAATTGATTGCTGCACTTTGAATAGACTCGCACGGGTAAATTAGTAGTACTGCCACCGTAAACGAGAAGCAAGACCGCGACTTCGAATATCCTCATCCTCACAACTTCCCAATCTAGAGCTATCAATCTAGTTCTCCGTTAGATGTAGAATTAGTTGTCCAGGACACTTCGTCGTGACCGCGCATAGAACTACAATCTAAACACGGAGGACCGAAAGACACGCCCCCTTCTTTTGGCATGGAAACGTCTAGGCTTAGTCAATTGTTGCATAAGTGCAAGCGGTATGGCCAGCGCTGCCTTTCACTGGCGGATGTCGTGTATATTGACGTTGGAGACGACCCGGAGTTTTACCGCTGTATCGTCGCTGTGGGTCTGGGGTAGTGGGCTTTCTTTGTGCAGGTTTTGCGGGGAAAAGCTTTCCCCGGATCAACATGGTCCAACCATACTCACCAAATTGCCGAGTGCCGCTGGGTCAGGTGAACGAAGCCACTCCTAGCGAGGACGGACTTAGTTCATCAGGTTCTTAGCACTGGTTCAGCGGGTTGTCAATCCTCCGCAGACCTCGAGCCTCATCAAAGTTGAAATACGGCGTCGTTCGCCTGGTCGTAACTACAATCTGTGCTCAAGTGCCCGCTCTTGATCACCATCCTCTGTCAAGCGCACTATTCGACCTCCAGTCTGCACGCCCAGAAGGGACTTCACTTTTCCATATTGTTGGCAAGACTCCGGCAACATGGCAGATATCTCCGTGCACCCGTCGACATGGCCCCTCTACGTCTGGCTCTCACTCTTGGTCGCCCTGCCAGCAGTCACCCTCCTCTATGACGCATGGACATGGTTTCGCATGCCGCCTGGCCCAACTCCTCTACCCTTCATCGGAAACAAGCTGCAGCTCCCCAAGTCAAAGCCCTGGGTGCAGTTCCAGGAGTGGTCCAAGAAATATGGCCCGATCTACACAATCTGGATCGGCCGTCGTCCCACCGTCATTATATCAGACCCAACCATCGCCACAGAGCTCCTCGAGACGAGAAGCAGCAAGTACTCCAGCCGCCCGCGCATGGTAGCGATGGGCGAGCTGCTCTGGGACGGCGCTAGCATCCTCGTGAAGCCCTACGGCAAGGAGTGGAGCATCCGCCGGAGACTGCTGCACCTTGCCCTCACGCCCAAGGCCTTGCGCCTGTACAAGCCAGTGCAGGAGGCCGAGGCAGTCCGGCTTTCAAACGGGCTCCTGAGCCGGCCAAACGACTATGTCAAGCTCTTCGAGACGTTCACGTCGAGCGTTGTGTTCTGCGTGGCGTACGGGCACCGCATCGACTCGCTGAACGCCAAGGTTATTGGTCAGCGGTTTGAATTCATGCATTATTCTGCTTCGCTAAACGTGCCCGGCAAGTACCTTGTTGAGACCATTCCAGCGTTGAAGTATGTGCCTGATTTCCTCGCGCCGTGGAAAAGTGACATCAAGAAGCACGGGCGGAAGGAGGCTGCGGCGAATATGGACCTGGTTGATGTCGTGAAGGGAGATATTGCCAGAGCCGAGAGGGAATCTTCGAAGGAAAAGCTGCCAGATTCGCTATGCAAGATCCTGCTCGAGATGAGGGAGACGGAGAACATTCCACTCTCCGATCGTGACTTCTCCTTCGTCCCGGCCTCCCTGTTCGGTGCTGGATCAGACACGACAGCGTCTACGATGTGCACAGCTTTCCTGGCCCTGATCACACACCCGGAAACACTTGAGGCCGCACATGCTGAGCTCGACGCTGTAATTGGACCCGACCGCACACCGACGTTCGAGGATGAGGCGAATCTGCCATACATCAGAGCGTTAGTTAAGGAGGTCCTGCGGTGGAGGCCTGTTGCCGTACTGGGTGGCACGCCTCATGCTTCGACAGAGGATGACCACTACGAAGGCTACTACATTCCAGCTGGAACAACTGTGCTGGGCAACTCTTGGGCGATTAACCTGAATGAGGAGTACTACCCGAATCCTCACCACTTCAACCCATCGCGATTCTTGGACGGCAACATCGCCGCCAGACTCAAGCAAACCCCTCCAATCAGCATCCACGCAAGCGAGAAGCACGACCTCGAGCTTGGTGGCAGGGCCCACCCCTCAAAGAGCGGACACTCGTCGTTTGGCTGGGGGCGACGGATCTGCCCGGGGGCAAACCTGGCTGTGAACTCGCTATACATCGCTCTGGCCAAACTGCTTTGGGCGTATGATATCAAGCCGATTCCGGGTCGAACCTATGATACGTTCAAGTACACGGAGGGTTTCAATATCCGGCCTCAGCCGTTCGAATGTATAATCCGCATCAGGAGTGACAGGCATAAGATGGTGTTAGAGGGCGAGATGGAGCATGCCGAAGCATTCTTGGAGAAGTTCACGCCGTTTGGTGAATGATTTGGCCATATTGTCTGTTACTGCTACAAAATCAAGTGTTACTAGTATTTACAGTCACTTACGGTTTGCTGCATACAAGTGCGAGCATGAACACTAAACTTCGATATCTTGGCGTCACGGGTATCATTACAGTTCTTGCATGTGGATGAAGTGTGGCTGCCAGCTGTCGCTACGTAAACGAAAGCATGATAGGGAATGTCTTCTTTAAGGTTAATTCTAGCTTTGGGTGACTCTGGCGCAACAAGTCACAGCGGTCTGCAAATCCTCACAATACTCGACTCCATGGTCATCTGCTGGCTCTATCGATGTACGTACACCATCAAGCTTCCATGTGGAATTTGATAAAGCTGTATACACTATTCATATTTTTTGAGTTGCCTTGCTAAGCCGGAGCGACAGTGGCTGTCCTATAGGATTGGTACAGCTAGGGTATATACCTAGGTACCTAGGTACCTAGGGTAAGCTTACAGAGGGTCGTTAAGCTTAAGTTTCCATCACCAAAATTGGGACTTCGTCACACATATTATTGTCAAGAATCAAAAGATTTGGTCAAACAGAAGAGTTGAAGTTTGACGCTCCATTTCTCAGCAACTCTGCGCGCCTATAAACGCTCTACTAACTCCTATTGCGAGGCTCTTGGAAACGTAGACAATTTTCGGCCAACACGCTGTACTAATGAAGGCCTCACGTGCTCATCCAGGGATCAGTAGTACCTGTTATGTAAAGGCAGAAATCTAGCCATGAGGTTGGAAATCGTGTAATTTAGCTTGTCTAGTTTCTAATTAGTCTAAGAATCAGTGCACAAATGAGGTGACTGTTTAAATACGTCTTCTGGGGCGTCCCGAAATCAGGGTCAGGGGCTTTTCCTCCACATGATAACCTACTCAATCCGGGCACATCAATCAAAACTTCTCGCTCGAGGGTCTTCAACCTCTAGAAACAGTCCGAAAAAACAGAAATCAGCCTAAGCCTCGTCATCCTCAATGAGCCAAGAGGCGGTTCCAGAGGTGTATTTAGGCACCTTGTAATCCGGCTGAGGCGTGGGGTCATACTTCTCCTCAATGAAGCGGCCGATTTCCTTTCTGTAAGCCGCCTCCCAGGGCGTCCTCATCGACTCGGGGATAGCCCAGCCCAGCGTGTCGTTCCGCAGCCACAGCCTCATAAGCCAGCGCCGCTTGGCCTTGTCCTCGTCGGCGGTGTCATCAACGTACGAATCACGCTTGTGGAGGACGCCCAGGTTATTGATAAACAGGATGTCGCCGGCCTGAGCTGGGATGGAGAAGGAGTGCTTCTCAGCGAGATCATTGAGAACCCGGAGGGCCTGCAGCTGGGCCTCTGTAAGTCTGGCGCCCGTGGGGGGCTTCTCGGCTGTTGTAGGATGGAGGCCGAGACGGCCCGGGTCGGCAGAGACTTGGGATTTATGTCAGTTCTGCATACCTTTTACTTCAGCAAATTTAGACAGAACAGGGCTCACTGATGACATGACCTTCGTGTTTGGCGAGCAGAGGCATCAACTCGAAACGCGGAGGCTTTCCAGTGAGCTGGACATGCCAGTCGGCAGACTCGAGCGTCTTGAGGGCGGCCGGCTGGTCCAAGAGGTCGTTGTAAATAGCAGCCGCTGAAGCGACCGACGTGGTACCTCCACTGGCAGCCACCTGTCGGTAGAGAAGAGTCAGGACTTCGCAGCCCATGTCGGTGTGGAATGGGAGCGCCGAGTTGGTATGGATCCCGTGGCGCTTCTCAGATGGCACCTGTAAGCAAGTCAGCATCATATCTGGAGTAGTGCTAGTGTACTATGTGTTTACTCACATCCTGCCACTCCTTCGCATCGGTAATGTGCGAGATCATGACGCGGCTCTTATTCTGAGAGCCTAGAAGTATTATCAGTCTTTTACTCCGTAAGTCTGGATTTGGAAGAAAGGGCTCTATACTTACCGCGCTGAGAGCCAATGTAGCTGCCAAGACCCAGGAAAATAATCATGTTGTCTTCGTCTGAGTATTTCTCAGTGTCCAGGCCACGAACGAGGGCGAATCCCAGGCCCTCATGGAGACTCTGAGCAACGGCCTTGAGATGAGGCCCAAGGGTAGGGAGGGGAAATGTGTCGGCGTTGACCGCAGGCCCATTGAGCTTGAGTTCCTTGAATTTCTCCAGGGCAGCCTCGATCTCATCAATGCAGGCTGAGATGAGCGTGATATAAGGCATCCGGTCATGGGTAATTTCAGAGCCCCTCCAAATCGTCGGTCCTCGAGCTTGGATGTCCATGTCGCTGGAGAGATTCTGATAAATCTGCAAAGACATGACCTGTAGGTGTCCGTTGTGCTGAAGATTTCGTGTGTAGATGTAGGTCATAAATCGGTACAAAGGTTTGCTTCTTTAAAACCGATCCACTGGTGTGGTCAGAATATCTTTGCTTTTGTTCTTGGAAGAAAGTGGGGTCAACATCTGACCAAGCCGCGCTCATATGATACTGCGATGAACTGTGATTCAAAGCCCAACTGTAGGCGTCAGGCATTTTCAAAGTCACCAGAAATGAATTGACTGCTATTCAAACCTGTGGAGTATCTGTGAATTGACCTAATAAGGTGGCTCAAATGCAGAAGCCTGTTACCAGAGACCGGGTGGTTTGGCCATATCGGTAAAGTGAACCTTCAAGTTCTAAGAGGACTCTTGCATCACTTATATGGGGACCCGAGCCGTGTCTGATGCCAAGTATCCAGTCAGCTCTTCTGTAAGTAGATGTTGCTTAGCCATCCCTGCACATGTGAATTCTGCGGTCACAAGGGAGAAGTGACATAGATATACCGTACCTTGGTAGGACAAGGAACGCAGCCTGCTTCTGAAAAGCTCTTAGTGCAAGATTCAGTATGCGTACCTGGGTACATATGTTTGCACGTCTCCGGTCTCCTGAGTGAACAACCAAAGAGCATTTTTGAACAGACTGTGAAAGATTTGGGTACTTTCTGCACAGTAATCCAGACACGCAGTCACTGAGCATATGATCGGTATGCTTTGCTTTCACGTTCTAGATACGCCCGTCTCCCCTCCCTTCATCTCCCGCATCCGATCGCCGATCGCCTTGTTCTTTTTGGGCGAACCTTCCAGCCCGCCAAGCAGGTCCTCACTCAGTCCCCCGCTGCTCGGAATTATCATCTCAAATGTCTCTCTGATGACCGCATACTGATAGTACCCGCACCGCGCAATAGGCTGTGTCTTGCGGACGTCCAGTATCCCGTCTGTTAGCACGTCATCGGCGATGTGCACCGCGACTACGCGCCCGATGACCACGTCGACGCTCCCCATGGGCGGGTTGCCGGGCAGCCTGAGCGTGGTGTGGTAGACGCACTCAAACTTGACGGGGCTCGCCTTGACCATCGGCAGCTGCGGGTTCTGCAGCGCCGTGGTGAACTCCTTTTCCAGGCCTGCCCGGTCGAACTCGTCGACGTCGGCCGGGACTTGCTCGGCAGTGGCGTTCACGGCTTCACGGAGGTCCCATGTCGCCAGGTTCCATGCGAATCGTCCGGTGGCCTCGGCGTTAACAACCGTGTCCTTGCGGCGGTTGGAGGGCGTCTGGTTCGCGGAGAACATCACATATGGTGGGTCAAAGGTGAGGTTGTTGAACTGCGAGTAAGGAGCCAGGTTATGCACGCCCGAGGGGGACACGGTGCTGATCCAGCCGATGGGCCTTGGAACGACGCATGCCTTGGGGCTTGATTAGAGACATATCATGCTCATGGTGCACAAGTTGTGTATCACACCTTGAAAGGATCGTGGTCCAACCCGTGGTCTGTTTTTCCTGGTTCGTAGAACATGTTGAAGGTGGGATGGTCGTCAACAAAACTGAGGACTGACTTCGAATGTTACGACACATCCAGGAACAGCTCTATGAGAGTCGTATCAAGAGTCGGCCCGGACATCTTGTGGCCGAAGAGCCGAGTGCCACTGGAAGTGGAGTAGCCCAAGTTCACGTACATCACAGTACAAGGTTGAGCGTCATTACGCTACTGAGATCTGCTTCTACCCACTGGGAAATGCTTCTTGCACTGGACTGCCATCAATTCACCAAGGTACTGACTGATGCTAGAGGATGATACATCTTCTGGAAAATTTAGTTGGGAAATGAAAAAACTGCACTCTTCCGTATTGATACAGGCTGTCGGGAATTCAATATCAAAGAGCGTCGTCATGTGTTCCAACGACGAGGTATGCAGGCTTACGTGCTCACGCTAGTGCTGCTGCCCGCCTCGGCTAACAGCTGCTTATCTCTACCCAAGAGCTTGTCTTTGCTGCTTATCTTTGCTGCTTAGGGGACACAAGGTACCTGCTAGCGCCACATGAGAGGCTCACCCCGCCCTCCTCCTGCAAGCTAACGATCAGTAAGGCATGGGGACCCCCACCTGGAAGTCCTCTGAGGAGGCCTGCGGTCGAACCGTTCTTCGCCGTCGCCCGCGGCCGTCGAGTCGCCGGTCCGCTTGCAATTTCTTTTCCAAGCAGTGGTTGCCCTCCCCGAACAGGCTTTTTCTGCTCGTCCAGGGTCCGTCAGCAAAAAAAAGAGCCATTTTCCTGCATGCTGATCGAATCTTGCATTGTGTGTGCCTCTTATCCAATAGAGATAATGGATCGACCCACCCTGTCGGCGCGCCACTCCCTGCATGCAGCTGCTCTTTAGGGGTCCTCCAAGACTGTGATGAGACACGCGCTCATCTCGCCGCCATGTTTCTTCTGCATGTCTCGAGCTGAACCCTTTTAGTTCCTTACCCCCTCCCCTCCCTTACATCCGACAGATCTGACCTGATCTGGCCCGGTCTTATCCCGCGCTGTCTCGTCTTGCCTTGTCTTGGCTTGGAATCTCTACCAGCACGTTGCGCTCCAGCGACCCGGCCCAGAGTCTTGCTTTGCTTCTTTTTTTCTTCTTCTTCGTTGGACCCCTGAGAAAACTCTGCGCTAGCGATGGCCTCGGAGAAAGAGCTCCCGCCAGCTCAGGGCGACGAGAAGTCCAGCAGCGTTCCTTATGACGAGAACGTGGGCGAAGTTGAAGCCCGGGGCAACACTGATGCCCTGCAGCGTCATCTTGGCAATCGCCAGATCCAGATGATTGCCATTGGAGGCTCCATCGGAACGGCACTGTTCGTCTCGATTGGCAATGGCTTGATGGACGGCGGTCCAGGCTCTTTGTTCATCGCCTTTGCCCTCTACTCTGCCCTGCTTGGCCTTGTAAACAATTGTATGGCCGAAATGGCCGTTTACATGCCCGTGTCAGGTATGCAGGACATCCCCAGCATATATCACAGGCAGGATCTCGGACGTTATCACTGACAGCCATTGGCAGGCTCTTTCATTCGCTTTGCTGGAAAGTGGGTTGATGAGGCATTTGGATTCATGACAGGCTGGAATTTCTTCCTCTATGAGGCAACCATGATTCCGTTCGAGATCTCTGCCATCAACCTCGTGCTGACCTTCTGGCGCGATGACATACCCGTGGCAGCCGTCTGCGCCGGTTGCATCGTCCTTTACGCGCTTATCAACATTTTCGCCGTCAAGTTCTACGGCGAGGCCGAGTTCTGGCTGTCCAGCGGCAAATTCCTGCTTATCCTTATCGTCTTCTGCTTTACATTCGTCACAATGTGCGGAGGAAATCCGCAGCACGATGCATTTGGCTTTCGCTACTGGGCGGATCCTGGCTCTTTCGCAGAGCATATCCACACAGGCTCGCTCGGGCGCTTCCAGGGTTTCCTCGGTGCTTTGTGGTCTGCGGCCTTCACCATCGTTGGCCCCGAGTACCTGGCCATGGTTGCCGGCGAGGCGCAACGGCCCCGGACTTATCTGAAGCAGGCCTTCAAAACCGTCTATTGGAGATTCGGGCTTTTCTTTATCGGTGGAGCTCTCTGTGTGGGCATCATCCTGCCTTACAATGACCCAACCCTGAACTCGGGAGACGGCGAGGGAACCGCGGCCGCCAGCCCCTACGTGATCGCAATGCGCAATATGCAGGTTGCCGTCCTGCCGGATATTGTGAACGCCCTCTTGGTCACTAGCATTTTCTCGGCCGGGAACGCGTATGTCTACTGCGCCATGCGGTCCCTTTATGGGCTGGCACTAGAAGGACAGGCGCCGCGCTTCCTCTCCAAGTGCACGCGCTCCGGCATCCCGGTGTGGTGCTTTGCTGTCACCATGGTCTTCCCTTTCCTCTCCTTTCTCGCTATCTCAAACGGCACCGCGCAAGCCGTCCAGTGGCTGGCGAACTTAACACAAGCAGCACAGATCATCGACTACATCGTCATGTGCGTAACATACATATACTTCTACCGCGCGCTCAAGGTCCAAGGCGTCGACCGCGACACCCTGCCGTACAAGGGCTGGTTCCAGCCCTATAGCGCGTGGATCGGCCTGGTCGGCGAGATCTTCACGGTCTCGTGCTACGGGTACGAGACCTTCCTGCCGGGTTACTGGGACGTCGGCACCTTCTTCAGCTACTATCTCATGGTGTTCGTTGCGGTCCTGACCTACACGACGTGGAAGGTCATCAAGAGGACCAAGGTCGTGAAGCCCCGGGACGCGGACCTGGTGTGGGACAAGCCTATCATCGATGCTTACGAGGACGCGCTGAAGACGAGGCCTGAGGGCTTCTGGAACGAGGTGCTGCAGATGCTCCGGCTGAAGAAGAAGAGGAACGAGCCCGCCAGGGACGAGTGAGGACATGTCGGTTTCAGGAGCACGGCGTCGTAAATGGCTGTGATCTTGGCCTTTTCCTCTTTCCATCATATATATGCCCGCCCCTATGCGCAAAATTTCAGTCCCGGCGCGAGTGTGCCACCATGGCTTACTGCTCAAGCAGCACGGGGCCCCCGCCTGACTTGCGTTTGTGTGACTGTCCCATCGACATGCTAATATCTGCTTTGCTGAACCGCCTGTCTAGCTGACGGTACTCCCTGGTAGCGATTCCGGCGATGACACCATCCAGCTGTTTCTACGGCAAGACGGTTGTTGATCTGAAGGACTATGCTCAAGCACTCTCCATGCTGCTTCCTGGTGGGCAGTGCTTATATTGTGAAGCCATCGCCGCTCCAGACTCTCGGCATATGTCCGTTGGGGTTGGTGACCGCGCAAAATGATGATCCAAACAGCCCAGATCAAGGTTGGTTGCCGCGATACTACCCTAGGGTAGTCTCGCCCTGATAGGATCTGTATCCTACACCTGATTTAGGTCCTGAGATCTAGTCGCATCATCCATGAGACTTAGATGGGCGTCTCAGTACCCTCCTCTCCATGCTAAATCTCGATCAGGCGATCGTTCTATGTGTCTCTATCCTCCGGCCATGGAGTAGGCAATGTCTTCTCAAAGGCTGGGGATAACGGCTGTCATGATCAGCTCGCCAGGTGTACGGACTGCAATACTCTTGCTGGTGAGTTACTCTAGGCATTCTGTTGCGCTGGCTGGAGGGCGTCGCTAGCCAGCCTCCAACGATCACCTAGGAAGGCTCGAAACGGTGCTAGAGGGCGTTCTAAAGTCTATGTCTTCAGCGAAGTAATCCAAGATACCGACTGAAGCAATGCTGGTAGACTTGATTTCTATCACTAGTCTTTGGACACTCCGCCTCCTTAGATGAGGTTTTGTCAACGTCGCAACTTTTTGACCCGGGATATTTGGGTTCGAGCCCGCAATAATTCGACTTTCCCTTACTCGGTAGGTGCTTTCCACGAAACAAGCCATCAGTTCCAGGAGGCCGATCACTGTGATCATTATACTAATGAGATTTGTAACGATAGGATAGCCCGTGTCTCGCAGACTTAGAACTTGCTTAGAAAGGGCGGTACAAGTTTCTGCCTTCATAGTCCTAATCATCCTTAGCCCAGCACCAAGTCCACGTCTTCGAGCTCCGTGCTTTCCCATGTCTCCCTTTTAACTCGGCCCCCACCCCTTCGATACACAATACCGTCTTCCCATTTTATCCACAAGACGTTGTAGAACGTGAAGATCTCCTTTCCAGGTTCCATAGGATGCACAGGAGTCGTTTCCCTTAGATATCGCGACCATTTCGCAAGGATAACTTGCCTCGTCGGGTTGACTGTCGAATCTCTCGACAAGATTTCGGTCGTCTTCATCGCTGATATACAAATCGCCGACTAGTTCACCCTTCATATCCACAATTAGATCATCCGCAACAACACTTCCACTGAATAGCCATACAACTCTTGGGTCTGAGTCCATAAAAGCCCGCGGGAGGCCCGCCTCAACGTTCCCAGCCTGCCTGCCGTGCTTGACAGTGGTTACCCAAAGACGGCGTCTTTGAGTGTTGGCACATAAAAGTCGACCATCGATAGGAGGAGTCGTGACTCCCTGTGTACCAATGGAGATTGGAACTTGGTGCCAAAGCTTTACGCCAGGGGCAGACTCATGTGAATAGAAATATGATGTCGGCACGGGAGCGTCTTCGTCTTCGTATATAGTCTGCTTCGGCCTGACATTTTCCGTCATGTCATCCCTAGGCGCGTTGTCCGCATTGATGGGCTGGAGGGATTCACGCTCGTACTTCCATCCAAGCGGGAGCCCATCTTCCTTTCCCATGAAATTCAATTTGTAGACATAGGCGTTGTTTTGCCCTCGAATGGGCCATTCCAAACCATCGCTATTCGATCGATTAGTACCGCCGTTCAAGCATGGGAATGGTTGAACACCTCCTTCCCATCCAATGAGTCTCATTTGCAATTGATCTTTGATGTGCGTTGCAGCGAATCAAGTCCCACGCCTCAGGGCGCCGACCCAACCAGCCCAAGTCCAGCTTGGGAAAGGAGGCTGCGTGCCAGGCGAAGCTCCTGCACGCCGCTTTGGCCTGGAGACACCAAATGGAGCCTGGCACCAAAGTAACGCCATGTCGAAGAAGTCAAGTGGGAGACCCAGGAAGAATCCATTGGGATATGCCTCACCACAGGCCGTGAAGACTGACTCTATGGCTCTTATAATGTCGTTTCCAAACGTGAAACTTCCGTCAGTACACTGCCCCAGAACTTCCTCAATCTGTGTATCATCGGGCATTTGAGAGCGATTTCACCAACACTTTCCAGCTCCTGCTCCCTACCGTAGTGCTGCTTTTCCTTGCAGTTTGATACAGAGTCTTGGCGTATATCTTCGAAATACCGGGATTCTTGACACATCCATTGAACGGATCCATGAGCGAAGATTAATGTGGCGAGGGTGCCTTATTAGATAAGCAACATTTACTGTAGATAGCTTTACTTTACCGTTACCGTAAGGAGGATATAAGACTATACACACTATATACCTTTAGCCCCTTCTTCCCTCCTATATAATAGATAAAAACTAATAAAGAAAGACTAATTTAAAGTAATTACTATTACTTAAGCCAGACTAATACTAATTAGTAATTATTTAGGTAATCACAAAGTAGTAAGGTTAATATATTATTATCTATTATTAACTATCTTATATATAAGCGATTAATCCCTTAAGTGGGTAATTTAATAACTATTATTATTATAAATATAATTAACGGCTAATAAAAAAAAAGTATACCTTTATTTAATAGTATTATAATAAAGTAGTTTATTATAATATACCTAATTAAATAATAGGTTAGACTTAAGTTTAAGTTATAAAGGGAGTATAGATTATTTTTAGTTTTTAGAGGGTATAACTTATAAAAAAAAAAGACTACTAGTATAGTAAGAATATCTTACTAGATAAGTAATATTTACTGTAAATAGCTTTACTTTACTGTTACCGTAGGGAGGATATAAGACTATATGTACTACGTGCCTTTAGCCCCTTCTTCCCTCCTATATAATAGATAAGAACCAACGAAGGAAGACCAATTTGAAGCAATTGCTATTACCCAAGCCAGACTAATAATTAATTTCCTTCTGGGGAAGATATGCTCTTGCGAAGTCTATGCACGACGCCCCCAAGGACTGTTAAAGATATTTTGATATCCTCTTGACCTTATTCCGAGCCTTTTTGACAGTTGTATAACGGGATTCGGAAGCGTTCTTGGGTCAGATATGCCCTTAATCCCCAGGATCCCGTGCTCTGCATCCACGCCATCCGCAGCAACGATAGTAAACAAGGCTGCCTTATAAATTAAAGCCATGCGACGGATATAGAGATCCAAGCTCTCGCTGTCGTCTTGCATAATACACAGGGAGTCGATCCAAAGGTACCGCTGTCCCAGCTGAGAAGCAACCGAAATGTGTGGTTCACCACTCAGTAGGGGGATCTCCTGGTCCAAATATCTCGATTTGGTTTCTTCACGGAGAACGTCACGGTCTTTGACTGCGTTCCATTTCGCTTTGACCTTAGACACTTCAGCAAAGAGCCAACTTGAATCGGCCAAAATGTTTGCAAAGCTCTCGATATCGGACACGGGTACGATATTATTCCAGGTTTGACCAGGTTCAACCCCATTGTCTCGTTTCTGGATGCTCATGTCGACAATGCGATGCACTGCATCTAAGAGCCTATTGCAAATAGTGCATGAATTGACATTTTCACCTTCCCGTTCATAGCTTTGTGCTGGTGGCACAACGAAGAAGTCGTCGTCTTCCATATCATAACAACGGATCAGGGTAGAGCCTATGTTTCTGAACATTGAACATCGTACGTTGGACAGCAATTGAGGGGACCCGTTGATGAGACGTGTCAGAGGTAAAGATGAGATTAGAATGTATTGAAATAGCCAGGGGACATCTGTGTATTCGTCGATATTGTCCCTCGTTGTTCTTTTGATCTTCTGGCGAAATGGCGCCGTGCCAGGATTACTCGTGGAAGATGCGCCACAGCAGAAGCGGGGTTAGTCTTACCGGTTTCCCAAATTGATGAAGAGTTGTCGAAGTCGAGTGACTTGCTCCAGCGGGATTCCCTCGTGTGATAGGGGGTGTCAGGCACTGGGCTGCATGCCTTCACGTTTCAATGTTAGCAAGTCAGCCCAAGGCGCAGTCAACTGCAAGCCACCTGCTCATGCATCTTACTCTATACATTGTGAAATACAGTTGAAGTTGATTGGCACCATCTGCGCCCTTGTTTCGTGGCTATGGAGGCCCAAGTATTCAGAACCGACCGATTTGTTGTCCTCCTGAGTTAATCCTTCCAACCGCACTATACCTTAATCCAAAACTTGTGTGCTACCTTGAAATGGAAGCGACGATTAATGTCTTAACTGGTACGGATCATTGATGTCGATCCTCCACAGCCAACTGTCGAGGTTGACGCTAACCAGAGTCATGAGCCTTCTGCAACCCGAGTCCTTCCACAGGGATCGGGAAGCTCCTTTTGGTCTGAACGCGCTACTGATTCAACAGAGCAGGTACTCAAATCGCCTCACCAAACTTGTTCATAAGACTTCGGCAGACTGATGTATTTCCATGAGAATCTCCATACCATGGGTGTCGACATTTTGACCTTCGCCGATGACGCTTTCGACCAAAGAAGCGCGGCGGCCGCTGCTTGAACTATCTGGCCCAAGGAGTCCAACGACTTGAGGTGTTGATCCGTGTAGACTGCTTTTGATTCCGGCTTTGCTCCTTTTTTTAGTTGACGTCGAGGTGTTACAGAAGCCTGCAACAATGCTGCATTATCTTGATACTGACCAAACATTTGAGCACTAACTACCTAGAGACTACTTTTTCCCCTAACATCAATGCAATCTAACAGTCTCTTGGACCAAGTCGTCATAATCTGTTCCCTCTCCCTGCATCATTCCCCAAATATAGCATTGTCCAATAAGTTGGTACGCGCCGTCTCTTTCCTCACTTCTTCTCGTAATGAAGGGCACGACACCACCATGGAAGAGATGAACCACATCTCCCTCCTGAACGATATTTGGGGCGATTCCGCAAAGATTCCTCTCTTTCAGTATGACGAAGCGCCAATTTCGAACTTCGTCTGCTAGGAGGCATTCGTAAGCTTTGCTCTCCGTTTCCAGATCATGTTGGTTTTGAGGTGTCTGCATCTCATCCCCTTGCTTGAGACATTCTATGTTCAGCAGCCTCATGAACGCTTCCCACGAGTCATGAATGCTGAGATTTCCAGGTCGAGCAAATTTTGGATGCTTCGCTCCTGCAACGGGAGCTTCCCAAAGCACTCTTTGAATCTGCTCGTCATCCCAGACATCTCCGAACACCTCTTCAACGAAATGCTGAATCTCAGCAAAATATTGTCTTTGCTCCGACTTTTCAGCTCCATTACATGTCTGGGTGACGTATTCGACCTCGTCGACCAAAAATGCCTTTACCCTCAGTTCTCCTATGTGTGGCGCATATCTAAGCATGGCGTTAGTCCTGCTAAGGATGCTAAATTGTTCCATTCTAGAACATTCCAAAACATGAAACACGGGGATACGTAAGAAGAGAAATGTGATACTTACTCGATCTGCTCCGCGAGGTCACCGCAAGCATTGAATGCATTGCCGCGTGCTAATGCATCGTGCAGGCCATTAGGCTTTTCTTCTAGCCAGTCCGGGACCCATGATGGCAGATCATCAGATTGGGATAGTCCTGCCCGGTACAGAAGCAGCATGGCTTGATTCTTCTCGGAAAAGCGGCGGAATAAAGCAGTTGCAAATCTCAGCGTGATCTCAGCAAAAGAACTGGAATAGTCCGGCTCAAACTCCTCGAGGTTCCCATCTGAGGCTATGCCAATCAGCGAGAAGTATTTATCTCTCAAATCTGATGATTTCGCGTGGCGGAAGTTCTCAAGCAGCTTCAGAATCGACACACGACCCGATCTGTCTTCCATGTGCCGAAGTTTTGCAAGCTTGAGGAATGGGACCCACGAAGCCGACTCTATCCTTTCGGTGGTCTCGAGCTCCTTGTCGATGTGATCCATTACAAGGAACAGATGGTTCCAATCAATTCTCGTCTTCCCAAGGACCAAGCTGAGCCTGCGTGCAATGACTGCTTCCTGGACGATCCAAGCCCTCCGGAACCACTGGTTCCTGAAGAATGCAGCAACCTTAGTCCATATGTCGTCTTCCGGGAAGGGGATGCCCCTTTGTTCCCACAACGCCGGACAGCGCGGTAAGTCCGCAGGCCACTTTTCTGATTCTGAACCCAAGATCATGCGCACGCGTACTTGAGTAAGCATCTGAATCGCTTCGCTGTGGTCCTCGTCTCCGCCAATGAATGCCAATGTGGAGGCCGACCTCTGAAAGATCTCGGCCAGTAAGGTTATCTGACGTGACTTCTCACGCTTGTCTTCTTGGTTGATACACAACGCGTCTATCCACAGCGTCATGGGCTCACGCTTCGGCCGGAGGCTAATTAGAGCCGCATACAGGCTTTCTCGAATGGTGAGATCCCCCGATGGTGTCCTGAGGACGTGCATGGTTTGATCCTTTTGTCCCCACACGTACGATAGTGTCGTGTAAGCCTCTGCCGTCTTGATGCTCGTGGTCCAGAGCATCCCCTGAATGTTTTCTATAGCGTTGCCCGGAAAAAATGTAAATAGACGTATTTCGTTCTCCTGAAGATCAGTGTACTCGTACTTGTCCGAGAAAAGCGCACCCAGCCTTGAGGCTATTCTCTTTGGAGGTGGGCACATCTCTGAAGTACAAGGACTTCTTTCAGGGCTGCGCTTGCGCTTGAGATCCATTGAAGCACTAGAGACCTCTGTTGAAGGACTGCTCCTTGCGGGTGGTTGGATCGCAATTTGTTTCCGTGAGCTTTCGGTCTCAGGATCTTGAGATTCCCCTGGAATCTGAGAGTGAGTCTTTGAGCTATCTCTAGAAAATGTAGTCGTGGATATGCCGTTTGAGACTGTTTCTGTATGGGCGATGTTTGATTCCGCATCTACCAACAGATCAGTATATGCGATAGGCTCTTTCTTGACCTGATGCCGTGTCAAGCAAAAGGATGCCGGCAAAGCATATCCTGACCGAGCTTGCAGAATTCCAGAGCTGAAATGCAACCATGGATCAAGAATGAAGTTGAATTTCGGCGCGGTATATGCATCGATAATTCTGATCAAAACTACCACATTAGTCTGAGACACCTTGTTTCCGTCACACAAATCTGTGAGGCGATACTTCTGTGCCTATGCGAAATGTCAAAACTTGCCATGAAGAGGGGAATCTCAGACACATACAAGCAGAAGCTGCGAGGTAGTCCACTGGAATGTATCGTTTATCCCACCTGCAGAGACGCCAACATCAAAATGGTAAGTCGGCGGTCTCGCTTTGAATTTTTCCAGGCCTTTCCAACCGCGTTTTGAGAGAAGCTCTGTCACATTTCCCGCAACTATCGGGTCTGAGACCGTGAAAGGCGCATGGTTCGATTTGTGGGAGAACTGCGGAAGACTGGCTCTAGTTCGAAGAGGACTGGTCCAACATTGCACTGGATCATAGGGATCCCCTAGCTCACGCTGGAATAGCAAAGAGACCTGGCAAAGTCGTCAATAGCTCAGTCCATCGAGTCAACTCATGGCCATTTAACGCATTGACGTACCAGTATTTCACCCAAGAACTTCATGTTTGAGTTCGGATCAAGTTTTCCTTCTGTCTTCCCAGCGTCATTTGTCGTCTCCTCTTCTAATCCATGCTCACAAAGATGCCGCATAAGATACAATCTCCGATCTTTGTCCGGTTTGAAGCGGTATTCATCTCGAACATGATTGCTAGTGCCATGAAATTTCTGGAGTAGGTCGTGGGTGGTAGGTTCTGGGAAGAAGTTCCCGGTATTTGAATTGCGAAAGTCGGACGGGTCCGGCAGGTCCATGGCACTGGATGCATATCTCCAGAATGCATCTTCTGTACAAGTTTGGTTCTCATCTACCACCCCAGCATCAGCTCTTGTACGGCTTTATGCCATGATGTTCAAAGGTTTGCTCACGGCGCGACATCTTTGGGACCTCTACATGAAGCCCGCCCTTGACAAATGCAGCCTCAATCTCATCATCGTTGGGCTCTGTTAAAAGAATGTGCAGTAGTCGCACGTGCAATGGGTTTTCAATCCCACAGATGTCAAGCAGGTATTCGGCGAGATGAATCAGAGGAAAAGCCGAAGAACTTTTTGCTGATACGAAAAGCCTCAATTGCCCACCTTCCATCTGCCAGAAAGCCTGGTTCCTGGTGTTTCGCCCATGGAGGATCTCTCCTCTATCGAGATTCAACTGGTGGGTGTCGATGATGTCGACAGTAGTGCTCACGGTTGTCTCTCCTATGTGACGTGATATCGTGCTTTTTCTAGGGTTTGATGGCGGGACCAACCTGAAATGAGGGATTAGTCCGTTTCCTACTCAAAAGCCCCTGGACTGTAACATGAGCTCACGCTTCGAAGAATAGAGCACGAGACTGCAGAATCTCGGTGTCTGTCGCTCGTAGTTTGATAGGCCCCTTCGGATCTGTTCTAGTAGTCACACAAATCGACATTTTCCTGGAGTGTAGGTTGAGACAGGTGAATAGATCATCCATCTGATTTGCTTGCGCCGCGGGCATGTCAAGAAGAGCCACCTTGCCTATGAAGCTATGTCGTAAGTGAGGACGATCCGCGACATACCAGTCCTGGTCTTCGGAGGACCGCAGCTCTGTCGCCGAAGATGAGTTTCCTGTAAGGACTGGAAATATAGGCCTCGCTCTGAGAGCCTCAAGCATTTTTGTAGCACCAATGGGAGACATTGCCGATATCGCTTTGTTCAGCTGGCTCAAGCACTGAATGAGGGAAGGAATCAGGAGGTCCGAGGAATCGTCCGATAGCGAGATAAGTCTTCCAATCAGCCTATGAACTCCCAACCCGTCCGCAGCTTGCAGCATCTGGAAAAGCTGGGCACTACGCGGGTACACATTCTCCAGTAGAACCCCCATCTTGACGCAATGAGAGATATTCGTCCAACCACGGAATGGCTGCTTCTTGGCGGGGAGTATGCCGCTGAGATAGATTAACCGCTCTTTGAGGAAAGCATGTCTATGATTAGGTTAGCCGAGCCTTCAAAAGACTACATGTGTATTGACACGTACTCAATCTCATCTTTGTCATCCTCCCAGTATGATTGTATTTGTTCGTACAAATATGCAACATGCTGTTCAGAAGGCAAATTCTGCCTGCTGATTGCTTTCAAGCATCTCAGGTAGAATCCAGAGCTTTTGCGGGTGTTTACACCTAGACAGTGTAACTTGTTCCTCACAATTTCATCTTTGAAATCAGAGATGTGCAGGACGGCTAGGTTGACCCCGCCATCCTGAACCAGGGGATCAATGTCTGGCAGGACAGTGTCCAGCACTTTCATATGCCTCCCATGTTCGATCTGCGAAGGCAACTCGCGGATGTCTCTCAGAAGGATCGCTCTGGAGCTCAGACATTCTTCGCAACTCCTGTGGAGTTCGTCAAGTTCAATCCATGGAGAGTAGCATTCCCACTTGTCTAGTATAAGCTGGAATATGTGAGATGCATGGAATCTCTCGAACATATCTCGAAAGTCGTCAGAGAGTGAGAATTTACATGAATATGTTGCATCCTTCTTGACAAGCCGAGGGACGCTTGAGACACGGAACGTACGGCTCAAGTAGTTGACGAAGTCCCGACGTGAAGATGAGATGCAACTACTGGAAGGAACTTGGGTAGAAGCATAGCTGAGTCCTCGAGGCTCAAAATAATCCAGATGCAGCTTTGGAGACATCGCTCGAAGTACGGCGGGTACGCCATATTGGTGAGAGAAATCCTCTGCATCTGTCGTGGCATACAGGTCTGAGCCTCGACGACGTCGGCCGTCCCCAGAAACAAACCACAGATCAGGAGCTGGACCAAACTTTGGAGCCCATGATGCTTTATACAGAAGAACAGCATGTGAAACGAGCGCACGGGAGCTCGTTACCGATTCATCCTTGAAGGAATTTGGCCCATTTGCTTCGTGACCTGTGACGATTGCCCGGCAGATGCGTTCCAGATTAAGCGTCTCGACTCCGAGTCTTTCGAATAATTTGCGACGATTCGGATTTTCTGTAGGATGTAGGTTAACCACGGACAAGAGTAATTTGTCTTCGCTTCCGTGTAAGTCTATGTCTTCAGGCCAGAAGACAGGTCGAGGCACCCGCTGCAAGCGCTTTCCTTTGGGAGCTTCTGTGTTCGCCCAGGTCCCATCCAACAGCGGTACGATGCTGAGCTGTTGTATCTTTTCCTCTAGCCCTGGTATATCAACCTGAGGCAACAACACAGCAGCCAAGTTCTCGTGCCACCCGGACGTCCTGCATCGAAACATGCTAGGGTCGTTGGTAATCATGTGGTTCAAGTCGCACAGAAACTCTGCATTTGTTAAACGGCTCACTCCAAGGTCAACGATACTATCAATTGACCACACAGGATACTTCAAGGAAAGATAACGAGTCTCGGTGGAGGAGCTCAGTGTCATGGGACACCCATCATCACCGGCAAAGGATTCTCGGTCAACATAAGTCAGATCCTTAGGTACCCTCAACTCTCCGTCACAGGACTCCAATGAATGAATCGATCCTAGAGCTTGCCGCGCACGTCTTAGTACGGGTTCGAAGAAATCGGATGGCGTTGCAGCAGTAGTAAACCACGGCCAAGTGTATTTGCACAGACTGTCCCTCAACTGGTCAACGGCCCTTAACAACGCAGGCATGAGACAGTCGCGAAGGGCCATATTCCAGGGCAGAGAGATGTCGATAGTCTGTCGGCTGGCTGTAAGAACAAAGTCTGCGTTCAGTAGAAACTGCATATGTTGGTCAGATTGTACAGCAAAGTGTGTAAAGACCATTTGGGACTCCTCGAAGGGATTTCGCAATGTACAGTGACACTTACCTTGAGCCCGTAGTCTCCAATCGGTAACCCCGAGAAAACATTGTGTGTGCTAGTGGATGGGGTCTTATTTGGGTCCTGTTGAAGCGGGAACGCCAGAACTAGCTCAGTCTTCGAATTCCCATGTCTTCGGGGTTTCTCTGGGAGATCGTGTGCAGTGAAAACACTTTTGAGGTAGTGTGACTGTTCTTTTCCATCATGGAGAATGGAGATGGGGCAATCAACATTTTCGACATCTCTTCGAGTGACTGATTTTGTCCAGCATTTGCCGTCATCGCCGAACACTTCGATGTCAACGCGGCGTATCTTGTTCAGAAACAGTAATAGGGAAGCATCGAAACATTCCAGGTCATTGACAATCTGCCCCATCTGCTCACCCCGGTTGAGTTCAAAGAGAAATGAAGTACGGCCATCTTCGAGAGTTTCAGGAAAACTTGCCCATTCTGGGACCATGGCTCCCAGTTCGGCTGCTCGATCCCACCTGATTGAATAGTTTCGCGAGGACAGCCATACCTTGTCCGCAACCCTGAAGACGCTTTTGAATCCGATTCCTTTTTCACCGATGGAGTGGACAGACTCTTGCACGTTGTCCTTGGAACTGGATCCTATGGCGCAAATTGCATCTATGTCTTCTGCGTTGAATCCTATCTGGTTCGAATCGATACGAAGGCGTCCAGGTGTGTGATATGAAAATTTCACGGTTGGAATGGTCGAGTTCTCATATGCAGTATCATCCACGTTCTGTAGGAGCTCGTGAATGAAATGCGTCGAGCGGTCATACAGCTGGCTGACAATTCTAAGTCGAGGATTGAATTAGCTACCGGTTCCCAGGAAATTACCTGCGGACTCACGAACAGGTCAAGGGCATTGGTCACCAGTGACGCAAATCGGGGATGGCGCGCGGGGTCAAGCTCGCACCGAAGACGTTGAATGTGGTTTTGGGCTTCAATGGTCGACGCCATGTTTGCACAGTGCGACATCGATGTGAATAGTGTCTGAACTCTAGGGAGCACGGTCTGGTTACAGACTGTCGCATCGACATTGAGGCGAAAGGATTGATCGGGTCCGGCCGTGTGTTGTCGCCTCTAGATTTTATCCTGCCTCGAATGTGGGTCGTACAGACAATGCTGTAAAAGCAGAGAGCCCTATAGTATGCCTTGCGCCAGAGTTCACGTCTTTACAGGTAGTGCTGCATGACGCTGCATGTCTGCACGTGGGCACTGCAACCAATCTATTATCGACCTCTTTCAGCACCTGCAGGTCGTGCCCTCAAAAATCGCTACGGGTGGAGGCCTCCTTGCAGCCTGATCGGCGTTTGGATGCATGTGGTCTTACTCAGGGGCGATGTCCAGGAACAATGATCCGTTTCTTGAATATTGATTCGCTTACAGAGTTGAGATGCTCTGGGTCGTTTATAATGGGTTGAAATTTGTTTTGAGTTTTCGGATCTGAAACAGAAAAAACCCACCAAAGAGATATCAATGCTGGAATGTCTTTTAGTATGAGTTTACATGAGGGGACTGAGAGGTCCCCGTGGCAATTTTGCTTGGGCAGACCTCGTTCATAGAGTAAGCTGGACACAATACATCAATGTAATGACATCGGTGCCTCAGGTTACTCTCTACGAGTCTGATGCTCCAGAACTCATGGCCCACCAACTTCTTCACTCTGTCGTCCGGACGCATCTCCGTTAACCCACATTCAAACTCTCCGATCGGCAGCTCACATATCAGGACGCATTCTCTGGAGAAATTTCGAGAATAGTAAGCTTTTAATATTGCGAAAGCCTCATAACCCCCCCCCCCCAACACCTCATGAAAGAGAGGAGACTTGTTAACAGGCCATCCTAAATGACACATTTGTAGTCTCGCGACATTGGCCAATGCTACAAAGGATTTTGAAACGATCTTGGCAAATCCGACGACGGGTTTCTCGATTCCTTCAGAAGATTCCTTCAGAACAGCGACAACATCCTTTCTCGACATCGATTATGTCCTGAACGAGCTTAAAATGATCAAACGAGTTTATCGAAATCAAGTTCAAGTCTGGGAGGACATGCACAAATATCGGACCTCAGCAATTAAATGCCGTTGTAGCCCGGATCAAGCACCACGAAGGCTGTATACTGTGATGGTAAGACTCGAAGAGGAAGAGGACGCACATAAGGTTCGAAGATCAGTACGTCGTGTACAGCGCATATCCCATACTGCCGATGATTCTGAATCTCTACAGGTGGTGACTCTTCTACAACTGACCTAAGGCTCAGCAAGTACTGAAAACGCATTGAAAGCATCTGAACAGTCCAAGATTCTCGCCATCTTCACTGTCGTAATGGTCATATTCATAAGATAGTCCATTGAAGTTGGCCTTCAGCCTATTAACACACCTCTAGACCCCGCTCTCGTGGATCGCCGCACTCTTTGCGCTCAAGATCGAAAGTTTCCATGCTGAGGAGACATGGACATCCGGACAGTTTGCTGGTGGCTCATGCAAGCCCGCAGGGAATATCAGTCCTTTCTTTTTTATAATAAAACATACTGATTTTGCAAATCGTGTAGTTATTTGTCTGGGAGGCACACTTGTGCTTTGTGCGTTGGGATGGAAGTGGTTGAATCGTGAACGAGCGGTCAGGGAACAGGCGCGGGGCCGGCCGCAGGGACGTCGCACATACAAATCATAAAGTCGTAAGTTGGGACGAATCACATACATCATACATTATTTTCGTAACGCAGCCATGTTACAAAAAAGTGCAAAAAACATCATCGCGGAGGCTTGGCAACCTTCTATTGAGTTGTACCGCAGGTTTTCCAAGAGGCTATTACACAGAAGGTTATTTTGTAGAAGGTTATTCCTTAAGAGGTCATTCTACAGGAGTTTATTCTATGTAAGGTTTTCTATGTAGTGTTATTCTATAGGAAGTTAGTCCAGAGGAGATTAGTTTATAGGAGATTATTTCGGATGTTATTCCTTGGGAGGTTATTCTTTAGGAGGTTAGTCTATAGGAGGTCTATTATATGGGCGATTTGGTATTAAGTATTGCCTAGGTGGTCTATTCCATAGGAGGTTTGATAATGAGTAGGTACTGCCTGTGTGGTCTACTATTACTAGGTACCTAGGTAGATGCTGTGGCCGAGTAGCGGATGATCGAGTGAAGCTCGTGTTTGCAATTAAAGGTTAATTAACGCTCGCACAACACACAGCTCTCGCAGAATAAAATTGAACTGTTTTCTGGCTAGTACTAGTATCTTGCGCCTTAAATTCCTCAAGCATAGCCATCAATCTCATCCACAGCATGGCAACTTTGTATAAACTATGGTATCTTGTTCTTATAAGTGACGAATTTTATGCTACACCTGTGAAACCACATTCCCACTTTTCTCCACTGCAGGTCCTCGCTGTGTCAACGGGTTATCCAGCTCCGGCAATGCAAGCCGGTCAAGGGGAATGAGAAATCTCTCCCTCCAAGAGACTCCGGTCCTTCGGGCAGCGATGAGCAAGTGACCAACCCAACACAAGAACACCACAATGAAACCCATGATATTCTGCATTGCGGTCTCGACATGAGGTCTAGAAGACGGAATCACGGGTGGGAGAGCGGCGCTGACAACAAGCGAGACCATGCAACACACAATGATAATAGCGGCAAGGTAGCTACCCCATATTCCGGTAGGGGACTTCCACTCAAGCTCGCTGGTGCTGCGGCCTTGACGCTTCATTGCGCGATGGAGTCGTATATGACAGACGCAGATGCTCAACCACTACGACATGTCAGCCAATCCCCAACTTTCTACCCGTCTTGCCCGGTAGTCGAACTTGGGGATGCACTTACTGTGAAGAAGTTGCTCGTCGAAGCCAACGCAAGGAGCCAGTCGAAGATATAAGAGCCATTAGGAGCGGCGGTAATCCAAGCCAGCTGTGCCGCGACCAGGACAGCAAGGATCGAGTTCCTCGGCAGTCCCCCCTTGGTCGTCTTGGCGAAGATTTTCGGGCCCATTCCCTGCTTGCAAATCGCCGTCAGGCTCCTCGACGAGGCGAAGAATGCAGAGCTACCCATGCTGAACACCGCAGCGATGAGAAAGCCATTGATAACGTGTGGGAGAATCTTGATGCCTGCCTGCTGAACGGCAGCGACAAATGGTGAGACGGCGTGCAGCTCAGCAAACTGCGGCTCGCTGAGGGTCGAGGGCTTCAGGACGAGTCCGACGACGAAGAGCGGAAGGAGATAACATATGACCAGACGGCCGACGACAAGTATCGATGCCAATGGCATGACTCGTCGGGGCTGCTTGCACTCCGCTGCGGTTAGACCGAGCATTTCTGTTCCGCCGTAGGCCATTCCTGCAGCAACGAAAACAGATATAAAGCCAGCTCCGCCGTTGAGGAAGGCTTGTCCGCTACAAAAGTCCTGTCAGCGTAGTTCAAATTCAAATGATATGCAAGTAATGTTTTGAACATTAAAAGGGATCAGACCAGATCAGGACTTACTTTTGCCAGTTCTCAAAGCCACGTCCATCGGCTTCACGAGTTCCTCCACCGGCAATCACAACACCCGCAACAGTAAACATCATCAGGACCACAATCTTTGCGATCCCAAGCGCGCGCTCAACCTCAGCATACGCCTTAGCTCCAAATAAATGCACCGTGAACAAGCCCAGAATAAAAACAGGCACCAGCGCGACACCCGGCACCGCGTCGCCCCAGTACCTCTCGATCAGGATGATAACTGTGACCTCGAAGGGGACGATAAGCATAAAGTTGACGTTGTAGTTCCAGCCCATGGCGAATCCCCAGCTGGGCGAGATGAAGCGCACCGAGAAGTCGTAGAAGGATCCCTGCACGGGGAAGCTGGCAGACAGCTCGCCCAGCGCACACATGGTCAGCCAGACCGCGAGGCCCACGACGGCGAAGGCGAAGAAGAGTCCGCCGGGTCCGCCCTGCTGCAGGCCCTTTGACGACGCTATGAACAAGCCCGCGCCTATGGAGCCCCCGAGGGCCATGAAGATGAACTGGCGCGTTGAGATCTGCTCCTTGAGGCCGGTGCTCGAGGCCTGCGAGCCGGCTGCTTCAGATATGGTCTCATTGCTTGAGCTGGTAGTCGCTTGGCTTTTGATTTTGAAGATGGTTGGTAATTTGGAGGCCATTACGTCTTCTTTTGTAAGTGTGTCTGGTGATGAGACGTGGTCAGGCGATCAACTTTAGAACAACGTCGTGTACGTTGCAGGGAGCAAGAGGAAAAGTTGTAACCTAGCACCTAGGCTTACGTTGCACACGTTGTGTGGGAATGGAATGGGGGGAAGGCCCGGCCTTTGATGGAAGTTGTTTAAGAAGCATTAATTCTTCCAATTATCATCTACGGTTGAACTCCGTTGAACAGCTCCACGGCGATCAGATGTTGATGGGGAGCTAGCCAGTCTAGTGCACGCTGTTGGTCTGGCCAGAAATTGAAGCTATATCCACTCCGTTCCAATAGCTCTGGCGCGATATGGCCATCGAGGTACCCTTCAAATGCACTTGGCTTTTTATGGGACGGCTCATATTCTAGAGCTCGCTTAAAAAGTGTTTGATATTTTTTACAGTCAAGGAATAGAAGTACAGGATACCTAGGGTAGTGCTCGTCCCCGTTCTGAAGTATGCATGGCGGTCGGTTCACACTTACACGAGCAGAATTCAGCGAGTCCTTGAGTTACGAGGACGGAAATATGATTTAAGCATGACAACTCACTGCCCATCTTGTGCGGTCGCCAAATGCTTGACAAAAATGGTTTCGCGCTTGGCAACAAGTGGGAATGGCTGTAAACGCCGAATTGAACTAGCATTGTGACAGTTCACACCAGATCAGCGCCGGAGCCAAAGCGCAAAGCTGGGCCAAGTGGTTCTGCTATGGAACGTATAGAACGTGGGCAGATGGGAACATTGGCACAGTAGAGCATAACGAAGTGCTGTGCACGGTGTGATCAGATCAATTCCGAAATCTCGACAGGGGAGAAGCTATGTTTGTGCCAGGCTTGTCTAAGTGGTGAGCCTACTCGAGCACCCAGACCAGGGAGTCACGCGTCGGTTCAGAAAAGCTCCAGAATACGCATCGAAGCCTGCGGCAGATTATGGAAACGGTAAAAACCTTTCCTAGCTTTTGGACTGTACTGAACTGAACTAGCAATGCTCCCCTATAAACCTTCCGTAACGCCTCGCCATGCTTCAGGACAAGGACCGGCAAAGAAACAATGCAATAACAACCGCCCATTAATATAGAGAAATCAGTGGCCGCGCACACACTTTCGACGCAGGAGTTTCAACCACAATGGAAACCTCTTTTACCTGCGTTCAGGACACCCTCTCAGCAAACGCCCTCGCCAAAGCTCGCAAGGCCCTCCCAGGCCTTCTCCACTACCTTCTCGCCCATGCCGAACACCCCGCTCAGCTGCACCAGCGAGTCGACCCGGAACAGCTGGTCGGCACGGGTACCGCCGTAGTCGATGCCGTTCATGCGCGTGACGAGACTCTGGGCTTTCTTTGCGCCGAAGCCGCGGAGGCCCTTGATCAGGTTCACGTCGCGCGAGTTCACGATATCGAGGAGCTGGTGCGTGCGGGGGTCGTCTGCTGGGAGGCTGGCGAGGAGACTGGCATCGTGGGCTAGAGCCTTGGCCCTCGAGCTCGGTTGGCATCGGGTAGGTGCAGTATCAACGTAGCTTTCGTCAGCGTCGGCACCAGCGTCACCATCGACGTGTGCAGAATCGTCGCCGTCGTTTTCCGCATCGGGCTGACGCCTTGCGGTCTTCTTCCTGCTCTTAAGCTTCTGTTGGTCCTGGCTCTGCTCGCTTCCCTCAATGTTAGCGCTCCTTGCTGCAATCTTCGCCTTCAATTTCTCGATTTTGCCTAGCAGTTTCGGTTGCCTCGGGAAATACCGCAGCGCGGACTCGTAACATGCCAGTGTGCCCTCGTCGTCGCCCTGTTCTTTGAGCTTCCTGGCTTGGAGTAGAAGACGCATGCCCTCAGATTTGCCACCACCTGCTTCCCCTTGTGTATCCTCAATGCGTCTCTCGAGGGCGTCGAGTCTTCGTTGCACGGCTTCACTAATGTCAGCTGAAGGTGGTTGAACTGGTGCAGCCGCATTCTCCTGTTGCTTGGACTGTGCCGCGATCCTGGAGGCTAGTATTTCCTGCACTTTACGTTCAACCATCTCCTCAATTTGCGTGGCTGACATGGTCATGGACTGCGAAGCCGCAGTCGATCTATACTGTGTTGTCGCTGCCGGCCGGATCATCTTCGACGGCCGGGTTTGCGTGTCAACAGCGTCAGACTTGCGTTTGCTGGAAAGGGGATTCCGCGGCGCTGAGGACATTGTCGTTGCGGCGGGACGAGCAGCTGTAGCTTTGTGATCCACAAAGACGCTGAACGCCTTGATAGGCTTTTCCCTTCCCTTCTCCTTGTCTGCCTTCTCCTTCGCCACGGTCCCCGCATGGACATTGTGCACATTCGCTAGCGGCTTTAGAGGTTGTCGCTGAATTCCAGTCCCGCTCAGTGTCATAGACCGCGGTGCCTGCTTGAAAACAATTTCGTTCTCGATCTCCCGGACCTCAATCCTCTTGGCGCGTGAACTGACGTTCAAGCTGCTTAGGGTATCCAAGTGATAACTCCGAATTGGCGCAAGATTGAGGATCATGACGGTAATTCCGTTGTTCTGACCGAGAGATAGGATCCTGGTCATCTTGGATTCACGGTACGGAATGCGGTTGTCACCGCGAGAGATGGCGTCGACGCACTGCGAAAGAACGAAGAGGGACTTGTTGATTGCGGCAGACTCGACCAAGCGTTCGCGGTTGTTTTCAGTGCGACGGTTGTCTTCCGATCCTGCCAGGTCTATCATTGACACCGTACTCTCCAGGACCTGGTCGCCCGTCGTCTGGATGACTTTGACGCGCAGTATGGCATGGCTTCGACTGCTGTGAGCATTGAGCTTTGTCGCAGCCGTGATACGGTTGTTGTTCGCCTCGATATACAGCTTCTCAAAGTCTTTGAGGTCCTCGCATGGCTGTTCTGACAGACCAACCACAATTGTCTTGCCATTGGCCTCACGCAGGGGCAGTCCTGAAGGCGTGCGTCTTTCCGGAGGCTGGAGGAGGTCGAACACCTTGTCATTGTAGATCTCGTAGTATGACAGGCAAACCTCGACTGTCTTTTCACCATTAGAGTCCTTGGCAGTTTTCTTGCCCCGGCGGAAAACGTTGCTCAGGAGTCGGGGGATGAGGCCCCTGTCTGCCAGCTTCAGTCCTCCTCGCATTGTATGTGTTTTGCCGGTGCCAGTTACTCCATACGCAAAAATGGTGACATCGAGGCCTTGGAAAAGGGCTTTCATGTGGTGAGAGACTGTGGTGATAGAGAGTCTGTTAGTGGCTGCGATGGCGGTACGCATGGGACAAAAGTCGACCTGCCTTCGGCGGTAAACAATGCCTCCTGCGTGGCTGACTGGTCGTAAACACCGCCGAAGGAGAAATTGAAATTTTCAGACTCGTTCTTGGGGTTTGGTATTCTGACGACGGTTGGCTTCTTGTCGCCGTCTTTGCTGTCTGCGCGGACTATCACGTCCTTCTCGGCCTCGCCCTCCAGCAATGGTCGTATCCTTGCGACGACCCTGACAGACATTGTTGGAACCAGTGCACACGGCAATTGGAGTGGGAAAAGTCGAGTAGAATAAAACAGGAAGACCAATTGACAAAAACAATAAACGCAATTGACACCTATGCGTACAATTGAAAGGCCCCTTTCCCCTTCTCCGTACTGCGCACAGGTCCCAGAGGCTGAGGAGCTTCAAGTTCGAACAGCACACAGGCCGTTCCCCTGGCCTGTAGTGTGCAATATTGTGGAAGGTTTTGGTTGTCGCAGCAACGGCCCGCGTCCAGCTTACCCCTGCCGCTGTGCCAAAGTTACAGTACAGTGGGGTGCCAATGGTGCAGCTGGTGCAGCTTGTGCAGCTCCAGTTTTGGCGACCTGGCCCGTGCGCTTCTGGCTGGAGCTCTTCCGTCATATCCCAGGTAACTGGGCAGGTCCGAATTTTGACGGTGCAGCCGAGCGGGCTCGTACGCATTCCCACGTCAGACACTCCTTCACTAATACTGCTGCCACCGAGCAGCCCACACCCCCCACGATGCGAGGTCAATTGCCCCTGGTGAGGGCAGCCCGGCCTCTGGGCAGGGTACGGCCCTCCTGGATCTGCCTGCAGTGTCGCGCGATCCAACTCAGCGCATCGCCAGCAACCGAGTCCCCGCGCACGGGAGGTGATGCATTTGGCGCAGCGGTCGAGGCAAGAGACCCGGCAGGTAATGGTGGACTCTTGTGCAGAAATCAAGCGACCAGTATTCTGACGTTCACTGCAACTAGATGCTCGATTCGAAGTGCTCGGCTCTCCTTACTCCCTCCTCTCCGTGACCCTTTCAGCGTCCCAGAAGCTCTACACGAGAAGAGGCACGCTCGTGACCGTAGCAGGCAAAGCCGAGAATGTGAGCACTCTCGGAATGTACCCAGGTGCTTCATGTGACTAATTCCCATATGACAGACACAATCTACCCTCCGACTTCTCTCGCCCTTCCGCCATGCCCTCCTCGCAATGCCATTCCTCTACCAGCGCATATCTTGCACCTCCCCCGTGACGGCTCTAATTGCTACCAAGTCCCCCAACACAACATTTTCGATCCTGCACCTGGACGGCACCACCGACTGGCAGGTTGCTCAGCGAAATGCACTCCTCGCCTGGACGGGCCACACCTTGAGCATCACACCCAGGATTCAGCGCGGTCTGGCACCAACACACTGGGGAAATCACCATGTTACAGGCAGGGGTCTTGTCGCATTGGCTGCACCAGGACAAATATACCAGGTCACGCTGGATCAGGACGAGGAATTGGTTGTGCATCCCAGCCATGTCGTCGCCTACAGCGTCGGCAGGAATGCGCCGCTGCCCTTCCGTTTCAAGAGCTCCTCCTGGACATTACAGATCCCATCGTTGCCTGAGAGTCTGGTGCCCAAGGGATGGGCCAAGTTCTGGAAGGATACGAAAGAGACAGGATTCTACAAGTTCCTGGCCCGGGTGCTGTACAGCTTGCGGACAACAGCCAGGAGATCCATCTTTGGAGACCGGCTCTTCCTTCAGTTCAAGGGTCCAACGACAATACTGATGTCCAGCCGCGGAGTCAGAGTCAGTGATGTTCTTACGAGGGAGCAAGTGAATGAAATCGCAGACGCCGAGGCTGGCGTAGTCCCCAAAGCCGTGGAGGCAGCTGCTAAGCCGCAGAAGAAATTGTCCGGCCCTGAACCAGCTGCCGAATCGAGTGAGAAGCCGGTGACTATGCACGTGGCCACGGTGGGCAAGGACGGGAAAGTCCACTTCGAGGAGAGCAAAGAATTGAAAGACTTCGTCAGGTCATGACAGGCGAATTGAAGGCGCAGCCGACCCGGGCCTGGAAGAGAGCCCCCCTGCTCGCTAATTCATATGTACCAATACAACATCTACGAATAAACTATGAAAACCGAATGTGGCTACGCAGTCGGCCTCACAGATGGTTGGTGCCGAGACATGAAGCTTCGTTGGCCACTTATCTGAGGACGGAGAAAATGACGATCCCTCATAGTTGCGCTGAAAGCAGAAAGGGGTTCTCACGTCAAATCCGTGGTCACCCTTCCCAGGATAGATTGGCCAACCCGGTGCGAGAATGGTCACATTTAGTGAGATCTGTGCTGCATGAAGAAAAACCAGGGACTCGTCCGCCGGCCTTTCCGGCCCCGAGAACACGGCATATTCATCCAATTGTCGGCGTACCACAAGCTCGGAACACCGCACTGAAGACAAAATAAGGTTCTCCAAAAGGTCTTTTAACACGACGGAGCGATTATCAGATCTTCCAGATAACTTGGCTTGGCATCAGCTCGAATCTCCGAGATGGCCCTACTGGTTCGTCCCGAGTCATTGGCGGCCAACGACGTAGCATACAAAAAAAAAAAAAAAAAAAGGACAATGTGGAAGAGTGGAAGAGGCGTGTCGCTTGGTTTCGCCTTTCGCGTCCCACAAACTCCGATCAAGACGGCTTTTTTTGGTCCGATCTTTTTGTTCGGTGCTAAGACTTGCTCCGAGGTGTGCCATTCCTAAGCAAAGGATGGCGGTTCTGACGAGCTGAAGACAGCCAGACACTCGCGCTTACTTGTACCACCTGCCCAACATCACCAACTACAGCACACGTTCTATGGTCGCTTGTTGTTATTGATCGTGTTGTTGAAATGTTCTGTTCGGCCAGTATGTGTCACGGAATAGTTCACCTTACCGCATGGGTCTCCTAGGACCGTGCCGGCGGGGGAAGCTCTGGAAACATGTAGCCCACATTCCGACAGTTTCAACAGCTCCACGTCCTTTATCTCCGGATTTTGACGTCGAGGCAGCTTCACTAGTGTAGGAGCGACGCCAGCCTGCTGCTTACCGACCTTAAATACGGCATGCCGCAATTCTCCAGATCGGATTCGGCCCAATGTTTCGACCTTGACAGGGCTGGATCCTAGAGCCCCTAAATGCCCCAGTCTAGAGCGTAGCGGCCCTCTCTGCCTATCTGCAAATTCGGTCAATTCTTCGAGAATGCCGGCTCGTAGCTCCGACCGAGCTGGGGGTTGGGCCTGAGACGGAGCAATTTCCATGCGCCCATGCATTATCAATCCTTTTTTTCCAGATGATCCATTAAAAGTCTTCGCTATCCTGCCCTTGGTTGCCAGCTGTCTCACATGCAAGACTCAAATACTAATATCGAAGACAAGATCACATCCCATTTCGTTCTGTCCCAAAAACCATCGATGCCATCGCTCTCGAGCTCACATAGCTCCCAAACTATTTTGCCAACGCCATCATTGACGCTCAACCCGTGCGCGAAAACAAGCCTAGTCCAACTCTAGGTCGCCGCGCCCGAACTCTTGGCCATCAAAGCCAAGTCTCCCACGTATAAGTCGCAAATACTATCCAGGGGTCAGTCCAAGTCCAAGTGAAATCCAGCATGTCTGACACTGTCAGCGCGCACTCGGACTCTTCGAGGGACTTCGAGGACCACAAACGGAAACAGGCCGATATGAAACCCTACCAATCAAGAAAGCCGTCCCTGGATCGGATCCAATCGAAGAACAGCCAGACAAACGCAAACATCAGTGGCGAACCGAGAAATGTCGCCGAGGCAGAAATTGAAGAGGGCGAGAGGGAGCCAAGAGAGGCCGACGAGAAAAATGCCGGTGGCCCACCGCCCGGCTCAGGTTTCCACCCAAGCGACTTCCCTGATGGCGGGCTCCAGGCCTGGCTGGTAGTCTTTGGCGGCTGGTGCGGCCTGTTCTGCACCTTTGGGTTCATCAACTGCATCGGCGTGTTCCAGGAGTACTACGTGCGCGGGCCCCTCTCCAACTACTCGGCGAGCACGGTGTCGTGGATCACCTCGATGGAGGTCTGGGGCCTCGTCTTCTTCGGCCTGGTGTTCGGGCGTGTCTTTGACGTCTACGGCCCCCGCTGGATGCTCGTCATCGGCACCGTCTTCTACGTCTTTGGCCTGATGATGACGAGCCTCTGCTCCGAGTTCTGGCAGTTCTTCCTGGCCCAGGGCGTGTGCGCCGCCATCTCCGCCTCCGCTGTGTTCAATGCCTGTATGACGAGTGTTTTCTCGTGGTTTTTCAAGAAGAGGGCCGCGGCGCTTGGGATCATGGTCAGCGGGAGCTCTGTCGGCGGCGTCGTCATGCCCATCATGATCCAGAAGCTCATCCCCCAGATTGGCTTCCCATGGACCATGCGCGCGGTCGCCTTCGTCTACCTGGGCCTGTTGGCCATGAGCTGCGTGACGATCAAGACCAGGCTGCCTCCCCAGCCGAAGCCGCTTGTCATCGCAGACTACCTGGCAGGTTTCAAGGAGCCAGCATTCGCGCTGACGCTGGCGGCGAATTTCCTCTTCTTCTGGGGAATGTTTATCCCCTTCAACTACGTCATCCTACAGGCGCAACAAGCCGGCATGAACCCGACTCTCGTCGAATACCTCCTGCCCATCATCAACGCTCTCAGGTAAGAGAGGACACGCTCCTCTTCCCAAGTCAAAATGCATCAAGTGCTAATGTGCCACAATAGCATCTTTGGACGAATCCTCCCAGGTATCGTCGCAGATAAGGTGGGCCGCTACAACACGGTCATATTCATCGTCACGCTCTCGGCAATTGTCACACTCGCAGTCTGGATCCCTTCCAACAACTCCTCAGCTGCTCTTATTGTGTTCGCGATCCTATTCGGCTTCGCCTCCGGTGGTGTCATTTCCATCAGCCCATCGCTCATCGCGCAGATCTCGGATATCCGCCAGATCGGCAACCGCAACGGCATCGCGTTCGTTGCGATGAGCTTCGGTTCTCTCACCGGCTCGCCCATCGCTGGTGCGATCGTGTCCCGCCAGAACGGTGACTACCTTGGGCTGCAGCTGTTCTGTGGCCTGGCCATGGCCTGTTCGGCCTTTGTCTACGTTGCTGCAAGGTGGGTGCAGGTCGGGTTCAAGTTGACAAAGATCTGAGACTTTGTCATGCATGTACGATGAATGCACTTTATTTGGGTATGCTTTTTACGACCAATGATACCAGGGAATATGTGACGGCATAGAATTACAGCTTTTGCATTTACTTGGAAGAAGGTGGCTTCAATCGGGCGCATCTGTGTTTTAGAAGGAAGGACGGACACAAGACGGCACATAATAGCTACATTGCTCTGAGCATAAACATAATCACATCTCAACTTCAAATATCCTCAGATCCCCGACGATCGCAGCAATTAGAGGCGCCTGCATGCACCCTGGCACAAATTAAAAAACCCCCCATCACGAGAGTCTTTGCCGCCGACCAAGGCCCATGCAGGTCTCTGCCTGTAGCCCCCAACCACACAAATGCCGGCGTTCCGCAAGCGATGGTGCCGTGGCGCTGAGCCACGGGTCATGTGCGACCCGCAAAGGTGCACCTCTCACCGGCGGTGCCAATGGCGCCACCTGTCTTACATGCAGTGGGCGTGGGTGTGGGCACCGAGAAAGGGACGACCCACAATTCTACCGCGCAGAAGCAAATCCTACAAGGAGCAGAGGCTGTGTCACGGCACCATCCTCCATCCAACAGGCGCCCAACCGTCTTCCGATGCAGCGAGGCAGGGCGCTGATCCTGCCTCAGCACGAATGCTGTGCCGCATTGCAAACTTTTTTACTCCTGCCTTCGCTACTCGAAGTCCATTTCTGTTTCAAGCTGCGCCGAGTGATGAGCCTTCCCGTGCCTCCCGGCCCCGCATGGGTAGTTAGTGAGGCTTGTGTCTGGTGGGTAGGCAACCAGAGATGCAGGATGATGAAGTACCGGGCTGTCATCTCCAGGAGATCCTCTTTCTCGCACGTAGTACTAGTAGTAGTATACAGCTGTCAACCTAGCTCTGTTTCGAGCTCGACCTGTCTCATGCGCTGTTCGCGGAACGACCCCCGACGACGAGTCGAAGTCGAGATATCTATCACACGCATGTAGTGCTCCGTATGTACAAACAGCCGCCACGAGGCTCAAGCATGGGCATCATTACTACATCACGCTCTGCAGCGGGAGACGAACGAACCAAATTCTGACTCTGGACCAGTCTAGACCTCAAAATCGCCTATTCTTTCAGTCCACCGAGGGTTGCTGCTCAGAGGCAGTAGGCTTAGAAAAGTCAACCTCGTTCTACGCAGAAAACATGGACAACACAGCGCTGGTCAAAGACGTCGACGAGCAGCCGCAATCATCTTCCAGCAGGTGGTGTCGCAAGCCAGATGGCCCCCACCGAATGGCAAACATCCGGGCGCCTCAGCCGCAAACCAATTCCGTCCTGACAGAGGACGATGACGACGACCATGTCCGAGAAGCTGATGGGGAGGATTCTCCGACGCCCCACTCGGCCTGGTACCGGAAACCGCGTCCGGAGCGGGCGTCGAGCATCGAGCCGGACCTCGAGCTTGCCGAGCAGGCGGACGAGAAGGCCCGGAGGATCTGCGGGTGCTCGAGGCCGACCTTCATCGTTGTGCTGTTCTTTGTCGTGGTCGTGGTGGCGGCTGCGATTGCGGGTGGTGTTGCCGGGGCGCAGGCTTCGAAGTGAGTCTGCCACCTATCCTGCTGAGATTATGAATAAATCCTGTTGAAATCATTAATGTTTCGACAGCGCTGACTGAATTGATCCAGAGATAAGGGATCAGATGCACAATCTGCTGCTTCATAACTGTGTGTAGAAAAGATGCAAGTTGTCTTCAGAGCATCAGGTTGGTAGCATCTCGCACAAACAGCTTGGTTGTGCCGAAGCTGGATTCTAGTTGCTGTATGAGTCATGAAGAAAAATTAGGGAGATTGAACGTGGGAACATTAGACTGGGCTACAATGTTGGCCTGGCAATGGCGTCCTCATGGCCACCAAATATTATTAGAAATGTCCATGGATAGCTTCAAGATTCAGTTGCATGTGGACACTCAGGCTTATCCGCGAGCCTCCTCAAAGGTTCTGATACGTTAGAAATGTACAAAATTTGCCACGAATGAGATTTCCAGTACTCCTACTGCCTAGGCTTGGTGCCCAGACTACGTTTACCTTCAGAGTAAATGAAGGTGTGTCCAAAGCAGTCTTATTAGAGAGACTTTGCTCTATAAAATATAATGTCGCCATGTCATTCCACGTATTTCAGAAATACCTTACAAGAGCGCAACGTGCGTTAAAATCGTGGCCGTGATTGGGTCCCGATGCGGCACTTGTATGAGAGATCACTAAGTGGTTCAGAGTCAAAAGACAACACGTGATGGTCAAGACAATTGAACGAGCTTGTCGTGAAAGTGTGAATAAGGTAAAGGATAGATTAAGCACATGAACAGAACACATCCATTTCCAGCCGGTGGATTCCCAAGTCGCCCGCCCTCCCACCTCTCTCCAGACCTCTCCAAAATTGTGAAATTTCTCTCAGTCGTGGCAAGATTGCATGTGAATAGAGTGAGTTCAGACGACCTATTAGACGTCCATCACTCAGCAGCCGTAAGCAGAAATCGTGCTCGCGAAACCCGAGGCCACAGTAGCCTGAAGAGCATCGACCTGGCTTGTGTAGGTGGAGTTGACTGCAAGTCATCAGCAATGAACATTTGAAAATTGCCCATATCTGTTAAGGACTTACTGGTGCCTTCGAGGGCTGTGAAGAACGCATCCGCGTCAGACTATACAAGCTGAATCAGTATCTTCCCTCTAGCAGACGCGGGCAGAACCAGGTTCCGAGTGGTCCAAACTCACCGAGAGCGTCGACAAAGCGTCGCACACGGCGCTCGTATAGCCGGAAGACGCAACAACCGATTGCTGCGAGGGACATGTCGTCAGCCGCCAAGATCACAAATCACATTGGCCAACACCCCTGTTCAGATTCTTGGATGTGAGACCCACCTTGGCAGTAGCATCGCCCAGCGTGTCGGTGATCTGGGCAGTCAGGCTCGCCACGTCGGCGTAGATGGTGGCCGAGTCGGCGGCGGCTAGGGCCCCCGTGGAGGTGACCTGGGCGGTGGCCGTGTCGATGGAAGAGGACAGGGTGTTGTAGCTGGTCAGCAGGGAGAGGGCCTAAATCAAGGAGCCCGTGAAGGCGTTGATGGCCGTGTTGAAGGAGGTCAGGTCCGAGCTGACGGTTGCGATGTCCGCCTCAACCTCGGCGGGCGTGCGCTTCTCGACTGGGCTGCCGAGGGCGAGGCCGAGGAGGCTGGTCAAGACGATCTTGGAGAATTGCATTTTGTTTTTTTTGTGGTCTTATTGAGATTGTTTGGATTTGGTTTGCGCTGTAATAATGGAATGTTCCTTTGGATCTCCTATGGATGTGCTTCCCAGATATTCAGACATCCCCTACGAATTTATAGATATCTCCTCAATATCTCCTCACGACTTCCTCCTCCTCGAAGCGGCGCCCGCGGATCTCCAGATAGCATCAAGTCGTAAGAGCCATTCTGCATGTTCATTACCAACGCATGGTCGAGTCGTCGAGGCATGTCGCACTTCGTGCCGGCCTGTGACCAAGACATTGGCTTCGGGGTGAGCTCCACGATGCCACCCATCGAGGTGTTTATCCCATTATGGCAATGCCTCCGGAAGGCGGGGTCAGAGTTCGGAGCTCCTGAATACTACATGTGTAAGTCAAAGGCCAGCCTGGAGAAATACTCAAGCGGGACTCACGGAGCCGGTGGGCAGGTAACTTTGACCGCCCTGGTCCTTCATTCATATGAGTGCTACTTTGAGCTGTGACTTTGAGTTGTAAGCCTAGGCGCGCAGTAGCACCCAATGAAACGAGGCCAACATTGTCTGGCGACGGCAGCATGTTCTTGTTGTGGTCTTTCCGAACCGGCCCCAGAAATAACCATGGACTGGGTGCTCGGGACTTGAGAGGGGTTGACAAACTTAATCGCTCGGTAGAAGATAACATACCACGTGCCCAGATGTAAGGTCACAGTCCTCCACAGCGAATTCAAGATTCAATCCGCCATGATTTTGGCGGGGACATAGACTCAGCCAGTGACACCCGGCCTGGTAACATGTAGTACGCATTTGATTGGCAACATTAGGTCACATCAGAACTGTCCGCGGACAGCCTCGCTCACCGAAGTCCTTGAAGTTCCTCCTTGGCTAGTATTAGTTCCCCGCCTCGACGTTGCAGCCGCGCGAGATCTCATGCAGTGCGGGACTGTGACTTCCCGCACACCCACTCACCGTGGACACATACACTACATATAAGTGACCACGTGCATACAGGAATAGCATGGCCAAGTTCTTGGATCTCATGGACTCCGCGGAAGGAATGGTGCGGGAAGCGGGCAGATGTCGGAACGGTAAGTCCTCTTGAATCTGAGAATAGTTGCGGGCTTAGGGGTTTAGCAGCTTTAACTCTCTGCCTGTGACGCTCGGCTGGCGGCTTGGGATTATATGTAGTTAGTTAGATTCTAGACTACCCACAATGTGATTGGCTCTTTCACTCTAAAGCCTTGGTGGACCTTACTAATCTCTGGTGACTATATGTAGTCAAACTAGATAGCAGTAATGTAGGATACTATAGACCAATAGCATCTGCTAGCTAAAAGTATCCAGTGAAGAGTGCCATTCGACTCAAAGTCCTCGAAGTCGTGTAGATTTCTCTACTTGTATACTACCTGTAGACATACTTATGCCAGTGGTGCACTACATAATCCGCGCCATTGCTAGAATCTCTTCGTTTAAGGCTGTCCTCTCGCTGTCATTGCGAAGACTCTTGAAAAGTGTAACTTCACCGAGCAGGTCAGGTACACGAGAGAAGCTATTTAAGAAGACGATAAAAACATGACGGCTTCCTGTGTATTGAACTTCTGCTATGTGAACCCCGATTGTTCTTTTATAGGATTTCTGTAATCCAGGCAATAGTAAGAAGCACCTCAGACACACCATATCTACAGGCCAAGCTCGTATTCACGCCAGGCCGTTTACAGTATCATAACAAAACGCGGGTCTCTATCGTCACCACTACCCTCAAACTCGGCGTACTTGCCGGCCTGCTTGTCCCTATTTACCTTCCTGCAGTACATCACATTCGCCAGAACAGCGACCCAGGCGTAGCACAACAGGCCCAGAATCACCGTGTGACCCTTATGGTACAGCGGGCCTTCTTCCTTTGGGTAGATGAACGCTAGATTCAAAAGTACACGGTCAGCATGGACCACCCGAGATATCATGTTGCATTATACACAATCCGAGAAAGTAATAACGATGGCAAGGAACGGGAAGGAGACTCACTGGCAACGAAGCCTCCGGCGTTGGCGACGGCAAGCTGAAGGGCCGAGGTCGTGGCGCGCTTGTAGTGGCCGGCCGAGTTGTTGGAGTTCCATACTAGTACGCAGGGGACGCTCGCATACATGCCTATGGCCATGAGGCAGGTCATGCCGAAGCGGGCAGGAGCAGAGGTGACATTGGCGATGACGGCGTAGCCGGCAATGGCGATGGGGAGGGTAAAGAGCATGATCGTCCCGCGTAGTTTCAGCCGATCGGAGAGGAAGGCGATGAAGACTGGTTGAGGCGCGCGTAAGTCAGCTGGTGTGCCGGCGTGAGAGAGGGCGCGTGGAGCGGGAAAGGGGGTGATGAGACTCACCTGTCACGGGCGTGGCGACAGCATAGGGGATGACGGACCAGAGCTGGGTCTGATTTGCGTCGGATGTGATGTGCATGTCGTTGATGATAGTTGGTAGGAACAAGCCGAAGGAGTATAGCCCCGAGAGAATGGCGAAGTAAGCGGTGGCGGTGAGCCAGACCTGGATGTTAAAGACACCACGTTTGACCTCAGACCACCTGAACTTCTCTTCTCTTTCCAGAGAAACGCTGCCAAACATAAGTTAGCATAGGAAATCACGAAGGTTAATATTCAAGTCTCAAAAAGCAGAGAAAAGACACAGGCAATAACTTACTTGAACCTCTCCCCACTGGAGAGGTCCCCCGATAGGCGCTTCGCAGCAAACTCGCGCTCCTCGGGAGTAAGGAAAGACGCAGTATGCAGATTGCTAGCAAGGAAGAAGTACGAGACAGCACCGCACACGACTGTAAGCAAGCCCTCGATGATAAAGATCCAGCGCCACCCCTCAAGGCCCCCGCGAGGCCCAATTGCAGATAGGCCACGGGCGAGTAGACCTCCAAAGGCTCCCGACAGCGAGGCGGCGGTGTAGAATATTCCGATGCGCAGGGCCATCTCGCCGCGCGTGTACAGGCCCGAGAGATAAAGGACCATGCCGGGGAGCAGGCCGCCCTCAGTCGCGCCCAGGATGGCGCGGACGGCGACGAAAGAGCCATAATTGCGCACGAAGCCGAGGCACATGGTTACCGTGCCCCAGGCGCAGGCCAGGGCGGCTAGCCATACCCGGGGTGTGAGGCGCTTGAGGATCAGGTTGGATGGGAGCTCGCTGTGGTTTGGCACGTGGTCAGCTACTTTGTTTGGGAACATAGTGTTGGGGACAGTGAGGTGATGGCGGATCTTTATGGCAGGTGTATCCGCCGTAAGCTCTACCATAGAGTTGCATGCCAGGGTGGCACTGCGTATGGTGCGGGCGTGAATGGTATGCAACTTGGCGTGCCAATCATCTACTGACCTCGCAATATAAGTTGCATAGAAGACAGCCAGGCCCTGGTTGTACTGCAGATTGGAGATCTCGAGGTCCTCCTCGAGGCCGATAATCTTTGCGTTGCCGACATTGGTCCTGTCGAGAAAGGAGCACAGGAACAGCAGGGCGAGTATGGGCAGGACTCGTGTGTCTGTCTTGAAGAGGATACTCCTGGTCAGGCGGGCGATGTGCTCGTGATGCAGGTGGGAGTCCTCGATAACGGCCTCGGACGGCTTGTCGATGTCGTTGTCGAGGTCGGCGTCTGCTAGGGAAGACGCCTTCATCTTGGAGGTCTAACAACTGGTCGTTTGTACGGGTACAAATGAGAAGACTAAAATTGGCAGCGGAGAAATAAATCGGGAGCCGAAAGTTATTATACAGCCGGTGATTACGAAGATAAGATAATTAGACTAGCTAGTCTACGCGTAACCACCGGAATTAGACCGAGCACAAGAAAGACGTGACGGACGGAAGGTCACAGTAAAGCGAGACATCAGATTCCCAGTAGTACAATCCATAGTGAGTAGCCGAGTGAGTGGGAGCGAAGTGGGTTGGTCCACGCGGTTCTGGGCGCGGGGAGCCCGTCCTCTTCCCCAGGTCCCCAAGGAAGCTTGTCAGCGTCAAGCTTTTCCCCAGGAAACCCCAGGAAACCCACCCCGGTTTACCAACTGATTCCACTTCCCCGCAGCTTTTGTTCTCGGCCATCCACTAATCATGTACTTTTCCGACAATTCGTGGCGGAAGGGGGTCTCAGTCCTTTTCCGCCCCTAGGCCGCTTCTGGCTACTGGACCTGATCCGGCGCCAGGGGACTGGGACTGCAGTAGGACTAATAAGAAGTTGGAGATTGGTGCACACAACGGACGGTGTGCATGTGTGACTTGACTTGACTCGCCTGTGGTACGGTGAGAGACAGAGCCCTGGAGACGGTAGCGGAACAGTAAGCATAAACAGCGTCAGGGACACAAGCTCTTATTGAGAGAGAGACATTGTGGCGGAAGGGGAAAGATGGGCTCGACGCCTGCATATCTACCACAGTGAACAATGCACGTCTCTAACAATGCACGTCTCTCATTCATCCCTCTTCGCCCCTTTTTCTCAAGTCTGTTCTTTTCTGTTAGTCGTAATCAGCGAGGTGCTTGCGTACACACAAAATAGGCTGGTGGACCTCCCCATCACCGTGACCCTGACCCTGACCCCGAGCGGTGGTTGTTCTGACCACCGACCGGTTGACGTCAGGGTAACGCCGAGGCTCGGCCTCAATGAATGAACCATTAATACATTGGTCACAACGGGCTGTTCCGGCGTCATGAATATGGAGAAGCCGAAAGCCGCCCGACCGATTCAGCCACGGCAGCCAGGACCTTAGTCCGTGGCCAGATACCATCTCTGCATTTATTTGTTGACTTATCGTCCTTTATCTTGCATCGCTTGCATTGGATTTTGTTGTCAATTGACTAGAGGCGTCACCAGCGACATCGTGTCAAACATGGCTGCGACAACACGCCAGCTGAGGCGCTCAATGCCCTCCCTCCTCGCTTCTGCGCAACCATCAAGACAAGCGGCAGCAGCAGCAGTAGCACCATTATGTCTCGGTCGTTACAATTGCCTGAGGAGAAACAACGGCACAGTCGCCCTCGCCTCCTCCACAACAGCAGTATCACCACGTCGCCTGTTCTCGTCCTCGACAGCCAGCCGATCGGCCGAGCTCAGCTCCTCAGGAAGCAAGGCGCCGGCGCCCACCCGTGGCGGATCCAAGCTGTTCAAGGACGCCGACGCCGCGGTGGCCGACGTCAAGTCCGGGTCGACCATCCTGTCCTCCGGGTTCGGCCTCTGCGGCGTGGCAGAGACGCTCATCACGGCCCTGCACCGCCGCGGCAAGGACAGCCTGCACTCGCTGACGGCCGTGTCGAACAACGCCGGCGTCGAGGGCAAGGGCGGCCTGTCAGTGCTGACCAAGGAGGGGCAGGTCAACCGCCTCGTCCTCAGCTACCTGGGCAGCAACAAGGTCCTGGAGAAGAAGTACCTGACGGGCGACATCGCCATCGAGCTGTGCCCCCAGGGAACCCTGGCTGAGAGGATCCGCAGCGCGGGCGCTGGCATCCCGGCCTTCTTCACTGCCACTGGCGCTCGTAAGTATATCTACCTCTGGGCCTATCCATCACCTCCTTGCGCATTGAGCATAAGTCAGGACTGACACGGCTTAATTTCCCAGACTCCCTCCTCCAGGATGGCAAGATCCCCGTGCGGCTCTCCCCCTCAGGAAAGGTGCTGGAGGGCGGCCGGCCGCGCGAGACGCGCATCTTCGGCGGCAAGACGTACCTGATGGAGACGGCGCTGCCCGGTGACGTGGCGATCCTGCGGGCGTGGAAGGCCGACAAGGCGGGAAACTGCGTCTTCCGGTACACGACCAAGGCCTTTGGCCCCATCATGGCGAAAGCGGCGCGCCTCACCATCGTCGAGGCCGAGAACATCGTCGAGACGGGCGAGCTCGACCCCAACGAGGTCGACCTGCCGGGCATCTTTGTCGACCGTATTGTCCCTGCCACGGCCGAGAAGCAGATCGACATCCTGAAGCTGCGCGAGGAGGAGGGCAGTGCCGGCGCTGCGGAGGCGGCAGTGAGCCCCGCGCAGGAGAAGCGGAACCGCATCGCGCGGCGCGCGGCCAAGGAGCTCAAGGACGGCTTCTACGTCAACCTGGGCGTGGGCCTGCCGACGCTGGCGCCTAGCTTCGTGCCTGAGGGCCGTAAGGTGTGGCTGCAGAGTGAGAACGGTATCCTGGGCATGGGACCGTACCCGACCAAGGATGAGGTTGACCCGTAAGTTCATTGTTACCCTCAGTCCCTTAAAAGTCACAAGAAGCTGACATGAGCCATCACCCCTCTCCAGAGACATCATCAACGCAGGCAAGGAGACAGTGACCCTCCTCCCAGGCGCAGCGACCTTCGACTCGTCCGAGTCCTTCGCCATGATCCGCGGCGGGCACGTGGACGTCTCGATCCTGGGCGCGCTGCAGGTCTCGGCGTCGGGCGACCTGGCCAACTTCATGATCCCGGGCAAGGTGTTCAAGGGCATGGGCGGGGCCATGGACCTGGTGTCCAACCCGGACAAGACCAAGATCGTCGTCACGACCGAGCACGTCGCCAAGGACGGCACCTCCAAGATCGTCCAGCTGTGCACGCTGCCGCTCACGGGCGCCAACGTCGTCAGCACCATCATCACGGACCTGTGTGTCTTCCAGGTCGACCGCGAGGCCGGGGTCCTGACGCTCACCGAGATCGCGC
This sequence comes from Diaporthe citriasiana, assembly GCA_014872975.1. Taxonomy (NCBI): domain Eukaryota; kingdom Fungi; phylum Ascomycota; class Sordariomycetes; order Diaporthales; family Diaporthaceae; genus Diaporthe; species Diaporthe citriasiana. The sequence goes on from JADAZS010000018.1 coordinate 68,766, forward strand.
CTGAGGTTGAGGTCGAGGAGATCAGGGCCAAGACTGACGCTAAGTTTGTCGTGGCTGATGATCTGCAGGTCATGGAGTAGGGTTGACAGAAGGAGCTTGGTAGACGTTGGCGTGATGCTTCTGCAGTATGTTTTCTTTAGACCATGCATCTTTGCTTTTGGGTCATTTTGCCCGGAGTTGGCGTTTTGTACTGCGGACGATCAAGTGTACATAGAAAGAATTGAAACATAAACCAGAAATGTACCAAACGAGCCGTTGCGAGTTGTATGTAGATGCAACCCACAGACGTTTATATACTATTCTCAAATGTAATATGTCTATCTACAAAGGATCTATTCCCGAAACTCGCACCTTCTCTACAGCTTAGCAGCAAAGTTATTCCCAATAGCCTCAACAATCCCATCCACGCTCCTTAGCACCCACTCCCCGCCCTCGTCCCCAGCAAGCCACTCGATCCCCTCCCGCTCGGCATCGCTCTCCGCCTCACGAACATGGAGACCCTGGTCAACAGCCTTGCGCAGCCCAAAGACGTGCGACAGCACCTGGGGGCCCACGCCCGTCTGCGCGCGCAGGCACGCGATGGCGACAAGGCTGGTGAGCACCCTGCCCACAGTGGCGAGCCCGCCGCGCTCCTCGGGCTGGCCGTCGGCCGTCAAAGGGTTCGACAGCAAGGGAGCGTAGTGGCTGCCGTGGATGTGCACGGGCAGGTCAGGGTGGCTGTCCGCCAGGCGGGACGTGAGCTTCTCGTCGAAGGGGTCGTAGACGCTCTTCCAGAGGGCGAGGCCCGCCTCCCTCCTGCGGGGAAGGTTCTCGGGCGTGACGAGGCGCGAGGCGCGGGTCTCGAGTTTGGACTGGACGTCTGGCGGCAGGGAGGCCCGGAAGGCGCCCAGGCTGTTTATCGAGCGGGGGATGCCGTTGAAGGAGATGCACTTTAGCCCCACCTCGCGGATGAGCTCGGCTGATTGCACGGGGCCCGGCAGGGGCTTGTAGGTCTTTGCGGAGGGGTTGGAGGCTGTGGCTTGGAGGGCTGCTAGGGAGTCTGGGGAGTTGAGGGTGAATGTTGCTGCTGACTGTTGTTGTTGTTGTTGGTCAGTAAGTATTATGTGGCTTGTGTAGCTGCTGTAGGAAGAAGAAGAAGGGGGAAAGGATGGGGACGACGGCGTACAGAGAGGACAATCCATGGCCTGGGCCCCAAGTTCTTGGAGTGTGCCTCGCTGGCGATGCGCTCGTAAATCTTGGAGATGCCGATTGGGGCCTTTGCCGGACCTGGGCGGGAGAAGGGGGCATTGACGAGCTCCTTGAGGGCTGGGGAGAGCTTCGACATGGTGTGTTGTGTATGAATATGTGCGTGTGTCTAAGTGTGTGCGTGCGTTATGTGTCGTGTGGTACGGCGCCCCTCTGTGGTGTAGAAGTTGTGTCACGTCTCGGCAGTCCCTGGAGCACTTTCAGATGCGACACTCGGCAGCTCTCTCCAATTGATTTTGTGATGCGGGAACCTGTCAGACTGCAGTGGCTCGGCTTCTTGTGGGGGTAGTGCGTAAATAGCCTACTCGACCATAGACTATCATATAATAAAAGTGTGAGCGTAGGAGCGATGAGCAGGGCCAAGAAAGGGGCCGAGAATGGCACGATGTTCTGGCGCCCGCGTTGGTTGCATCATTGGACTCGTCGCCCGCCGTTGGGCCGAAGCGGCAGCGACAGCGGCAGTAATGGTGGGGGCCGCACCCTTGTGTTTCTGCTGTTGAAGGATGCTGAGCAGCTGCTACGGGGTTGGTGCACACGGAATTTGCGGCGGGCAGAAAAACCACCGGCCGGAAAAGCCGCGGATCTGGTGCCTGGGCTGCGATGCGAACTGGGGGGGTGGCTTCTTTAGCTGGGTGGAACACGGCCGAGACTGTGTCGGGCCGGGCCTCGGATGAGTCGGAGCAGCCGTTCTGTATCTACTTGTAAGAACCGACTGACGACTGGGGGGGCATGGTCAAGGAAGATAGATGATGGCCCTTGGAATGAAAGACCATAATTCTTTTCTTCAGGTCCAGGGTCTGAACTGACCTAACCTGACATGAATTTACATGTGATGGTCCTGAACTGAAGCTATCGTGAGCCAGAAAGATAAAGGAGCAACCATGAGTAAATCACAGAGAGAAAAGCAGAAGCAGCCCTGGTGGCTTGGGTGAGTTTATAACACAGAATACACTGCACTCCATTCGAGACGTGCAGATCTAATTTGAGCCGATTCTCCAGCGGCGCCGCTGCGTCAATGGCCGTGTGCTTCAGTGAGTTTGTCGCCCACAGCGCCAAGAAAATCAGTGTGATGATCCAGAACTGACGATAGCTTCACGCAGCACACCCACTGGACCAGACAAAATAGTAAGCAAAAAACGGCAGTCTCGTTCTGCCATGCAGCAATTCCAAACAACGAAATGGAATCTGATGGAGGAGACGAAGCCGCATGCAAGTAATGCACACGCGAGCCCCAATGCTTAAGACCCTATCCACCTTTGCAGTACGAGACGGTAAGCCATTCAGCTAGCCCTTTCCAACCCCTCGACAAAAGCACATAAGGGACTCAACACCAAGCAACCAGGAATCCCCTCCCTCTGGACAGGCCTCTCAGCCTCCGTCCTCCGCCAATCAACCTACTCGACCGCCCGCTTCGGTCTCTACAGCATCCTCGCCCAGCACCTGAGATCAAAATCTCCCACGGCCCAGCTTTCGTTTGGGGCCACCATCGGAGCCGCGGGCCTGGCCGGGGGGCTGGCGGGAGTGGTCGGCAACCCGGCAGAGGTGATCCTCGTGCGCATGTGCGCCGATGGAGCGAGGCCGGCCGCGGAGCGCACGAACTACCCGGATGCGGTGCGAGGGCTGTGGCGTATCGCTTGTGACGAGGGGCTGGGGACCTTTGCGCGCGGGCTGGGGCCTACCGTCGTGAGGAGTGTGTTGATGAATGTTGGGCAGATTGCCCCGTAGGTTTGCCTGTTTTTCACCCTCTCCCGTTATGCCACGACCCTTGCGATTCCGGGTGGTTTGGCTTGTTGTTGAAGCGAACGGGATCAGTCCAGTGGGGAGAAGAAGGGGGTAGAGCCCATCCATCATCACTCCTTCCTGAATGACTGGACTGACACGTCTTCACGCCAGGTACACGGCCGCCAAGCGCGCCCTCCTCGCAAACACCCCCCTACAAGACGACGTAAAGACACACATGCTGTCCAGCCTCGTCGCCGGCACAGTTGCAACCACCATCTGCGCCCCAGCAGACGTTCTCAAGAGCCGCATCCAAGCCGCAAGCAAGGCCGGCGCCGGGTCGTCGGTAAGTCTCAAGCCCCTCCCCCTTTCTTTCCGAAAAACCTTCCACTCGTTCCCCCACCCCGCCTCCCATGATGACGAACGCAGGAAAAGAGCTGAAACTCACATGACAAAACGCACAGAGCCTCCTCCAGATAACAACCCAGGGCCTGCGCAATGAGGGTCCCCTGTTTCTAATGAAGGGCTGGACGCCCGCTTGGTTGCGTCTGACGTGAGTGACAGGACCACCCAAATGTGTCCATTGTTCACCTCCATGTAAATGACGGTCTGTACTGTTGTGGCTGACCGTTCCATTTTCTACTCCACAGCCCGCACACGATCTTGACGTTCGTCTTCATGGAGAAGCTGCAGGACCTGGTCAACTGGAGGACCATTAACGCCCCTCCGGTGGAGATCAAAGTCTAAGGTCATTTTTGGGCTATGAGTCGTCCTTGACGCAAGCCCCCCTCCCCCTTTCTTTATTTCATATCCACGCATGCCAGTACGAATTCCTTGTGGTCATGGCGTTTGGTCAGCATAGAGTCTGTGTGTTGCAAGTGTTGAACGGTCTGTACCGTCCCAATGTTATCCCATTTAAATTGTCGTTCCAAGATCAAATGCATTTGTTGAAATATAACACACCATGCTGTATGCAAATCTAATCTGGATGCCTAGCTCGAGGACGCGCGAACGGTCCCACAGCAAAGGCGCACCTCCCAAGCCAGCCACCTTTTATATAGTGGTATAGAATCCACTGTCGAACCCGCCTTTAGAGCCCATAGTCTGGGAGGTTGTTCCAGTTCAACATATAGTCGAAGTTGGTCGCGTCTTCCCAGCTGAATCCAGTCCCGCCACCATTTGCCCCAACCCCGCCGATGCCGCTGGCGAACCCACCTGGGTCGAATTCACCCCCTGTTCTGTTGAGCGCCTCCACGATCTGGTCGTCGCTCATGGCCGAGAACTGGAAGAGGTCTGAAGGGTGCGAAGACCAGCCTGGAGTGTCATACGCCGCCGCAGTGAGGCCCGCTGAAGGTGGCTGTGGGATGGCGAACCCGCCATGATTCAAGCTGGACCCCGAACCTGTCCGTGTGTTGGAATGATGAGGATACGCCACGCCGCCTGCTGCTTGGCGGGCAGACTCTGTGTACGCTGCCGCTGGCCGTGGTGTACCTTGTCCATGACGCGAAGGACCTGCAGTCTCCGCAGCACTGATCTCCTTCTTCACTAGAAGCCTCAGGTACCTTCCGTAGAGCCGGCCCATGCCCTGCCGGTGCTTTGTGATGTTTCCAATCTTCTCCATCATGTCGGCCGTCTCCTCGATCAGCGTCCTCACGCTTGGCGCTAGAACGCTGCTGCTGTTCCCTCCTGACATTTGTGTGCTCAACTTCAGGGCGAAACAAGCCGCAAATGACACCATTATCGCCGTGTTGTTGGGCATAGAGAAGAGCTGGCCCTCGCCCTGGACCGCAGCACGCATCACGTTTAATGCTGCCGAGAGGCCGGCCGTCCTAAAAAAGTGACGCACCTCGAGTGGTGCGGTAGGGTGGTTGATGACACTGCTATAGATAGAAAGACGGGTGTGCGTCACGAGCACCTCCACGTAGGGAGGAAGGCGATGTTCTGCCAAGTCAGCGACTATCAAAACATGATGTGATGGGGTGGACTCACGAGGTCCTGTGCCGCCTAAGGTCATCCCCCATTCAAGGTGCCACTGCTCAAAGAATTTGTCGACCGTGCTCTGTATCCTGGGCAAGGTCAGTTGAAAGCCGCCGAGTCGGCACTGGGAGCACTCACGATTGGGCGATGAGAGACCCGTCTGTAAGTCCGCTTTTGGCACCATCACATAAAGACCTGATGGTGGCGAATAGATCGTCCAAGTCCCTCCGCAGTACGGCCATAGATACCAGGTGCCCATCCATGGGGTCTGCTATGTCCGAGATGTGCCACCGATCACATTTCTTAATCAGCGGTGTCATTGGGAGCGTGGAGGACCGGCCTCTTGCTAGGCACATTCCTCGTTCAAGAACGAAGAGGGCAATCCAGCACCGTTCCCTCCGTCGTACAAGTCTCCGCCCAAGCTCCGAGTTAGGGTCGACGTTCTTGAACCCGCCTGACTTCAGGGCAAGTTCCGGGTCCATGCAGTCCTGCCTTGCCAGATCTCCGGCGGTGCCGTTCTTAAATGCCTCCATTGGCATTGATACCTTTGCCATCTGTAGATCAATGGCGATAGTCGTTGCCAGTGAGACATACCAGCATGTTTCGTCGTCGGTGCTGTGTACACCTGGTCCCATCCAAGGGACATTGATCATGAAAGCCAGAACGATCTCTGTGGACCTGTGCCTTTTTTCAATGACCTTGTTGGTGAGCCATCTACAGTGATTGGACAACCGCTTTGATAGGGCACCAGCGGATTCGATGAACAATGCGGCGGCAGCCATGATTGATGTAAAAAGAAACGAGGAACGAGACCGTGTCCAGGGCACGGTGTAGATGACAGGATCTAAGCCCCAGCGCGTATGGGCAAGATTTCTGTGAAAGCTGGAGCGGAAAATGTCAGCACATAAACTTTTCGCTTCCATGAAAAAAGCATCTCTCACAAATCAAAGAGCCTCTCTGCCTCATCCTCGGTCACCAGACCCAATTCGATTGGGTCATAGCCTTCCCCTCGGTCGACATTGAAGTGGACTGTCCCAAAGAAGCTCTCGACGTATCTCATCTCAGGGTCATTCTCCTCGACAACGACGCTCGCCGGGGCCTGGGAGGCGGCTGTCCCGGGCGACTGGCTGTGGCTCGAGACAGGGGACAGGTGCAGATTGGACGCCCTGGCCAGCAGCTGCAGCGGGTTCTCGGCATCGTCGACGGCAAGGCGCTCCTCGGGCTTCACCGGAGGGTGATGAGAGAAGGTTGATGTGCGGCGGCGATGAGAGTCCTTGCGCGGCCTAGGGCTTTCCTCCTCCTCGGACGACGAGTCCTGCAGCTCGCTGGAGGCTGCGGTGCTGAGACGAGGCCGCTTGTTGCTGTCTCCAGGGCCATTCAGGTGAGCACCCTGGCCAGCGGCTATCATGGCCTTGAGTTCATTGATGGCTCTGCCTGCGTCGGCGCCTTGCACGCCGGGCCCTGCTCTTCGGATAGCCTCCTCCACCTGGTAGAGGGCCTTCTCCAGCCCCTTGCGTTTGCTGAAAAGATTGTCAGCATCAGTGAGCGGGGCTTTGGCTTCTGCATAATCCAGATTGGGGGGGAGGGGGGCTTTGGCATGGCTCACTTCTTGACACCTTTCCTCCTCCCAACGTTGAAGGTCGGGCGAACACATTCTGAGCCGGTCTGTGCGCAGCGACGGCAGCGCACTGGGTCGACGCCCTTCTCACAGCGAACCTTGCTCCTGCGGCAGGACAGGCAGGCGGCTATCTTGGAAGCGCGCTGCTCGTTGAGTGGAGAAGCACTCTGGGGCCCGTTGGTCTGGCCATTCTGACTCTGCTGGCTCGGAGAGAGGGCCGTGACAAGAGAGAGGTCCGGGGTGCGGGCGGATGAGTTGCCGTTGGTGTTGGCGCTGGTGGAGTTTGTGGGAGGGGACTGCTGCTCCGGCTTGACAGTGACGGAGTCGGCTGAAGCCTTGGGGCGATCCATTGGACGCGGGAGTGGATCTTGTGCGTCCGACAACGAGATCCGGGGTGAAGAAGTGAGGGCCGAGGTGAGGCGAAGGTGATGGGCAAGTGATGGGGAAGACGAATCGAGAAAAGTTTCAGGGATGTAAACGTGAAGCCAGGGCAGGGCAGGCAAAGCAGCTTTCGCCTGACTACGGCTTGGGCACTCTGTCCTGCCTGGTCATCGAGTCTAACAGCCGCGGTATGATGGGCCTTTGTCTCAAAACAATGGCGGGTGGACAGATTGGGAGCATGAGGCTGTGCAAGAGCAAGCAGCTTCAGCAGCAGTGGGGAAGTTGAATTCGTGGGCACAATCCCGGGAGAGACGGGGCAAACAAGAGACAGACAGGCGGGCACACACTGGAACCCTTACACGTATAGCGGACGCGTCCAAATCCCGGCAGCGGGATCTATCAGTACCAGTAGCAGTCGTCAGTTGGGCTGGGCCATGCTAATTCGGCCTGGGTGGGACAATAGGCCAGGGTCGAGTTCAGTCCCAGTTCGACTTCGAGTCTCGAGGTGAGTCGAATCGAATCGCGTCAAGCCGCACACACGTAGTGTAGTCGGACCGAGCTTAATCGGGAGCTTTGCCGTGGGGTGGCTCGGTTTTGGTGTGGGACGACAGCTTACGGCGAAGGACAGGCTGGATCGAGGTGGCTCGGCTTGGAGGTCGGCCTGAGATCTGGTTTCCAACGGCGGGTGGAGTGGGATGTTGACACCTGCGCACGTAAGCAGGTTCGAATCCACCCAGTCCAGTCCAGTCCAGTCCAGTCCAGGCAACTTCAATCCAATCCAGTCCAGACAGATGCGCCGTCAATTGCTTCACATCAACCAACCAGGTGTGGTGCAATACAGGGCAAATCCAGGCATAAAGACTGCTCGTCAATGTAGCGTCAGGAAGAAGAGCAGGGCCACGCGAAGCCCGAGAAACTTGGGGGTGATGGGCGGATGGTCACGGCGGGAAGGGCCTGACCGTTTCAAAGTACCTTGGTACATGTCGATCCTTAAAAAAAATCCTCCTCCCCAAGCGGAAAGGGGAAAGGGCAGGCTGGCAGGGTGGGGTGGGGCAGGGCGGGGGTGGGGCAAGGAGGTACCGCCCGCAAGTGTGCATCCGCCTTTCTCCCCCTTGTACCCCAGCTTGCCCAGCCCATCCCCATCCCCATCACAAGGTCGCGACGGGAAAGGTGTCCCTTTCGACTGCCCTTCCTGAACAGCTCCCGTTGCAAATGCCTCCGTCCCCCTCATATATCCGGGCAAGGGGAAGGGGCTGGGACTGCCAATAGTGCTCTTATGGAGCCATGACTACCGACGGCTGAGTTCTCAACCAGGCTTGCTGTCATCGCTAGCGAACCAGACAATCATGACCCAGCCATTCCAATCTGAGATATCTGGCAGACCGACCTTCTCCATGCGTCAGGTTACACCACAGCACGGAGGGCGGAGGATTGGATCTCGACTTGGCACTATCACTCAGTCTATCTGGCAGTTGCAGGCTGTTGTACCTGTCCATACCCATACACAGTACTGCCTAAAAGATACGTTGGATATGTTGCACAGATTCGATATCTACGTAGTATTCCAAGGTTTAATCAAAAAGTAAAAGTCTGTCGACTTTAGGTTGTTATCCCCCGGGTTTCAATGTTGTTACCCGGAGTCCAAATATCTCTTACTCATCTTGTTCGGACGATACCGTGTCCATGGGGCATGGTTCAACACTCCCGTCCGTCCACGTCTCGTCCCATCTCTTCGCGCACCCAGTGCTTCGTCCAGTCTCTCGACCGCTCTTGTTTCACCCCATCTCCACGCTGCCCACCTGGGCAGGCAGCGCTGCAGTGTGCCAAACTTCCAAACAGCGAAGGGTGCCTCAGCCAATCCACTAACAGTTAAACGTCGGCCTGCGCCGAGTGTTTCCATTGCGAGAGGTCTTTGGAGTATGTCCCGTGACCAAACAGCCGCCCGAAACACGGCCAGATGGGCTGAATCCTGTGAGATTGACCGGGCCCGGGACTTCCGACTGGTGCAGCTCCGGCGATCCTTCTTGGCCTAAAATGTCGGCCGAAATTGACTTTAACCCCGTGCAGTGCCACGGGCCCGAGAGCAAGAGACAGTTACCCATCACATACGTTATTTCCGTAACACGACACACTGGAAGAAAATGCGAAATTGTCGTTGTGGAGCTCTTGTGACTTGCTGATCTTCTATATGGTTATCCCATACGAGGTTTCGTAGGAGCTTTCCCACAGAAGGTGTTCCCAAAGGAGATCATTCCATAAGAGTTTGTTCCACAGTAGGTTATTCTATGGGAGGTTGTGTTAAGTGTGGTTCCGCTTTTAATCCGTATACATACTCGGATTAAAAGCGGAGGTTGTGTTAAAGGAGGTTATTTGAGAGGAAGTTTGACGAGGACTGCTTAGGTAGTCCCCGAAAGATGCTGTGGCCGCACAGCAGACACCCGTGCAAAGGTCGTTTCTGTTATAGACACAAAATCTTATTCGTTTATCACTGCGTGTCGTTCGTATCAACAAACAAGATGTTCCCGTCGCGGATTATCGACCCTTTCTACTTGAATACATAGACGAGCTTTGCCTCGGGTGTCTGCTTCGCAGCCACAGGATCTATATGATGAATCCGCGAGGCCACGAGCCCACCATGCGGGATGGGCCCGCGGCACCTGTACACGAATCAAGCCACACTTTAAACTCTGTTTGTAGAGCTATATAGTTCTTAGCTGGGCAAAGTGTAGTCAAGCCACAGGGGGCTTCGCTATGATGTTTTCGAATTTTTTTGGAAGTGTGGCAGTATTACGGAAATAATGTATGTGATGGGTAGTTAGCACGGGCGATGAGTTGCTACTACATTGAATTTCAGAAGTTGAGAACAATGACTAACTACGAAATGATATAGTCTGTATCAAAGGGGCTCCGAATATGAGAGTTCTGGTCTTACTTTGGTCGGAGGACACGAAAAGAGCGGACCCTGCAGAGCAGTATTATCCTTGGGACACCACCAGAGCAGAACTTGAAGGTCAGACGTAGTCCAGACCGAAGTTCAACAAAGGATCGGAGAGATGGACCCGCTCAAAACTAATATATTTCGCCTTCAAATTGCAGCCAATGTCCACTTGGGGCCAAAGAAGGAGTGTCATTCACGCCGCCCCAAATGCAAGTTCCAAGACGCCGGCACTGTCGTCCATCCGCGCTTGTGTGTTGAAGTAATAAGCCAAGCCTCCTAACTGTGTGGTCCAAAGTTGTATTCCCCAAAAAGAGCACGGATAGCTCCTCGGGCATGAACTCGCGTGATATAGCCATGGCCGTCTCGCGGGCCTGCTGTTCCGCCATGAGGCTGGAAAAGATATTCTCGGGAAAGGAAGGCAGTGATGTGCGATCCCTGGCGACATAATCGTCAACGAAGAGCTTGAAGTACGATGGGAAGCGTATTCCACCACGCATGTTTTCAAATAAAAGGGGATATTCGCACAGGAAGAAACAGATGGCGTACAGATTGCCGCTAACTAATCAGCCATACTATAGCTGTAGCCAATTAGATTATACCATCTAACCATACTAGATGGCCTATACTGGTGTAAATTATAGTAATTAATAATTATAGTACCTAATAGTTATAACGTGCTAACTTAACTTAATAACCCTCTATTAACTATAATTTAAATTAATTAAATACTTAGTTAGATCTATTAATTTACTATTAAAAACTATCTTTATCTAGTTATATCTTGTTATTTTGGTAAGGGTAAGATTAAGGGTAAGATTAAGGGTAAGATTAAGGTCTTAGGGGCTTAAGATGGGTATAGAAATACTATTACTATAGCCAACTAGGTGGCTAAAGGGTATGGTAATAGCTTTAGTGTGTAGTAATAGTAATATATAATAATAGATATATGGTTATAATAGCCAGTGTGGTAAAAAAAATAGTGTGCTATATAAATTTGGTTAGTATGTATTTTTATTTATACCAGGGGCGATATATATCTATGTATTATCTGTTTCTTCCTGTGTGAATATCCCCTTTCTTTCAAATGACATATTAAAGCGACAAAACTCCGTGAAGGGGCAGTGCTCTCCCTTGATGTGAGCACAGCCCCGCGGTGTAGCAGTGATCTCGCAGCGAGGAGAGCTCCTTGACGCGTCGTAGGTGCTAAATTCAGCCGGTACCCTGATTTTCTGTGTGATTTGCCAGGTTCGGCGTGGCTTCTCCATGTGGATAAACATCTGCCCAAGCAGAGGCGACGTCGAGTTGAGAATCGCGGCGAATTCGTCTTCCAGCTCCTCAACCGTATACGGTCGAGACGCATCGGAACCGGGTCTCGTGGCCCCGACTTTGAGGTCATATAAGGAGATGATTCCGTAGATCCTATCCAGTTCGTCCGAGACTGTTCGAAACCGGGCCGACCCGTACTGAATGTTTGGGTTTCTGGCGAAAGATGTTGTGGCGTATCCAGCTCGTTTGATAGATTCCACAATGGAATCAGATATCCCCATCAATAAACCTACCAGGGGGAGGGGGGGTTTCTGACTGGGTCACACAATACATTATTTTTTAGTAGCAATCTCAAGATTTAATTAAAATTTTGATATTATAGTAGAATACTATTAAAATACTAATAACAGTCTATCAGAAATAAATTAAGTTAAAAGGTTAATATTATATCAAGATAATATTAGCTTTATCTCTATATCAGCTAATATCTAAAGTACTAGTTTAAACCTTATTTACTCTAAATCTACTACTATTTTTAGATATTTTTATAGCTTTATAGATCCTCTTCTAGTAAATAATTAAGCTAGTAGATAGCTAATAAATAGTTAGGTTGGGGATAAGGAGGTATCTAGGTATTTCTTTTAGGGCTATATTAAGGGCTGATATTATATTAAGAGTATTTTTATATTAAGAATAAATAAGTCAGGATAGACACAACTTTAATAATACTGTTGAGACCTTGATTAGATATTACTATTATGTTGCTATTCTATTGACTTGGTTGCACTATCTAAACAAAAACCCCCCTTCCCCCTGGTAGGAAGGTTCTGCGAGCCGTGCAGATGGGTCTTCCAAGGCACCACGCAAGTGAAACATAGCATTGGAGATGAAAAGGCTGAGGACGTATGGGTTCCCCTTCGAGTATCTGTATGACACCGGTCCGCCCTCGCGGGATAAGACCATTGCATCTCGCCGGAGCAGACCTTCTTGGAGAGTCCAGAGCGATGAAAACCACCAGTCTCCCAATAGGCTCCTGATAGACCCCTGCAATTGGGCTAGGACTGATGCTATGTCGCGGTCGAGCTCGTGGCGCATATGTGGCAGCAGGTAGAGGCTGCAGTACACAATTTCGTCGATGGCGGTCTGCAGAGATATCTGTGGCAGTGTCCAGAGCCATATGTAGACGTATTTGGCGTTGGCAAATATTCCTCCTTGCCTCCCCATCTCATCCATCTTCACAGAATATCTGTTCTGATCGATACATGCAACGTCAATCCAGACAAAATCACCGTCTTCTGACATTGTCTGTATCACACGGTGGAAGCTCTCCAATGAGAAGGCTCGTTCGTCGACTGCTGGAATATCCCAAGTCACGCCGACAACATCCAAATGAGGACCGTTAGACACCCGCCACCTTCCCCAAGTGTAGGTCAGGATATTGTAGTCGGGTTCTCGCACACCTCCATAAGTATCTCCCTCCTCTCGTTCCAGAGATGTCATGGTAGGTATGTGCAGAAGGCGGCGAGGCCACAAGTCTGGAAGGGTCTCCCAGCGGAAAGGGACTTCTCGCCAGGGCGGCCATCTCTGAGGAACTCTTGTAATCGACATGATGCGCCAAGATTTGAGAACGTCTGGTTGTACCTGTTTGTGGGACTAATGAGTAGAGCTGACAAACATGTTACCATCAAAAACCTCCGATTTACGGGCACTTTGAACAGCACCTCACAACGGGGACTTCAGGACAGGCTCCGACCGTAGCACAAGTTACGTGATCACGCCCGTTCGGGGCTGACCTGCATGAAAATGCATGCATACACTCAAACGGTATTGTGTACACGGGTGATTGATGGTATCGATGTCTTCTTTCTTTCTTTGTTTCTTTCCTTTTTTTTTTTTTTTTTTTTTTTGGAATGAAGAGAAGATTGCATGAGTCTTTTTGGTTTTGAAAAGAAGACAGGAAAAGCGCCTGGAAGCCCGGGATCTACTTCTACAGGGTACCTATCGACCGGCTGGCGAAGGACGTGGGGCTGTTACCTTCGAACGCACACATATTCGATTACTTTCCCTGCGATACCTTCCTCCTCGACATAGAAAATCTCAAGTCAAACAGTGGGTTCGGTGATTTTAACCACGCCATCGCCAATGCCATGCCCTTCGTGCAATGCGGCTGCATAGGTAGAGGACAGGCCCGAATCGACGCTGATGGATGACACCGTGCTTAGCCGTGGGTGCTCTTCTCAGGACGGGGACGCTTAGAACAGACAAGCTTGTGATCAACTAGGGTACGGTGAGGGTGGAACGCCTTTCCTTCCCGATTAGTTTAGGGGAGGGACATGAAAAGGAATCAAACATGTGATGCCGTTCTGTTGCTGACTTGTACACAGAGGCCACTGCAACGTTAACCAGGTAATGCAACGTTAACCAGGTAATCATGGCAAGCGAAATGAATGCAGGAACCACTTCGGTCGTTGATCATACCGGTGAATCGAAAACGCGACTTTCGACCCGATGAGATCGATTTCGCCAGCGCATTCGGAATCCGTCGCGCGCATGGCCTCGCGATGTGATGCATGGAAGTTTGTGCCAATGTGTGGTTGTCACAACGGCTTCTTGACGCGATTCATGCCTTGGTGTTGCAGGCCGTGTGCCAGCACGCTTTTCTGCCTGTACTTAGTGCCAAAGTACTGCAGGATAGCTGCCGATTTCAACGAGCACTTTTATGATCACCCCCGTCCCAGGCTATTAAATCCCTTGTTTCTTGTTTTGCAGGGGAAAACACTAAGAGGGCTTATGAAGAAATTCCAAAGACGTGGCGTACTAGTACTTATATCTCATCCAATGGAGCTGATACTCCAGCTTACAGCATGTCCTGTAAGCTAATTGAATCTGCTCTAACATCTGCACAGTCATTCGAACTGTGCTGGGTTGGTGTGACCTGGGGCTGCGAACCCCAGTAATTGTTCTCTATTACATAGGGCCACGGCGTATTATAAGCGAGAAGGCACTCAACAACGCAAGCCGTATCAATTGGAGATTGCGGAGGGTTCTCATGGAGAAATCTTTCACGATTTGACACTTCGCGACGCGTGGCCAGAACAGGGTTGATGGTCACAGATTGACTTCCGAACGGGGTCCTCGGAAAACAGTCTGCTGGGTCTTGAGACCCACAGGTACTGTGGCTTTAGTACAATGTAGGTACGGGCGTCTTAACTCGTTCGGGCCGGTGGTCATGTCTTAGTATTTATCTTGAAAATAGTGATGTCTTGCCATGGCAGGCGAACATTGAGCAAGGATGATGAGGTGAGACAAGTAAATTGTTCCGCGGTAACCGAGTTCGTCTTGTGTGGGGAAGAGAACTACTTGAGGGGTTGAAGTCAGCAATGTGAGACCTGATACCTAGAGGGAGAGGAGGGGGGGGGGGGGCAGCTTAGGTAGTCTCCCTTGCACAATGATGTGAATGGAAATGACAAGGTGGAGAGATTGTGGCAAACGTCAAGCGGTAGCTCCCGTGGACAGTACATAGCTTGACGCATTCCTTTCAACTACTGCTTGTCGAAATCTAGGGGTCTTGGGGAGCGGAACGCAAAAATGTACGAGACGGGACCCGGCCCGCGACCCGCTACCTAGGTAATATTACGGTTCGAAGTCCGGGAAGAAGCAAGCGTCTTTTCGTTTCCGAGGCCCCCCTCGGACAAAAGATTCCCAACAACCTGTTGTCCCATTGGCAACAGGCGGACCTCTTGCATGTAGATCCTGCGGTACCACCTTTGCCCGGAACGGGTACCTATTGATGATACCTAGGGAGGTTGAAAGGAGGCCTTGGAAAGTCACGTGCAGCTCTAGCTGCACGGCCTAGGCACAATTCAGCTCTCAGCTAGTCTATCTACTTAATAAGGAACAGACAATGGCAGGTCTGATCTGGTCTGATCTCACCCGTGGTGCGAACTGCCCTCGCACATGTGCTCCCTCACACGAGCCCCCCAGCAGTCAATGGCAACCGGCCGCCAAAGATGAGTCGGTGCATAAAGATCCACGAGGTGCCCTTCCGCGACCACGCCAACAACGTGTCCCTGATGGTCTTCTGGGCTCCCTCGGACCAGCCCCTGCCGCCCCTGTTCAGCTTCGCCATCTACGTCACATGCCCGGATATCCCCTCGCCGGACCTGTTTGACGCGGCAGACCTCCTCAGGGCCCTGACCGAGTCGAGCTACGCCCCCGAGACAACTGCCTACCGCCTGGACGTCTACTTTGCGCCCTGGGCCACGGTCGAGCACTGCAAGAAGCACTACGAGGCCGAGAAGGCCGCGAGGGGCCTCTACGCCGAGCAGACCGAGGCCCTCCGGAACCCGATAGGCGGGAGGGGCAGTATCGTCGGCGGCGAGACACCCGGCGGCGCGAGGCAGCGGCTCCCTGGCCTGGTCCCATCGTACCTGCGCCCGCCCACGGTATGCCACCACGACGTGCTCTTCATCTGCGACGAGCCCGAGTGGCCCGAGGGGGACGACCTGTGCTTCGTGCAGTTCCGCCCCGCGAGCACCCCGGAGGAGATCGAGCTGGACGGCGTCCAGCAGCTAGACGAGACGCTCGAGATCGTCACCGAGACGGCGACGCTGAGGCTCCCTGTGTGTCCCGACCCGGAGGAATACGACGGCTCCGGGACGGTGCAGGGCAGGATGTATGACATGCTGCTGCTCAAGGATGAACAGCTGAACGGGCCGTATGAGGAGGCGCTGTCCCGCGGGTGGAGGTCGTGGTGAGATGGGCTTGGGAAGCTTTCTCTCTGTGCTAACACAAGCACAAACCGTCGATGGAGCTTTTTTTTTTTAGCATGATATCGAAGTCTGAGGACGCGAGGACACCTAATTACATTACCTCATAATATACTACCCATATGGAATTTGACACTATCTGAGATAAATGACGAGTCCCATTTAATTGCCTTCAACAGCTTGGGGGTTGCAGTAGTTAGCTCTGGGGGGACTTACACATGTACTTGGTCCATTCAAACTCACCTAGTCCATAGTGTTGCATAAGTGAGTGGGGCCAACGCGAGCTTCAAGTGACTCTATGGTCCTATCTGGAAATGATATCTGGATATGCTTCCTTTGAGGCCGTGACAGGATGCTTGAACGATTACCTACAGCAAGTGTCCAAAACTAGGCCACCACAAATGCGATTTCATACCATGCGTGCCCGTATAAGGCCACATCACAAGTGTTTGCATTGTCCTAGATGAATCTCATTGCTCTCCAGCTAGAATACCTCATGCAGGGCCCTCGTCGTCAAAGAACTCCTCATTGAGAAGACTGTACAAGACCAGCTGACCAGCCCACTGCTCCTCAACAGTCGGCCTAATCTGCTCTGGCGGCAGCACGAAGCCAAAGTCCCCAGTGTCAGGCAACTCGATCGTCCACGAGAATTCCGCCCCACCCACAGCATACACATGGTCGCGCGAGTTCCCCACCGACCGGTAGAGGATCGCACCCCCAGGCCCAAAGGTGAAGGTCGTCCTGCGGTCAGAACTGTCGCGGATCTCCTCGCTCATAAGCGACCCCGTCCTGCTCCACTTCCCCAGCTGCGGCGCGTACAGCGTCTCGTTGTACCCGAACGGGAACAGGAAGTACTGCCCGTAGCTGTGCCAGTCGATGTACAGCCTGATCCCCACCGAGTCGCGCAGCTCCCGCACGAGGCCGTCTAGCCCTTGGTTCTCGGGCGAGTCCGAGGGGGCCTCCCCGCCGTACGTCTGCCCGCACGGGTCGGGCGAGGCGCCGCTGCTCGAAGGGTCCCACGCGAACTCCCAGTTCCTGTTGATGTCGCGGCCGACGCAGGTCGAGTTTGCGGGGCCCGGCTGGCGGTTCTTGCGCCATAGGCGGTTGGTTGTTTGGGTGTACACGAAGCCTGCTGTGCGTGAGCTGGATGTAAAGTCTCGGTGTCAGATTACATGCTTACCGTCTGGGTTGACTATGGGGAAGATGTAGAAGTCAAAGTCATCCAGGACAGTTCTAGTGTCATTGTCGCCCGCTTTGTAGCCGTTGATGAGCTGCAGCGTAAGATACTCAACGGTCTACATAGACCGTGTCAGCCAATTGCTCCGGGAGAAGAGACGAGCCTCGACTCACCATGGTTGTGATCCATTCTCGAGCATGGACAGTGCCGTGATATAGGACTGCAGGCTTTCCTGGGCCGGCGTCGCCCCACAGGTGAATACCGAAGAGATCCCGGCCCTCGTAGGATGTCCCAGAGGAAATCAACTCAGAATTGTCTGGGAACAGGGACTGGAGGTCTTCAAAGTACTGTATGTGCTCCTCATATGCATGGTACGTGTCGTACCAGGCAAGATCATCGGCTTGTCTCTTCCAAGTGCCTTGCGGAGCTGACTCTGCGAAGATAGACTTCCCAAGATCTGCATGGAGGACGGTGCTCCTCAGCTGAAGGGCTTCGAATTCGGTGCGCTTCTCGGGCGGGACGACAACATCGAAGTGGCTGCCCACTGTCTCCTCTTTCCACGGCTCCAAAGATATGCTCGCAAGTCTTTTCAGCACCTCATTAGGCCGGCCGTCTGTCCTGAGTCGGAGCACCTGATGACCATCGTATTGCCCTTGGCTGGCATGTGCTTGGCCCAGTGTGATGGAGCCAATGCTTGAGCACGTCCAAAGGAGGTTTGAAAGACGCATTGCGAAAGCGAGAACCTCGTGCGGAACCTGATACTACGAGAAGGCTTGACTGCGGCCACTATGTAACGACGAAGGGGAGGCAATATTAGTCCTGGGTGCAGGTTGGGTTGGGTCAATTATAGTCTACACAGATTCCAGTCAAAGCCTCCCGCCTACTTCCCTGCATCTTTTGATTAGCCGTATCTCAACTTGCATCATCGATAACATGAGGGGAACTTCTTGTAGCCGTCAGCGCACATATTTACCTTCCACATCGGTTCTCGAGAAATCTTGGCTTTTCTTGTCCCGCAACTGTAACGCTCCTCTCGTCACTCACTAGGGGATGGCGCCATGCACCTTACGAAAGACTTCCCTAAAACAGCTTGATATTCATGTGGAAGACGAACTTTCGGAATCAGGCGACGAGACCAGCGATAATATTCGTACTAGGCCTGACTACGTCGAGAACATTTCTGTACGCTGAGAAGTGATCAATCCCAGTTTACTCGACCACCTTTCGCGCCCCAAGATCATAACGATCACCATTCCTCAAGTAGTAAAATATAGAGTCCGAACTAGGCAGATTCTTCAGGTCGCTCCCCTCCCTCGACCAGAACCCCCCATCGTAGACAGCGACATAGCTCGCCCCGATGACCTCAACATCGTTCCCGGAGACAACCAGCGCCGTGTTCTCATCAATACCAAAGCCCAGAAGCTCAGGCCTGACCTTTAGGATGTCAAACATCTCGAACACGCGGTTCCGCACCAGGACGTGCTGGTCGACGGCCGTGTCCCGCAGGTACCCGAAGCCGACCGTGTGGTCCCCGACCATGACCTGGTTGTTGGCCGTGTCGCCGCGCGCGAGGAAGGACCCCTGGATGCTCGCGCCCGCGCTGGACCCGCCGATGACCCCGCCGCGGTCGAGGACGCTTCGGAACGCCGTCTCGGACCTTGTCCCAGCGTACGCATCCACGAGCCGCCACTGCCGCCCGCCGCCGAACCATACGCCCGTCGCGTTGAGGAGCGGGGCGACAAATTCCTCCGTGTCCGCAACGGCCCGGTCGTACGTGTGCAGCACGGTGACGCTCCCCGCGCCGAGGCGCCGGAACGATGCCGCCCCCGCTGCGTCCTGGTCGTATGAGTCGGCGCCGTCCGCCGTCGGGATCACCACGATGGAGGAGGCGGGCCCGCTGCCGCCTGCCAGGTCGATGACGCGCTGGTAGATGTTGTCGCTGAGGGAGCCGCCGCCGACGACGACAAGGGAGCCGGTCTCGGGCCCGACCGTGGATGAGTTCTGCGCGTGGGCTGTCTTGGCGAGCAGGCCCATCGCTGCGGTGGTGAGGCGGCTGAGGTTGGAGTTGATCTTCATCTTGTCCGGCTGGCGAGTTTTGGTCGTTGAGTTTGTTCACTAGACGATGCAAAAATCAGTCCGGCAAAACCGTCGGCAGCCTATCCATTTTAGAAAAATTCACTCCCGCTGTACCCAGATATCACCACAGTATTTGCATAGATCGCGCAATGCCAGATTCTCGCCAGGTGATCGGCATTAGATTTGCCGCTTGGGGCAGGTGCCGCTGAGATGCTCGCCTAGCTTCTTGGCTGCGGTAGATAATTGCTACGCGGATATGTTATCAGTGTTTTCACGATCTGGAGTGACCTATGTGCAGGAATGACGATGCGTTGATGCCTTACATCACTTCAGGCCAATGATTTGACACACAAAGACAGGTTCACAGATGTCTCATAGTTCGAGGCCGACATTTGTGGGAATGACAAGTTTTAGTCGTCGTTTCCAGCATCGAGCTGACTGGAAGTTAATAGAGGGCGATGGTTTTGTGGCCGTTAAATTGAGAAGCTCCTCCCGGCAGTGATTCGATCCATGAACACCTTCAATTTCGAAAAAAGAATGGTCAATGATGTTCGCATAGGGTGGGTCGTGAGCAGAACTTACCACCACAAGTTCTTGGCGTGAGGATTGGGGATTCCGATGTTAATGGACGGGTCGAGGATCATTGGCCAGGCTGCTGTGTCCCATGCTGACCCAAGACGTTCCAATCACGAAGTGCAAAGGTTGCACCATAGATGAAGGGTATTTCGGTGCTCGCGAAGCGAAAGTCTCGGACATCTGGTAGCAATGTTCGAAATCTAGCTTCGCTGCCTGCCTCCCTGCATATGTGTCTCGACATTATCTCATAGAAGCTGTCGTATCCGGCTGTGATTTGTCAATATATGACCTTTGTCTCGGACGACGCCAATGCCACATTCAGAGAAAGAGTGCTCGGGCAAGAAGGCAACGACGATTGGATCTTGAGGCGACACTGAACGCCCCGAAGGTGGCAAAGTCTGGAGAGAAATGCAGTTCACAGGCTGTAGCTTACCATTCGCCCCATTGACGGCAACATCTTCCGGACCGCTATTCCGGAAACAACAGTTGCATTCCATGAGGCCGAGCGACAGCAGCTGCACTTTCGTGGTACAGCTGAGGACCCAGTACATGGCGAGACACAATTCGTGGTTCTCGCGTCCAGAGTTAATCTCTCCGCAGAGCTCGAGGTTTAGAGATAGCTCTTTGACAAGTTCGGCTGTCCCCTTTCGCGATCTGACGGTCTCGAGGAACAAATGCAAGCGTCTGTCTGTCGAAATGTATACGATTTCGTACAGAACGGGCTTGACCATCCGGCGAAGCCCCTTGCACACCAAGGACAATCTCGACAAATTCTGTCGCCTTTGTACTGTTTGATCGCTCCTGGTCTCATCAGGCTCGATGGTAAGATATTCTATGATCTTATCCAACGGTTTTGTTGGAAGTGCTTGGAGCCTGTCCCGTCCTTTTTCTGGGGCCGGGACGGGGTCGGAAGACTGCATCGCGATCGTGTTGTCTGCGTTGATCCCTGTCGATGGACTTCCCGGGTGTCTCTTGACACAAGCGTGGTGTGAATATATGCAGGTGTGTAAGCAGTGGACAATGTTTGGGTGGGGAAAAGAAAATGGAAGTTGTCTTGCAACGCTCGGCTGGGCTGATAAAAGGTTGAAAATCGTCTTGCAAATGTTGTAAAATGCAAATGCCAGCTGCTGTCTGCTGTTTCCGATCGTCGAACGGCGGCGTAGTTGGAGGTGGTGTTCACAGGCACGGGGACGCGGCTGTCGCCATGCAGTCCATTGTGGCGATGGAGGATAGGAGCAGCGTCGACGAAGAGAGGAGGCTGGCCAAGGGTGCTGTCTCGGAAGTCGCAGAGCAGCCTGAAGTAGCCCTCGCAAGAACCTGGGGACCAGTGAGGGGAGATTGTCGCGTTGGCCTTCCCTAGGTCTTGGTAGACTGAGGCGGCTTCCCCTTCCTAGCTGTGGGCAGTTGCAACCCTTTGGCCACTGGCACTACACTTAGCCTTCCGTACGGGCGCCGTCGCCCTTCAGAACTTAGCCAGAACAACATGAACACACCATTGCTTTGCTACCCATTTCGTACGTACGAGAGACCTACCAACACTAGCCGCTCTTAACCTCACCTGTCTCCAGCTCATGTCTGTGCGCCACTCACCGCACACAGCCTTGCGAGCACTTGTCAACGATTATGGGGTCGCAATGCTTAAGGCCACTCCAGATCAGGTATGTGTGCGGGATGGTTTCAATTGTAGTCAGCCCGCCGGCGTTGTCAAGCGATCAAGTGGAACCCTCTACCACTACACTAGGACCGTCAGCCTCCCGCGGCGGCACAAAGTGCTGGCACCAAAAGGAGAAGCCAAGTAATCAAACGCAAAAGGAAACAAGATTTTGTAGTAGCGGTATTGCTCGTGCTGCCCAAAGATGTCAACTACGACAGTTGTGTCGAAGCGTCCTCATCATCACGTAGTACTTCCCACAGCGACGGCAATGTTCCAAGTCGCATAACGCAAACGTCTCGTTCTCCCAGTTCGGGTTCTCTGTGGAGTCCCAGATGTCGAGTAAGCTATCCATCCTCGATATCGCTAGATTTCCATCAAGATCCGATAGGCCTGACCTCGAGTACGGACGATCGCCAGTCGTGTTTTGTGCGGAACTTGTGTGCATAGGGCTGACTAGCTGGGGACTACGATTGCGTGATTGTGTCCGATGGCTGCGATTGGGTGTTTCCGGACACGTGGGGGTCGATGCCCGCCTGCCATGGCCCGATGCCTTTGGCTTGTACTTTCTGGAGGTTATGGGAGGGTGAGGGGGCTGAGTCGAAAGAGCGGTCAGCCTCGCGACCGGTCTGTCTTCTCGTGTTTCCCGGGGACGAGATGGACCCCTTCCATCATGGCCTTTGTATCGGTACCTTTCCGAATCGTTCTTCTCGTCGCGGCCAGGATTCGAGGGTGACGTCAAGAAGTCTCGAGACATTCTTTTGGCTGACTGTAAAATCCCTCCCGCCGGCGGTCGACTTTGACGCCGTCGGGATGCGGCTCTAAGAAAACCTCGCTTTGGTGTCGAGGGTCCAAGCGGACGGTGTATCTCGCCGCCCTCTCGCTCTTCGACCCGCAATATTGTGCTGTGGGATCGTTGATGCCGCTTCCTGCCTCGAGGTTCTTGATCGTGATACTCGGTTGGTGGTCTTTCCTGGTCTTCTGTTTCCTGGTGGTGGTTGGGAGGTGCCTTCCACGAGTGCAGTGGATTCGCTTTGGAAACAAGACCACTCGTGGGTGTCAATAGTCAAGATTCAAGGGAAGTACAAGGAGTGCCTTACTTGTCTTGAGGCTGATAGCCGCGGTCATGTGTTGGCGACATGGAATACCGTGTGTCGTAGTATCCAGGTTGGAAGTGTTGGGAAACAGGAGCGTAATTGTCCGTGTTTCTATTCCAAGCAATGTGAAGCCCGCTATATTGTGGTGTGTGGTGGTAGGACCCGTTTGCGTCGTAGTTTGGGATCGGCATTGAACCTGCTGGAGGTATCGGCGGTGGCGGGCTGAAAGCGTAGTAGATCGGTTGGTGAGATGGTTGGAAGGGCGACACCGTTCCCTGTTGGAAATGTGAATTTCGCCAGTCTCGAAGGCGAACATGATCAAGAGAAGGGTCCATGATGCTACAAGTGATGTGACGAATGACTTGGTGAGCCCGATTGAAAGAGTTTGTAAGAGAAGCAAACGGTTTGTAATGCAACTCTTCCGAAAATTGTGATGAGGGTCAGGATGGAGAGATGTGGCCAACGCGTCGCTCCTCTTTGTACGTCTGTTTCGAACCTGGACTCGACGTCAGTTTGAGCTGCGTTGACGACGCCTAGCTCCGTGCATGGAAGGCGCCCCCCCCCCCAGATGCCAAAGTGCAACTGACATTTTGGACAGCCACTCACTCACCCACAGTTTAGTTTTGACAACTGCGAGGCCCCTGCAGCTTCTACGGACACACTGGAAAGAGACACTCAAAGACAGACAGACACAAAAACATTCCGGGCATTTGATGCAAGGTTCTTGGCCATTCATCCATTTCACCCCCGACTAACGAAGCAATTATTACAGAATATTGGCGCCCAGGTATTCCTAGATATGCTCGGGTCGGTACTCGTCCTTCAACGCCCCGATCCCGATCCTCGCCTTGTACGTCGACGGCTCAAACCCACCAAAGTCGTACACCGTGTAGTGCATCTGCAAAAAGTCAGACCCGAACAGGAACAACCCATCGGAGCCGCTGGTGTCGAACGGCGGCCAGCAGTACTTGTCCTCCCCCGTCGCGAACCCTGGCTTCTTGAGCATGTCGCCCGTGAGGACGATCGTGCTCGGGTTGAAGCTGTCGCCGATGTTGAACTCGATCGACCACGCGTCCGTGAACTCGGTGCAGAGCGGGATGTAACCCCCGTCGACGATGGCGGTCCAGTTCATACCGATGCTCGCGTAGATCTGCTCGACCAGCGGGTCTGGCACCGAGATCCGCGCTGCTCCTGTGTCGAACACGCCCCACGCCCCGGAGAGGGTGACGGTGGACTGCGTCTTGTTGGGTGTCGTGCCTACTGCATACAGCATGTCGACACGCCACAGCTCGGCGCGCTCGTCAGGCAGGGACAGATCGGTCCAGATGAGGTCGCCCTCGACGTATGTCTCCTCGTGCGAGCCTCCGAGCGTGAGCCTTCCCTCGCCGGCGCTGTCGCCCGTGCTCTTCAACTCGGTACCGTAGTAGAGGCCGAGCCGAGGCTCGTCGAGCTGGCCCGACCACAAGAGCGTTTCCACCAAGGTCGTCGTGTTCGCATCCGAGATCGTGCTGAAGGCGAGGCCCAGGAATCCGTCGGCTGGGATGTTGAACCACGAGGACTGGTAGGCCTTCAGGAAGCTCTGTGTCCAGACAGTGTCAGGGGCGGTGGGGAACGCGAAGACATCCTCCATCCCGGCACCGGCCGTCACGCCTCCCAAATATTCAATCGAACCGTACGCGCCTGTGGCGTTGGCTGTCGATGAAATCGTCTCATTGTACCCCGTCCTGTTGAATCCGCTATTGTTGGGGCAGAGGGCTGTTCCATCGCATTCGGCGGCAACCATCCAAGTCGTCGAGCTTCCACTGTCGAACAACAGGGTGTGCGTGACAGGGGGTGTTCCAACCTCCACATCAACCACCGACTGAACTGCATGTCAGCACATTTCATCCTCGTATGAGTCTGAGTCTATCTCATAGCAGGACTCACGTAGCCGTTCTTCAGCCATATCGGAAGGTCAAGCACCGCTGAGAGCACGCCTGGCAGGCAAGCCAGCGAGAGCAATGCGGCCGACATTCTTCACGATCGAGTGGAAGGTGTCCGGGAACCAAAAACGAGAGACATTCAGCGTTGGGAGCTGATGGGCGCGAGAGAGGACAGCCTCTGCCCATTGTGGTGGCCAGCGATCATATTATAGGATGCATATGTTCATCCCATCTTGCTTGCCCGACGTTGGTGGGTTCATCTCGGGGCCGGGTAAGCCGAAGTCGCAGGTGGCATCCCCGCCCGACGAGGATTGTCGCTCCACGATGATGCTATTTGTGTTCATGCAGTCCCCACTTTCGGCGGCTGGCGTTTTCCTTAGCAGCATGCCAACACGAGGATTTCGTATTAAGGGGCACTATCCATAGGCTCGAAAGGTATGGTGACTAAAATCTCCGCGGTATTTGTCTAGAAAGTATACGCTCCTGGTCCACTCAGGCCCTAAATCTACCTGTGGCAGTCCCGAAGACTGCAATACATGGGGGCAAATACCTGTAGGGCCGTGCCATTAGCAGTATGGGGTGGTGGAGCTGCAGTGGGTGCATGCCAAGGTCGTAGCGGCCTAGTTCCCCGGCACAGCCCCTGAGCAGCAGATCAACGAAGTTCACTTAACCTTAAACCTTGTTTTCCCCCGGAACGTCTCTCACTTCCTTAATCACCAGATTCCAGCACTCGGCCGGGAGCTCAGTCTATACGGTCTCGCCATGCACTACTAGGACTCGAGGCTCGTGAATAGCTCCCTGTGCTCCATGACTTTGAAACGTGTCAGGGCTCTAGTAGACGGCCATCCTCTGGCGAGCACGAATTGATCTCATGCACATGATTGGAAGATCAGTGGCTCAAATCTGTGAAAACGTGCTGGAAACTCCTCCATAGTTTCCAGATGCTCAGGATTCATGCAAAAGGGGCCTTTAGGGTTCTCAAATGCTCATATTAACCGTACCTACCGCGCTTGAAGTCTCCACAGATTCACAGGACTTGTCTTATTGGACCAATCTCACAGCCTGCTATTTAACCTTGAAGGAAACGGTCAAGGAATAAGAGAAGTTGAAGCAGCATATCAACACAACCTGCCTCCCCCAAGCTTTGTATGACGCAGAGTACGAATCGAGATCGATAAAGTCCATAGAGTATACCATTGATATAGGCTGTGGCTCAGTATCATCTTCAGGCAGATGGGACTCCAACCCTGAATTGCAGATATCTCGGAAAAATCCATCCCACCAAATCGAATTTCCAGTCATCCGTCTCTTCTCTGAATCGGTTGCTTTGAGATATTCTTCTATGAGTTAATCTAAAAATCGCATTAGCTCTCTTCGCTCGGTCAAGTAGGTGCGGAGGACTTTTCCATGCATAGTGAAATGTTTCTGGCGGAAAAAATGCTGTGATCGAAAATTATGACCATTGGAATGCCTCTTGGGGGAATGCCTCTAAGGTGAATGAGAGTTCCTCCAAGGGGAATGAGGATTCCTCTAAGGGGAGTTCCTCTGCAATTCCAAAGTGTATTTCCAGTCCACCAGCCTTGGTAGCACGCTCGCAAGCCCGGCGAATCAGATTCTCACACTTGGCCGCTGAAATGGATTTGTGAGCTCCAAGAGAGTACCTGTTGTTTCGATATGGATGGAAATTTCCATGGTCATAGACAGGCGCAAACTGAAGAAGGAACCGATAGAGACGTTGTTCCATCCTGTCGCAGCTATTCAGCGGAAATCCAGCCTTCACTAAACAGCATGCCAGGGCCAAATCCACGGGGTCTCGCAATTTTTCAACCAGGAGGAGCAACGAATTCTGATCATATAGATCGAGTCTCACACCGAATTGAAAGACGAAGATCAGAAGTTCCAGATTGCGAGCACGACAGGCAACCTCGACAATCGGGTATTTCAATCCGAACAGACCTCTATCTGCGAAACCCGGCATAGCAATGATCCAAATAACCTTCGCCAGGTCGCCGCGCTTTACGAACGCATCGATAAATGCCTCCCTGGGACAAGAGGAGACTGTCGGATAGGCCCAAAATAGAAGGAGACGGGCGATGTCATCGGCCCCGGCAACAGCAGCCACCTCGATCAACTTCAGTGCCATGGCGTCGTCCACTTTGAGCTTATCTCCTGCCTTCGACAGGACTCGTGTATAAGGTATTATGCTGGAGAAGGCCTTGAGGCCTCGCCTACTCCTTAGCTCAAGCAAGAGAAGGGACAAGTGAGAATGACTGATTACCCATGCCCAGGTGCGACACGCGGTGCTAACGTCCATATTATCCCCGATTTCTCGTCAAAGAGATCGTCAACAAGGAGCGTTTCCGGTTGCATTTCGCCGGGCCCCTAGACGAGGCCATCGAAACTCGAATGCTGCAACAGGCCTTTCCAGAGGCTGAATGTGCTGTGCGTGTGGTCAATCCTCGCAGTGTGGATCAGCCAGTGTCGAGAGGCATATTTGAGAAACCCGGAAACCGCATTTTCCTGACGCTTTCAATTCGATGAATGCGAGTTGTCTCAGTCAGAATCTTGCCTACATTCGGTCCATTGGTGGACTGTAAATTCAACAGCGTTAGGGCAAGCTGGCCGTCCAACCACGTTCCTTGTAGAGTATCTTGAGCAATCTTCGTGGGAATGGTGCCAGATGGGATCGAGGGAACCACGGTTCTCGACACACGCTGGTCAAAGATCGCGTAGTTGAGATATGTAACACATACCTCACCTAATCCAAGACTTGCTTGGGCGATGTCGAAGCGCAGCGCCGTCGAAGTACTCTTTTGGCCCAGAAGGAATTGCACCACACTTTGGTGCACAAAATGCACAGTGCG
Organism: Diaporthe citriasiana; assembly: GCA_014872975.1. Lineage (NCBI taxonomy): Eukaryota > Fungi > Ascomycota > Sordariomycetes > Diaporthales > Diaporthaceae > Diaporthe > Diaporthe citriasiana. The sequence continues at coordinate 96,042 of JADAZS010000018.1, forward strand.
TTCTTCTTCCGCCACTATCATGATACTTTCACAGCAGGCCAATGTGTGGTATATGTTGTTGACCTGGTTGTCTGATTTCCACTTGGTGTCACCAGGAACAACGGCAAGCGCTTCCCTGAGCTCATCTACCTCCAGTGGCCGAACAGCGGCCAACAGAAACATCTGCTTTGATAAGAGTTGCCACGTCCTTGATTAGACCTCTGAAGTATACGGTCGTATGTAGTGGAAAGGTCAGGAGGCAGATTCCTTAAAGCCTCTCGAATCGATTGGTCTGTTTGCTCTATACACAGGCGGTCGATCTGTAGAACGACCCAGGGGGACCTGTCATGTTGGCATTAGAAGAATAGATACACATGGAAAATGCCTAGTCGGCCTCAGAAATACTCACATGCCTTGCGCACCGGCTGTCAGAGCGCCAGCTGATGGCAGATGTCTACCACAACGACAAAGTATTCGGAAAGATACCGTCTGATTGCAGCAGAGTTGGAGTACAGGAGGGCGAGATGTTGGTATCGCGGGGAGGAACGGCCAATGGCCATGAAAAGCGTGGAGACCCTCTCCAGATGAGACGAGCATCCAGTCAGAAGCTGTAGACTAGTTAGTCAAGACATGATCGCGATGGTGCATTCGCCTGGCTACTTACCTAAGTATCCACCAGAAGGCTCATCCGAACCACACACCAAACTCCACGAACCACAAGATTTTGACTGCCTCCGATGACGATGTCGCCCAGAGCGGCGTACTGCTGCACGCTACGAAGAATGTTGGTGAACCTGGGGCCGAAACGTCTCCAGGCTCTAGATGTCTGTCCGACTTGCTGCACGGTCTATCTCGGCGGTGAGCTTCATGACATCGTCAGCGCTCGGGGCGGTGGTTCGCGTCTTGTATCTCAGCGTGCGGAACTCGGCCTTTGGGAATCGGACAAAGATGATTCGTAGTTAGAGACAGCCTGTGGAAGCCGAATGTCTGCGGTCAGACGGTTCGCATTGGAAAGCGCCAACGCCATGTCGTGATGACGAAAGGGTGTCTTGGAAAGCGGTGTTCGGAGGGGTTGTTGTGGGTGAAGGATCCGACAGCCTTTCTCAAATGCTGTGAGGGGGGCGACTGATCTTGTACTCCGAAAAAATGGTGCCTTGACGGGAAAAATGCGCATTCAGCACGCTTTACATGTGAGCTGGCAGTGGCTATGCAAGTAAGCCCAGTTGGCTGGAAGCACATGCGTGAGCGACAGGCCAATGTTGTGTAACACCAATCTCACTTGATATTACACCTTGATTTGCCTGGAAGAACTCGAGCTTCTAGGGCACTCATATGTGACACATAGCGTACAGTTTTGGTGACCTAGTCATGATGAGCATGATTGAAACCCTCACCTCCCAGCATAAGATAACATTCCATCATGTTGGGAAACCATCAACCATCTTCTGTGGGGTGTCATTGTAACCCTCGAAGATTCCATCCACGTCTTTCAGATGATTATGCAGCTTGAAACACACTTTTGCGTTGAAACAATGCTTTCTGATGCCTTGTCATTGTCCACATTCGAACACCAATCTCAGACGAAATGGCTGCATTCACTCAGCGGAAGGCAAGCCGACGACTACCATCGGTTAAGCCACGGATGCCGGTCTGCACGCTGCTGAAGCAAGTATAACCACAGCTCTCGCTCTCAAAGTGATTGATGATGGCAGCGAGGATGGCGAACTCCTTGCCGCACTTCGGACAGTGGTACAGGTTCTGCTGATCTGCAAAGGGTTGTCAGCACCATCAAGTAACACGCATACGCAAAGGGCTAGCAAACGCACGGGCAGGCGAACTAAGGTGCTGGTTCAGGCTGTACAGCTGGGCAAAGGTACGGTTGCAAAGGTAGCACTGGTAGGCGCCCACGTAGGGGTTCCAGGCCCTGTATGTGGCCTGGAACGAATCGGAGCCAGTCCAGCTGAGCAACTTCTTGGAGATGACGCCGGAGGGGTCTTTCTGGCAGACGATCTGGTGGACGGTGTCGCGGTCGAGGCACTTGGCCTGAGGGCACCCATTGCTCTCGACGTGGGCCACAAGGCCCGCGGCGGTGGTGAAACCGCGCTTGCAGAAGGGGCAGGTGACGGAGGAGCCCATGTGGACGGCCGAGCGGAGGTGCTGCTCGATGTTGTTCAGGTTCCTGAATTGGCGATTGCAGTCGGTGCAGTAGTGGTGTTCCTCAATCTCGTGCTCCTCGCACTCTTCCTCGGTCTCGTAAGTCTCGTCGCAGCAATTGCACTCGTAGTCGAAGTGGTTCTTGTCGTACTTGTGTTGCCGCTGGGCATGCGCCGAGTTGAAGCGTCGCTCGCACCAACTACAGTCGTAAAACATGGTAGAAGTGAGATTGACGCTGATGGTCTGCGTTTTTCCGTTGGTCGAACTGCTTTCTCTGTTGAGGAAAGAGACGAATGGTGGTCAGTTGAGGAAGAACTGGACGATATTGGCAGTCAAGGAGAGGGGAAAACCCGACTCACATGCAGTGGTTGCTGGCAGTGTCAACAATGGTAGATGTTGGATTAGGTGAAGCTCCTCGCCTTGTCGTGTCGTGTGGTTGGGATACTGTTGACGCGAAGGGAAGGCTCGACGTGGGGTGCACAGGGCCGACAAGCCAAAAGCACCCTTCACAGCTGCCCCTGCATCATTAAAAGCAACTCATAAATCAACGGCTGCATAACTCAAAAGTCCAGAATCCACATCGGTCTCCTGTGCCCCGGCAGGTAAGTGGAAGCAGGAGCATGTCTTGACTTACAATAAATGTTGAGCAACTGAACGCTTGGCACTTTGACTTCATAAATTCCAAGCCTTCTAGTTCTTCTGAAAAGTAATCTGCCGTTTCGCCAAATACAAATCTGTGGCTGTGGAGGATCCGATAGCTCTGCTTGGTTGGAAATGCCTTCCACGGTGAGTTAGATCCCTGACTACATAAACATCAATTAATGCGCAGAGAGTATGGGTACATCTAATTTCTTCGTGACCAATTATGTGTTATTTTCAGGGAGCAATGCGGTCTCGATGTCTGGTCTCCTCTACTCGCTTGTATACCTGCTAACTTCAGCGGCTGTTGACACAGACTACTACTTAACCTATCCGGGAGCGTAACAGAATTGACAAGACATGGTAAGATAGATGCAACCTTCTTGTGCTCTTCTGTTCTAGACTTATGGGTATAAAAAAACATCAGCGGAGTGTAATTTCAGGCTACTTGGGTCATGGGTACCAGGTTCTTATCTTGACCACCTCGTTGTCCTCCCAGGTGCCCGCTTCTGAATCTCTTAGTCAAGCCTTCACGATATAAATTGTGTCAGGAAAATTGAGCCTCATTGCCCGTAACTTGAACCAGACCTTTCATTGTCACCAGAAAGGCTGTCGTAAACTGTGACAGCAAGACACAACTCCTATGAATGCCGTAGGAGCCCCAGCTGGAATGGTGGTGGAACTGGTCGCGCAGATGGCAAAGGTGGAACAGATCCTGTTCTTGACAACATCCAAGGTGGCGGTCTTGCTTTAGCGTCTCGGGCTCTGATGGGGGCCCAAAACCAACCCTTTCCGGCCGATACAGTTCGTACCCTTTGCATGGTTGCTTGGGCATCTTCGCCTTTACCGACGGCCCAGAACCAGCCCTTTCCGGTCGATGTAGTTCGTGTCCTTTTCATGACGGTCAGGATGAATGTGACGCACGTCATTGGCGGCTGAATCGCGGGATCAGCCGGCTTGGGTATCGTCTTGTCTCCTTCATCCAGGCCCAGATCCTCCATGGTCAGATCCTTCAGCACCTGGCTCAGCGACTCTTCGCTCCGTCTTTTGGGCGAGAGGTGATAGTTGTCTTCAATATGCTGCTGGATCAGGTAGCCCAGTCTCTGTATCTCCCCCGCCAGCTCCTTGTCCGGCTGGCGCACCAGCCGGAAGTGGTCGATGTTTGGGACAGCCGTGACCGGAGCTCGAGGCTCGAACTGGGACGTAAAAGCCATGATTTTGTGCCCGCTGCTGGTGGACGGGTATCTGTCGATATAAGTCATATCCTTGAACAGTTCGTATGTAGGGCTCAGAGTCATGGGGGTTTTGTTCTTCTGCTCTTGGATACGGTTTGCGAGTGGCTGGTAGCCGGATTCAATTTAATGTGTGATCCAGTTGGGGCTGGCAATCAGTAGGGACTTCATAAGTTTAGGGGGTGGAATTGGTTTTTATCGGTTTTAGGCTAGAATAGTAGATATCCTTCAAAACTCGATTCAGGAGAATAATAATATTTTTTGAAGCAGCTAGCTGTCATGCGCCGAGTTTGGATGGTGTCTCTGAGTAGACTTCGAACGACCAAGTATAGACCGTCCTTTGGCCATCTTAAGATTTATTCTGCCGCCTGATTTAAACAAGAACCATGCGTATTTTTTCTTGTTAGTTTACAACAGCGTCGCCACTATCGCGGGCCGTAAGACTTAGCGAAGCGGTGGTCGGCCATAGTTGCGGACTAGCTATTTCAACTTTTAACCCGACGCCCAAGTACGAAACAGAGTTCGTGCTATTCCCAAACAACCTAAAGAAGGATTTTCCAGCCCCTAATGCCAATGACTAGATACATTCAACGTCAATCACAGCACCCGGCTAAATCCTGACGACCGCTCAAGTCCCAATTCAGATGGGAGATTTGTGGATCAGTAAGCGTAGAACAATCGACTTTCTGAATCAGTCTGGCGAATTCTCTTATTTTGCCGCCTGAGGTCCCACCTCATAACCCAGAAAAGAATCACAGACACCACAGCCCCGGATGCGCACGTTATCAGTGGCAGTGCATATCGCGGGGCGGACGATTCAGGCCACAGGTACTAATTGCATTGGATATAACAATCAGCTAAGGGCAGCGTTAAGGTCACAAACAACGGGTTAGGGGGCTGGTGGAGGGTTTAGTGAACAGAAAAGGAAAAGAACCATAAGCACATACCGGAGTCCAGATCAAAGTAGACGCAGCAGACATGTTCCCCAAGCCAATAGCCACGGCCCTCTTCTCCTTGGTCTGCGCGCACGTGCTGGCGATCCAGGCCTGTGTGATGGAGGTTCCGCCCCAGGTCCCGATGATGAAGACGAAGGCGGCGAAGTAGCGCACCGACGCGTTCAAGGTGGCGGCCGCGAGGGAGAAGCCCACGGCCGCGAGGGTCTTGAGCGACGTCAGGTGCCACGTACGCTCGTTAAAGTGGCCCGAGGAGATGGACACGCATATCGCCGAGACGCAGGCGACTATGTACGGCGGGCAGGTCATCACGAGGGTTGTGAACTGGCCGAAGCCTGGGTTTAAGAGGGGGGAGGGTCAGTCGATGTGTCATCCGCCCTGGGTGGGGTTTCTCATGACTGCTCACCTAATGTTTCAAGCAGTGTGGGCAGGAAGATGCGGATGCTCCCTGCGAAAGCATTGACGTGCTGGATAACAAGAAAAAGCCAGACCCGGCGATCTTTCAGGGCGTCTTTAAGCCCCTGGACAATACTCCCCTTCTCCCTCCGCTCGACAGTGTCCGCGGCAATCCTATCATGCGCCAGGCGGCGCTCTGCGGGTGTGAGCCACTTCGTCTTCAGAGGCTCGTCAGGCAGGACAAAAAAGGACAGCGCCGAGACGACGACCGATATGACGCCGAAGATGATGTACAGCCAGCGCCACCCGGACAGGCCGAGGGTGCCGCGCATGGCGCGGAAGATGGGCGCGGCCAGGAGGCCGTTCATGCCCGTGGCGAAGATGCTGGCCGTGTAGACGAGGGTGACGCGGGCGGCGAGCTCCTTGCGCTTGTAGAAGAGCGATATGACATATATGCAGCCCGGGTAGATGGGCGCGGCGATCATGCCCAGGAAGAAGCGCTGGATGAGCAGGCTGCGGCCGTTGTGCAGCACAGAGGTGAGCGCTGTGCCAACTGCCATGAGCCCCATCGTCACGGAGAGGTACAGGGGAGGTCGGACCTTGGTCAGGAGCATGTTGGAGGGCACCTGTATGAGGAGGTAGCCTATGTAGTGGATGGAGATGGCGAGCGAGAAGTCGGTGCTGGAGATGCCAAGCTCACGTTCGAAGCCGTCAAGCCGGGCGACGCTGAGAGACTGGCGCGTGAAGAAGTTCAGGAATATCAGGAGCCAGACGACGGGCTGGTGGCTGTCATCAGCTCATGGCCTGATATCATATATTTTCTGGTGAGGAGGGCTGTACTCACCATGATTATCATGTCAAGCTTGCGGACCAGCTTGATCTCCGCAGGGTCGGTCTTTGCGGACGCTCCGGAATAGTCGACCTTCACAGCAGTCCCCTCAGTGGACTGGTCGGTGACGGGGGAACTTTTTGGATCTGGGCATATTTCAATTGTGATAGTATGGTCGGCTACGGCCGGCTTGTCTTTGATTGAGTGCATATTGTGTTGAATGTCTACTTGATAGGCTGATACCCTGAGAAAGGTTGAGATGAGATGGTAAACAGAACATTATTTCCAAAGAGCCCTCTGTGAGGTATTTGAACTTGAATTGATATCCACCGCCCAGCCCGAGAAGGTTCATTATCCCCACGTTGTCGTCCCTCGGCATGTAACAATTGGCGGCTCATATCGAAGCCCAGAGAGGACAAATGGGCGTTGCTTTTTTGATTGACTGAACGCAACTATCAGAAGCATGAAGTCTGAACAAGATTTCTAAAGTTGCTTGGCGCCGAATTATGATTGCGTTACGCTGCTTGGCTACAAAGTGTGATCCGAGGACACGTCCAAACATTAAATCAACCGGAAGGCCCATCCGTCCACGGTTCAATTTGACTCGGTGTACTGAAGCTGGGACTCGAAGGATGATCCTGATCAACTCCAGCGAATCTCAGCGGGCGGGCTGGTGGCCACGAAGCACTTGGATGCTGCCCGACACTGCATCTGGATGAAATTTTTCTCGCTGCATCTTTTGGAGTATATTTCTAATACACTTCCCTTTGTCCGCATTTCGATGTTGTGTTTTGCATTCACCGCTCTGTCAGGTGCTCCGTCGACGGATACTTGCATTGGAAGGTCACAATTGGGCTGGAAAAGTCCTCATGGACGCGTAACATCGGTTTCTCGTCGGTGGACTGAGATGGAAATGATAACTTGTGGTGATACCTAGTCTGCATCGGCTCTCCCGGGAAGATATCCTTGCCCGTGCCTGTGGTGCATTCTGAATTGGTCAATGGTCATGTCAAAATTATATTGTGAGGAAGACGGAGATGAGAGAGGGTGCCATTGCCAACCAGGGCAATCCATGCTCATGCAGCTCATGCATAAATCTTCAGCCGGCTGGCTGTCAAAGTGCCATAAATTCAAAATGGAAGATGGCCAAATGAAATGCCATGAGGACTTGTGGTAATGGCAAGAATCACTTGGATTGATGTTGGCGGTACTGTAGTATCCACATCCGGCCACACCCGGCAGACGGTTGGCACCCGCTAGCATCCACTTGACATGGGTTTTGAGCTGGTGCGGAGCACATGTCGCTGTCAACGACTCGTACGAGCACCTAATCATCACTTCTCAAAGGAGTTCGGTCCTCACTCTGCTCTGCATCAAGCACTTCGCACTGCAGAAAAGGTCAGCAAGATGAGTGACAACCAGGACAAGACAGGGCCCACCCCATCTTCCGCCTCCTCGCTGCCGCCCGAGGCCATCGAGCTGGCAACACGCATGTACAACGCGGCAAGGCAGGGCGACAAGGACCTCCTTACACAGGCCGTCTCTGCCGGTCTGCCGCCGAATCTAACCAACGACAAGGGCGACACATTGGTATGTATATGCACGTGTTGAACCTTGGGGAAGGCCACATCCTGGAACGGCCCCTCCCTTCCCCCTCCCCCTCCGCTGCCGAGCTGTCAAGGTGCTGTCTGTGTGCAGAAGAGGAAAAGGCTGACAGGGCAATTGCAGCTCATGCTTGCGGCATACCATGGCCACGCCGACCTAGTCAGGTTCCTCGTGCAGCACGGCGCAGACCCCAACAGGCTGAACGACCGCCAGCAGAGTCCTTTAGCAGGTGCAGTCTTCAAGAAGGAGGATGACGTCATCGAGGTCAGTCGACAGCAGGAATGCCTCCTTGGGCTTTGTAACTTTGATATTTTCTCACAGGAGCGCCCAGAGAGCATTATACCACATCTCTCTCTGAAGGGTTCTTGAAGCCTTTCATACTCATCAACTACCGGACTCAGGCTACTCTTACTAACAAGACATGTCAACAGGCTCTTCTCGACGGCGGGGCTGATCCAGATTACGGCACGCCCTCCGCCCTCGAGTGCGTCGCAATGTTCAAGCAGGAGGACCGGTGGAGGACGAGATTCGAGTCCGCGCCGGGCCGGGGGAAGGCTGTACCCAGCCAAAGTCAATGATATCCGATTGAAAAGAGACTCATGATCATGGTCCCACTGTGATATGTAGCACTGTTTTCTTCCAGGGCCGGAGCATGTGTTGTTGACTGATCACGAACTGACACTCGACTAGGGCTTGCACGGCGCAGTCGCCTCCGTCCACGAAGCCAAACCGATTTGATCTCGATCGGGCTTCACTTCTCTTTAAGTGGCTGTAGTTAGCTGACTGCGACTACGATGCTGGCTTTGTGCTGACATTCTTTGTTTTGTTGTTTTGTGGGTGTGCTGGCGCATACAGCAACTGGCCAACATGTGCCGCTCATACGACCTTTGTTCCTACAGTTCGGAGTCGACGCGCTGGCAGTCTTACCTTCGAAGATCTAGGCGACGCGGAACTTCTCTGGTCATGCATGTGTGTGCTCTTGTATTTCTTTCGTCTCACGTCAACAAATGCCTATAAATACGATGTGTAAGACGTTCCTGTCACCCAGAATGCCCAAGGATCTCACTGACGAAGATGCTGCGGTCTCGTTAGGTGCAGAATACCTAGTAAAAACATCATGTCCGTCATGCGGGACTGTGAAGGCCGTTTCTAGCTCTTACAAGCCCTGTCTAGACGCTGTGGATCGAGGCATCGGGATCTGTGAACGAGTCGAAGGGAGCTCAATTGACCTGAAGTGGTTGTGCGGCCTGCCAAAGTGCGACGAGATCGCGGCATTACAGTGGGAAGAGCAGTGTCAGTTGAAGACACTGGGGGCAGACTGAACCGGAGTCGCGAACTTCAAAAAGGAATTCGCCCTTGGTGCTGTGCGACATGGACCGCATTGCGAGCTTGTGTACAGCGTGGCGACTGTTTGAGAACTAGAGGGATCTCGAGACTGCTGGCGAAGATGCAATCGGAGTCTTATTATCTTCACCGCATGTCCGTAACGACAAGGATCTGTGTATGTCCTGTTTGGACCGGAGCCGCGGCCGCGGTGCTTTTATGAGACGTGCATCCGAACGGCTTTGTAATGCCCAGCCTCGTCCGATGGAGACATCCCTCGGTTGTTGATGTGGTAGTCGGCATTGTTAGGAATGATCTGGTTAATGACCACAGACAAATACCATTGGCCTATGCCGTCATGATTTTAATGCATCAGAGAGGCGAAATTCTACCAAGGTAGTCGTGGCTTGGCCATATGTGCACATGGATGAATTATCTTTCTCTTATCCGGTAGTTTGACGATGCATTGTATCCATGCAGGCCTCCGCCTCAGAAAGCGGCCTCAACCAGTAAGTGAGTGTTGATCTTTGCTGATCCGGGGCTTGTTTACCCGGCACGCGGTGCCAAATGCTATTTTTGATGATTTTCTCGGGGCCGTGGGCCATGCTGCTCGTCAAACATTGACATTAGTTGCCAAGCCATTTAAGGCCACAGACACAAATCCACAAGCTAGTGTCTGGTTACACATCACCTTGGCACGAATTCAAAGTGCTGGCCACTCCAGTGTTTGTTGTTTTTGTTGTGTGCCGTGGAGCCGCAAAGCCGGCAAGGCCTCGGACGTTCCGGGGGTGGAGTGTACCGTGAGTTTCAAGGGGGGTCCCCTGACGCTGACCTTGCGTGCCCCGGATCTCAGGAGGCTCAGGGGCTAGGCACTTCTTGCGGATCCCGGGTTTAATTTTTTGGACGTGACACGAGCTGCGGCCCTACTGGATATGGCAACCGTGGTACTTGGCCCAAACTGCCCTACCGTCCTGAAACACTCTGCTGCTCGCCCACATGCAGCAGCTCTCACACACGCACACATCCACATCAACACACGTGAACATTCCCCCACCCCCCAACCCCCGCCCAATCTTGCGGCCCAGCCAACCTAAGAATTCCCGACAGTCAAGGCACAGTGGGGACAAGCGCATTGGGTGCTGGTGGGGCTGTTGCTTGCCGCATGAATAATACTATACTACCTTGAACGGGGACAGACGAGACTGGGTAACGTTACTTGCCACAGGCACATTCACCTCTGATTATGTGTGCCAGGCAGTCTAGTCGATGTTTTGCCGGCTCTGACTTCTCAGCCAGTGTCATCATCCCCGGAGCGAGCCAACGAGCTGTCCCTGCTGGTCTGTTTCTTGGCCTCGGTCGCGGGACTTCTCAAACACTAATGATCAAAAAATCAGACCACTGTCAAGGCGCGCCGAGATGATCTCCAGCGCTGTCTCTGGCTTCCCGCTCTCGCGGGTTTCGAGTCTTAGGCTGTGGCGGCAGCGGGTTTTTTGCCTCTGCATGGCTCAAACCACAACGTTGTCTGTCCGATTACTGTACCTTTCGGGCCTTCCGCCAAACTTTTGGAACCGTGACTGCGTTCATGACCCTCCGCCCAACCATAGTTTTTTTTATACCTTGCCAAGACAACGGCTGGGCGGGTTATTTGACAAAGTCATCCCAGTCTGTGTATGCGCTTCTCGGCCGATATTACAATTTTACCGCATTGTTCCAAGAATTATCCGTCCCACTCACACGACAGACAACCTCCTTCGGCAGCTACTTTGATAGTTTTGGCCCCGAACGTCCGATATCATGTCGCCCGCCCGTGCCATGCCCACTATCGAGACTGTTCCTGAGGCCCGGGACGCAGACCAAGGGCCCAATGGCGAGCAGCAGCAGCAGCAGCAGCAGGAGCAAAAGAGGCCGGAGGACCATCACGGCCCCCAGGACACAGCCCGCGAGAACAGCTGGCTACCCTCGATCAAGGACGACTTCCCAATAAGGAGACACCAGACCGGCTCGCCACAGCTGCATCCATTGCTGAAGCCGCGCCCGAGGAGCAGAGACAGGCGGAGGAGCAGTGGGATACCGGTTGCGAGGCCTGATACGCAGCGGCGTGCCTCGGCCGACTTCATCTGGCAAGGCTTCGAGGAAGACCACCACACCGGCTTGAGTGCCTCGGATCTCGACCCTCGAAGCTCTGTATCACGCAAGCCGACGAGGGAGCAGAAACGTGCGCGGCTGTCGGCCCAATCCGGATTCTCGTCGGGGCTGCCGCTGCCCGCAGCCAAATCAAATACTTCTCGTGAAAGCTCAGGCAGTGATGAGCCAACGCCCAAGAAGATGTCTTCAGCGGGGATGGTACCAGAGTCACGGCTCACAGCAGTCACCCATGACGCTGCCGTCGAGGTGGGAGAGTCCTCCATCCCAGACTTCCTTGATAAGCTAGACGAGGACCTGCCAGCTGCCGCAGTCAATGGCATCGAGTCAGGCGTAGCGGAAGCTGCATCATGGCGTGGCGCCAACAACGATGGAAAGGCATCACCGAGCGCCCAAAGCGCGTCCTCTTCGTCATCGTCCACATCAGGCAGTCCATATAGCGATTTGTCCTCTGAGAGAACCACAGACACCGAACGGAGCTCCAGCCCGGAGAGGAGCGTGGACGGTGACGAGACTCCAGTGGCTCCAGTCCTCAACTTTGTCGAATCCAGTCTGCATCCAGCATCCGCCAGGCGACGCAGCAGCCTCTTCGACGTAGACCGTTATGGAACGCCCGAGATGCCACGAGGGACGGCAAACTTACCACATATCCCTGTCAGCGTCTTGACGCCGCGAGTACCCAACCAGGGCCACCCAAAGCACCTCCCGAGGGCCGAGAAGCTGCCGCTGTCAGGCTACGAGCTGCTCGCATCGCGCATCTCGGCGTCGTCAGACCCAATGCCCAGAAGCCACCCGGGCTCTGCCAGCTCCTCGTCGACCGCCACACCGCGCGAGAACATCCCCAGGCGCCACAGCAGCGCCAGCAACATATTCTACCGGAGCAGCCTGCTGGAGGCGGAGCCCACCATCCAGCCGATCTACCGGAGGTTCAGGGCCATGAACCACCGGCTGTTACTTCACCTACAGGACGAGCTGAGCGAGCTGGAGGAGCAGCTGCACAGGTTGGACACTACGGACACGCAGACGAGGAGGCTGCAGAACCGCATACTGCCGGCGAGCAGGCGAGCAGAGGCCCTGGCCGGTGGAGAACTTCAGTCGCACAAGGCCGACATCCTGGCCAAGATTGGGCTCAAGCTCGGCCAGTATAGTAAGTCAAGCCCGGGACAAGAGTGGCTCGATGTTGCCATCCATGCGTATCACTTCAAAAAATACTAACCACACGTCTCCAGACCACGCCATGACTTCGTTTACAGCCACGCGAGACATCCCATCACCATCTCACTCCGACGTCAACGAATACCGCCGCTACCTCGCCACCCACCAGCCAGTCACCGAGATCGAGGCCCGCTTCCTCGACGCCACCGACGACCTCGTCACCCTTGCCCCACCGGCGACCACCACCGCCTCGTCATCATCACCAGCCCCGACCCGCACCGCGAGCCCCTTATCGAGCGGGGCATTAGCAGCAGTGGCCGCCGCCGCCCGCGACCAGCACTACTACCAGGGCCTCAAGTCCACCCTCGACGCCGCCGAGGCCGCGCCAACACCGGCAGCACCCACACCCGCGGTGCCCGCAGCCAGCAACAGCGGATCCGCACCCGCCGAAGAGCCCCCATCCTCGCCGATCCCCATCCCGGGCACCATGCACGGCAACTCGTGGCGCACCAACCGTGGCCACCTCCGCGGGAGCAGCAGCGTCAGCGTCAGCCACAGCCCCAGCCCGGGGCTGATGGCGGGCCTGGGCTCGGCGGGGTTGCCGACCTCGCGGCGGCCGCGCTCGAGCTCTGAGGCGCTCACGCCGCGGTCGCTCACGCCTAGGTCGGGCACGCCTCCCGTGGGGAAGAAGGCGGACATCCCTGCTCCTGCCGCCGCCACCTCCGTCCCGACTATCAAGGTTGACCAGCCCACGGTCAACGGTGGCAGCAGCAGCACTGATGGGGAGGGTGATGAGGCAGCACATACCTCGCCGGTAGTGCTCCACGTGGCCATCGCCCTGGCCGTGGCGGTTCTGCTGCCGATCCTCGCCTTCCCGTCCATCCCGGGGCTCGTGGGCCGCCTGACCGTCGTGTTCCTCGTGGGCATGTCTGTCGCGGGTTCGGTCGTACAGTCTGGGAGCGTGGGGGCCAGCGCCGCCGGGGGTTATAGTAGGGATTTGTTTGTGAGCGTTGCGGTTTATACGGGCGTTATGGCTGTTGTTGCTGGGGTGTTTTAGGGCTAGAGGTAGCGGGGAAGGCACACTCTGTGTTATGACGGTACAGCACGTATATATTACGAAGAATCCCCAGTGTTGATTGGGCTTAGTGGTCTTCTAGAAGGACTGGCATAGCCTGAGCTTTTGGCAGTACGTCGTGGTTTGGGTTGACGGATGGGAGATGACATAGATGAGACAGATACCAACAAAATTGAGAACATCGAACATCTGTGACAAAGTTTTGGTCCTTCTGCTGGTATCCTGTGATGTGACGTCTACTTCGGATTGTCAAGTGTATCTTGATACCCATCAGACTTGATATTTTCAAGTGAGAACCTTTCACAGTAGAATCCTTCCACTCAATTGATCCCCCAGCTCAACCCTCTTCCAAAAATTCAAATGATGCCGTACACTCCGACAACTGAGCACATCTCACATTTTTCCTGCCAGACTCATCTCCTGACTCTCTCATCTCCAAAAGAGACCACGGTACTGCTCACCCAGCCAATGTCCCCTAATCAACACAAACCACAGACAGGCGTGAGCGCGTGGGCCTCCAAACACTACACCTTCAGAGGCCACGGGGACCAGTGCTGCGCTCATAGCTCTCAGGAAAACGTCCGGGCTGAAATCCGGGGCGGAACACGAGTAGTCCCTCGTCAAGTCCCTCAGGGCTGATGCCCAAGCTCTCCAGCGCGCGGGCGCGGCGGCGGCGCTCGTCCTCCTGCCTCGCGAGAGCCTCTCTCTGCCTGTCCATGGTCTCGACCGCCCTGGCTAGGACCTCATCCTGCTTCTGCATGATCTTGTCCTGTTCGGCTATGATCTCGTCCACTTTGGTGTTGATGTAGCCCTGGTTGTACATGATTTTGTCCTGGCCGCGCATGAGGGCGTCCTGCCCGTCCAAGATGTCTTCCTGTCCGTTCATGATGGCGTCCTGTCCGTCCATGATGTCGTTCTGTCCGGCCATGATGTCGTCCTGTCCGTCCATCATGGCGTCTTGCCTGTAGCCGAGACGGTCCTGTCTGCGAATGATGGCGTCCTGCCCATTAAGGGTGGCGTTCAGCTTGCCGTCGAGCCGGTTCTGTTTGCGAATGATGGCGTACTCCAGCTCCAGGATCTTGATCTGCAATCCGATGGCCTGGTTCACCTTGTCGTTGAGCTGGTCCTGTCTGTGAACCATTTCGTCCTGCCTGCCAAAGACATCGGCGTGCGTGTCGAGGTCATGCTGCAGGGCGGCATTGCGTTTCTTGAGCTCTTCGATCTCATCGAATTGCTGGTCGAGTCGCTCGCGTCTCTGCTCGGACAGTTTCTTGTATCCCTCAATCTCATCGCGCTGCTCATCGAGCCTCTCACGTCTCTTGTCGGACAATTGCTTGTATCCCTCGATCTCCTTAAGCTGTTTATCGAGTAGCTCACGCCTCTGATCGGACACATGGGCCAGGACAAAGTGCTTTGCCTGTTTCTTCCGATGGAGGTCCTGAAACTCATGCTGAAGTCGCATCATGTACGCGTCGATGGATTCGTCGGGCTTCTGCTGGGGAAAGTCGACCTCCTTGAACAAAAACTTCGGTTTCTCAGCCGTAAGGTTCTGAGCTGGAGTGTTCTCGGCTGCGAGCTTCTTGCGCCGCTCTGTACTGCGAAGAATCATCCACTCTTTGACGACCTTCTCCAGCTTGACGAGATCGGCGACGGGCTGGATGGGCTCCAGGATCTCAAGAGACTCATCGCCAACATCTTGGCTAAGCCTGGCCGCATCGCCCTGGGCTGGGTCACCCAACTGCTTCTGTTTGGGTTTGGCGGGGTGTTTCGGGATGCGCTTCCATCCACTACGCACGAAACCCTTGACGTACAGGTCAATCGCGAGACGAAGGGATTTGGGGGCGAGGTACTTGGACATGTAGCCATGATCGTTAGAGATGCGTTGGAGCACCTCTGCGTTGAATCGGTCGCTGTTGATATCGAAGATACCCTCCTTTTGGACGCGTATAGCAGCTCCAAAGAGAACGCAGAGATGACGAACGACAGTGAGCTGTTTGCCAGCTTGAGGGCGGCGGTCATTGGCATTGATGGCTCCGAGGGCAATCATCAAGTCGATGTTCTTCTTGCCTATCAAAGGCCCACCTTTGGGAAACTTGAGTCCTGGAAGACGTAGGACATCTTGAATCTTCTCCATCTCGGGGGCTCCTATGAGAAGAGCCATTTTGGTGCTTTGTGGGGTGTTCCTGCAACACTGCGGATTGGTCAGTGGACTGCGAATGTCAAACGCCACACCCAATGTTTGTAGGCGTGAATCGCAAGAATCGGGGTGGGGCTGAAAGGGTAGGCAGAGTGTTGAGAATGTAGCTGTTCTCAGCGTTGGAAGACTCAGCTCCACTCGAAGAACCCAGAGCATACCTGTAATGTACTCGTTGGTGCTGGGAAGCGGTCTCAAACAGCGATGGCAATTTGAGTTGCCATGAGGTGGCAATCGCAGGGGAAGGAAGACAAGAGTATCGAGTGCTGTCGAAGGAGAGCTGTGGCTGAAAACTGGCGTGGAGCGAATTGGGCTTTTGATCGAGCTTTGAGCAAGCTCTGGTCAATTTCGTGAAGGTAAACAAAAGACAAAGTCAAGTCACTTGCTTCAAAACACCCACGTCGTTTGGAAGCCCCACCAAGCTTACCAGCTTTCCACAAACGGCTCGTAAAGAGCCTAACAACCCAGTTCCCAAGTAAGTTTCCAATGGCATAATTGAGAATAAAAAAGATCGAACCACGCAGTGATCGAACTTGTAGCACGAAAAAGTAGTCACTCTTTAACGTGATCGCCTCCTGAGCATACATGCTGTGCAGCCGTCATACATGTAGCCTTTGGCATACTCTTCGAGTTGTCTATGATTCAAATGATAAATAAGTATTAAGAGAAAAAGAGAGAGAGAGAGAAGAAAAAAAAGGGGGGCTCCGAAGAACCCCATGCCCAGCGGTGAGGCGGCCTCGAAGACTTCGTGACTGTCACCAGAGTGGCCGGTTTCGAAGTCCATTTCGCAGATTTGCACCTACGCCATGTACCACTACGCCATCCCTCCAATACTGGGGTCGATGTCTACAGTACGAAGCTGCAAGGTTATATAGATGGGTCAAGTTGAGTGTGGCATAAGTCCTCCCTCTGTTCCCCGCCGCCTCCGTCAGATACCATGCAAACATCAACAGACTCTGACTTCCTGCACTGAAGTACAGCAGAAATTAGTCGCAGGCAGGGGCAGAAGCACCAATTTCCTCCCCAAAAGAAGAACTTATCGCAGAGGACACACTTCATCCCTTTGGTCACAAGCATCCCATACATTATGAGTCTACCTAAGATGCCCTTAGCCCCCCCCCCCCCTTTAACGCAAACTCAACCTGCTACTGAGCCACTCGTTCGCATTTCGCAAGCCATGCCCACCAAGTACTCCCAATTGTGGGGGCTCACGAGTTCAAGTCCCAAAAGTTCGAAATCTTTTCAATCTTACTCTTTGACAGTGGCGGATCTTAGTGCTGCCGCTCAGTCAAATGTCCCCCTCAATATCATTCCTGCTCAGAACGAGTGCTAGCACAGTGTTACGAAGAGAGCAATCTGTCACCGAGTACGTTTAAATCCAATTTTTGGTTTTGATGACCTCTCAAAAATGGAAGTCTGATTTGATGGACTGAAATTTGTCAAATAGACAGACCTTCAGGGCCATCCCCAGCGAAAGCCTGCTCCGTTCCCAACCAGAACTAGTCGGGCACCTTGTTTGAAGGCCTCTTACTTCAAAAAGACCCGATTCCAACAGATTCCATGCTACCAAAAAAGCCCATAGATCATAAGTAAACCACAGGCTTCATTTTTAGGTAGCTCAAAGAGCTCATGGTTGTCGTCTAGTTCGCATGGGTCTGATTTTGCTGAAGCAAATGCGCCTTGTGGCGGTTGGGCCGTGACATGACGTTGGAGACTCATGTCTCCACCAAGTCTTTGGCAACCCTTTCAAGTACCCGAGAAACACCACGGCAGCACAGGCACGCTTTTCCACTCCAAAGCCACATGCACATGCCGGTAAGAAAATGGCGACTCGCATAAAGCGGAGACCAAAGAAAGCTGCGCTATGCTGGGAGGCTTTCTGCAGCGCTGTATGAGAAGCGGAGGGGCAGCATTCAGGTTACGACTGGCCCATTCTGCTTATTTCGTCATGATGCTAGAGGGGTGAGCTACATACTCATAACAGAGTCCAAGCACGTGAATGGTCAGCTTCAAGGATCGACTTTCTCCGATCCAGGCCAATCACCTGGCAGGGCGAGCTGGATCAGTCGCTGGCTCGGAATGGCAAGAAAAGGGCACATGTGTACGCATCCCCAGAAACATGAGTGGGCAACTGCCCGAGGGCACCTAGGAGCGCAGAGGATATCACCACATAGTTTATGAGTCACACAAATAGCAGATCTGCGGCATGCGTCAATTTGTTTCTTGGATGAGAGAATAGTAGTTTACAATTAAGTGTCAGGCACAGTAATACAGGTCCTGCTGTGCAGTGGAGCTTAATGTTGTTGTTCAGGTATTACATAGGAAACCGATTTCATCCTACACCCACAACACCACAGAAGTCACCTGGCCAGGTTTTCCATCGCTAAAATTGCATTTGACAAATTGTTCGAAACCCGACCCAACCGTGGTCCCAGTTGTTCTGTACATCCTGGAGGAGACAGGAACCTGTCTCTGTAAAAGTCTTTAATTCTCGCTCTAACTCTCAGAATCACTGCGGCCTCAGGGCACCGCCCTCATAGGCAGAGAACCGCCCGCTGATGAACTGCCGCACGTTCTTGCCCCAGAAGGCAATCGGGATGGCGAACAGGCCGACGACGACCATGGCCACGCCGATGGCAGAGTTGACAGCGACGAAGCCGGCGGCGGCGTTCCACATGGGCAGGACGGCGGTGATGCCGTAACTGGCGACGTAGCTGACGCCGCCGACGACAGCGATGCCGGCGGCGGCCCACTGGGGCAGGGACTCGACGACCCAGATAGTGTTGACGACGGACGCGGAGGCATAGCCGAAGGCGTTGAGGCCATATGCGACGTGGTACGCGGCCGGGTGCCACTTGTCGCGGGCTGCGAAGCCGTAGATGAACACGGACAGGGCGCCGCTGACGACGGGGAGGACAAAGGCCGGGAGGTAGAACTCGGCGTGGCGGACGCCCTTGTTGCGCAGGGTCAGGCGCTTCATGACGTTGTTGAGCATGAAGCACGACGCGGGAAGGGCGAGGAGGGACCCCGCCGCGGAGGAGAAGTTGACGCGGGAGACGGCCTCGGGCGGCAGGTGGTAGGGGGCCTCGGCCATGCGGACCGGGAAGCCGGTGCCGACGGACATCATGCCTGCGAAGTTGATGGCGTTGAGGAGGGTCACCCAGAAGACGAGGGGGTTGGCCACGCAGAGGAAGATCTGGACGAAGCTCGCGGCGGCCGCCCGCGGCTCGCAGACGGACCGCTTCCAGATCCGGAGCGGCGTCACGCGCCAGGTGTGCACGGGCAGGTCGTTGATGCTCGGCAGGCCGTTCTCCATGGCCTGGATGGAGCGGTTGTCGCCGCCGGGGACGTCCCACCACTCCTCGTACATCCTGACCTTCTCCGTGCCTGACTGGACGAGGACGCGGCCGTCGAAGGCGACCGGCGGGCGGAGGAAGTATGTTTCGGGGACAAAGAAGAACATGACGACGAGGAGAATTATGCTCGGGATTGCGAGCCCCCTGTACACGCTGTGGAAGTCCTTCTCGACGTCGACTATCAGTGGCAGGTTCGCGAGTACCAGCAGTGGCAGGCTACCGCCTCCGCACCAGAAGGCGGCGATGGCGAGGGGACGTTCATGAATGAAGGTCAGGTCGATGAGTTGGAGGATGGTCTATGAAGACTTGGTTAGTGTCATTGGAGTCTGATGTAAATATTCGACATTAAACATACGACGCTCAGCGTGGCGCCGCCGGCCAGACCCGTCATGCATATGCCTCCGAGGAGCTGGTGGTAGTCGTTGGTGAAGCCAGCCCACAAGGTCCCCACGGACATCAGAATGGCCGACAGGATTATGAGTGGCCTCCTTCCGAACGCCACCGAACAAGGGATCCAGAAAAAGAAACTCAGTCCCATCATCAACGTAGGGCTGCTGGAAAGGGTCTCGACCGAGAACGGAGCCATTTCCTAGCGTCTCGTTAGCCGCCACCATGGGCCTCATAATATCACTGAGAATGTCATACCTCTTTGGTGAAAGTGTGAAGGAAGGCCTTGTACAAATTCCCAGGGGACTGAATAGAGAACATGCAGATGGCGGAGTGAATCAGCAAGATAAAATAGATGAACAGCCGCCGTTTCTTCTCAAAATTGAGAGGGTCGGCGGGAGAGTCGCTCGGGATGGGCAGGCTGAGCAGACGGCCGTCGGAAGCGATGAGGTAGACACTGCCAGCGATGTCCATGGATTGACGCTTTGAACGAGTGGAAGAGGTCGTCTCCGCCTGCGAAGGGCCTGCGATGGACTCCTTGTTGATGCTGTCGACGGTGGACTCCCAGTCGAACAGAGCCCGCTCCGTGCTGGACATCTCGACTTCCTTTTCCATGTTGGGCACTTCGTTTACTTGCCTTCAATGAGGCTTGCTGGTGTGGGGACAGTCGAGTGGTGAGAACCACCGGGTATATGTATGGGGATCACGCGCCTGTGGTCATTCGATGCGTCGTTGCTGGCGGACAAAGAAAGGATAGGACAGGATAGGTCGGAGAGAAGAGGTTAGGATTCTCACTTCATTTTAAGCAAGATGATGACCTGCAGGCTGGAAGTCGCCGCGGAACCTTGTCGAGTCGGCAGCATCAACCCGAAAGCTAGTGATGGTTCTCTGCCAGTATCTCGGTATAGTCGTATTCAGTGCCCAAGTGGGATGGATGGGTTGTGGCAGGCCGTAGAGCGCAGCATTATGGAGGAACCTCGGGAGGGTACACTCTCAGACGTCGACGTGCGACGCAGTTGCTCACAGCAGCCATTAGAGAGCGCCTGGCATTAGCCGGTCAAGGAGGAAAAAGTTATGAAATAAAGTTTCGTTTTCGTTTCTTGTGAGCCAAGACAGTTCATTTGACAACGGGACGGACATGTCGGCCTCGGCGCGCCTCCAGGGGTGAACCTTATTGACTTTCCGCACCAGGGGTCCTGAAACAGGTGCAACCTCGCTCTCCATGGTGGCCAGGACCCTCGCCAGCCTATCGCGTGGTGCTGAGCGCTTGCTGCAGAGGCAAAGTCTGCTGTTTTGTGGTTTCACAGTCCCAGACGGCGATGATGTCGGGCTCGCGGTGGACGTCGGCTCGCCATGGAGATCCTCGTCATCAACCTTTTCCCTCCTCGCTGTTCACGCCGTGTGGCTGTCCACGCGCGAAGCTACACCAGCATGGCGATTCCAGATTGTAGTGTATATGTATGCTTATTTTCCGGGTACGAGCCGACCGGTTCATCGAGTGCTGTGACGACCGAACTGGCGGGCCGAGACTTTGTGTCTCCTGGGTGACTAATTCTTTTTTTCTCGGAGGGTGATGCAGCAAGCGTTGTCGCTACAACGCCTTGAGTTTGTCTGTACACTAATCACTCCGTAGATGCCCAAGGTTGCCCTGCCTCTGCTTGGCTCTGCTCTGCATTACCCCTGGTTCGCAGGGCTCCTCTCCACGACCCACTAATTGTTTCGACATTGCACTATAGGCTACTGTGGTATAGCAGCAATCACCTACAGCGGATGTCGCAACGGCAGTTCGTTTCTCACACTCATTAGTGATCACTACACACTACACGTGTAGTGTACCACCCAAGCAGTCCCACCCACACTCTGCATGCGTTCGTCACCCGCATGACTCCTGTCGAGGCGGGGCGATGGCCCTGGATCGACTCGTCATGGCCGCCCATCGAGAGGCGCAGTGTTCCTGATCGGGACTGAACGCTCCACCACCCGTGTGGCATGTGGTCGCATACGAGGCGACCCACCGAACGCCTTGACCGCTGTGGATAGCTGACCTCGGCGTGGGGGCGACCGTTGAGCTGGATGGACAGGGCTGGAAGGCTTGGCTACGTAGCTTGGCCATCTCAATCTCCTCCTTTCCTCGGCACAGGCTGGGCTCTTCTTGCTTGACGAGCTGACGACCCAACGACACAACCACCCAACGAGCGTTGAATCCGAGAGGCTGGCTAAGGTTCGGCCCCAGGGATAACCGTATCGGGTGTTCGAGTGTCGAAGGGGACGAGCGTGTTCGGCTTCCTCAGCTAGGCATGCAACTCCCCTCCCAAGAACACCAAGGCTCGTCGTCGCGTGTCATCGGACGACCCGCAAAATAGGGTTGTGAGCAACCACGTGGATCCCTGCCAAAGCTTATTCGAACCTCTCAAACCACTGTCAAACGTGGGGCTGCCCAATGCTTCCCTTGTCAGCCCCCCTGCCCTCCTCCGCCCTCCCCTGCTGCCCCTACTGTAGGTACTTTTTTCCTAGGGAGGTTACCTGCCTTGCCTGTCTACGATGTCACCGTCGACTGGGGCCTTGAGGTGCATATCAACTTATTCGTCACAGCCAAGGACACTGGCACCGTTAGGCCTGCGACGACTCGAGTTCCTACTCGTCGACCCGACTTTCCGACTCTCTGGAGCATTCTGTTCGTCCCTCTGTTCGTCCCCCGAATTCGGCCCCGAGATTCCATCCACCGGACCTGTGGGATGTTGGAGCACACAACCTGGTTGCAGGGTGTTGTGAGTTCCTGGTCGGTGAGGCGCTTGATCCTCGGCGTCTACACAATGCAGTGTCTGCAGTGGGCACAGACACACACTCTACACTATCAAGTGCCAGCAGAGTGGACGTGGGTGTGGACGTGCGACTCGTCCACGAGGGCAATAGGCTCAGGCTTCCCACACCATCTTTCGCTCATTCTGCGCATGTGGAATGACAATTACAGAAATTGCTAGATGGGAATTCTACAATATCCCATGATTTTGGGCTTGCACAATCTTGTTGAATTGAGGGCTCAAGGTTGAGGCTCGAGACTTGCGCGGCGTCATATTATGATCTGCAGTCGGCTATCCGGCACTACTGTAGTGTAGGGTTTGGCCCGCAGCTTCAGCCTAATTGCTGGGCGAACGGAGATCCTAGCTTTCCGGTACCGAAATCTCGCCCAGTGAATGCTTAGCATGAGAGAATCGATCTGGTCCCAATAATATCAATCCCTCCTCCCACGCGCGAAAAAGGGTGGAAACGGTTCTGACGCTCGCCTACTCATGGACTCGTTCAGAGCCGGGCCCCTTGGAAACTATCACGTCAGTTCGCTGTTCGCCCTGTTCGCATCAACGACGAGCCCTTGCATGAGCGCGAGCCTCGAGCTTGCCATCTCGATCTGTTCGCCCTGTCATTTTAGGCTGATCTTCTACATGGCCTTGCAGGGAGTGACTGGCCAGCAGCGGCCCTCGGACTGTGCACGCTCCTCAGATACTGTAAAAAGCCTTCAGGGCCAATCACGTACGCCCACATTATGTCTGTCGGCCAGGAAGGTAGCGTCGCTGTTGTTTGACTGAGGATCAAACAAGCCGCGCTGCACTAGACGACAAAGCTGACCCCATGATTCGCCTCTACACTTTAACCAATCGGCGCAGCATGCGCTTAACTTGTTGACAGCCTTAACCGGCGGTCTGGGCAGACGGTAGGTACATATGTAACACAAACTTGGTGTCAAGAGGCAGGTACGCGCACACCGGTCAGCGTGGCTGAACCTTATTATCACGCTAGGGGCTCTACCCGTGTGTCTGGGACCTCAAATGAGGGTGCGGCCTGCAACAGGGAGATCCTCATTAGGATAACGATTAATCATGCTGCATGTGCCGATGCAAAGAAGGTGCGCGCAGCAGCTGGCAAAATTACCCGACAGGTAAGGCGTCGCGGGTAAGGTCTAGACTGTCAGCACTGTAATCGTGGGTTCATGCCTACCCTTGGCTCTTAAGTGCCAATACTACCCTATAGGCGTTCTGAATTTCCTCGCTAGACCAGCGGTCTGCATGTTTCTTCATTGCCGGTATTTCGATATATTAACAGGAGCCTATTTGATGATATGCGGGACCGCGTTCGTTAGTCTGCGTTCTGACATACTACACTTCTAATAAATTGCATCTAGAGGGGCCGAGTCCTTGAGTATGTGGCATCGCAGTATGTGCACCCCAAGTCAGTCTGACAGCTGGCAGGCACAACCACATGCATGTGCACAAAGGGAGGGCCTGTGGGCAGTTCATGACTTGCGGTTAGTCTTTGCTCCTCGATCTGTTCTCTTTCGTCCCATCACTTTAGATTCAAACCCTGGACCAAAACTCGCCGAGGATTTGACTGTCGCTTCTCACGGCTCACGCTGGGTCCGGAACCCCTGCCTGTGCATGTGCGCGTGCAGGGCTGACACCCTCACGTCCCAGCTGTGAACTCTATTCCCACCAGTTTGGGTTATCTGGCCTTCGCCCGCTTTCATGGGCCACACAAGGTCCCCAAGATGAGCTCAACGGGCGCCAAGGGTTTTTTTTTTCTCCGTAGTACTCAGACGCTTTTAGATGAAGCCGTGCGGGGGAGGGCGTCAAGGGTCAGATGGGACGACCACATGTGCAACTCGGCTTTCTTGGGGCTGGGGGGCCAAGCATCAATACTGACACAGACGCACCACAACTGCAATGACTCCGCTGCTACGCTCGAGCTGTTGCGATTTGTCGGCCGATGGTGACACCGGTCAGTCCCTGGCGCCCTTGCGATACCACGCCAACTAGGAGCCGGCTGATTATGCGAGGCGGGCGTCCGAACAATCAATCGTTGGGCATCGCACGCACGGCACCGTCTCGTCGGGAAATGCGCCGCTGATCGCAGCCCGCCCGCCAGGCTTGCATTGGGCATTAGGGAGGAATCTGGAATACCACGCATTCGGTGCCGGTAGAAACGAATTGGCGCTGAATATGCTACTTGCATGGGGCGTAGTATCACTGATGTGTGATATCTAGATAATGTCTCAGCATGTCGTATCCCAGTGATCGCCGAGTCTGTCCGCTCTCTCAGGCTGTTACAGTAGGTAATTGGGCTCTGTTCATCTAAGGCTCATCTTGTTCTTTGGGCCTCGATGCACTCGGTGTTTAGTAGTCTAACAAGACCACTCGGACTCCATGGGCGCCGGCGGAGGTTGCCGCAATCCGTCTCGCGGGGCATGATGAATTTCTATGTGTGGAATATTGAGACTTCACGAAAACCCGCAGATAGTATCTCTAGTTACTGTGGCGAGACGACAGATTTCACACTCCTTTCAAATCTTAAAGCTACTTCACTTCACTATGTGCCAGTGTCCATGAAAAGAGGCAAGGTTGAAAGTACGCAGATCACAATCTAATTATGTGGAGAACAAGGGCAAAGTACTGGCTCTGAGACCAAATTGTAATACAGAAATAGCATACATCGTGGCAGAAAATGATTGGCACCTGCTTAGTATTCTTGGCCTCAGCTCACCTTGTATCGCCAGGTCTGGAAAACTCTAGCGTGCTAAGCCTTGTGGTGTAGTCCGGCATTGGGAAGTCTTGAATGGTCAAGATCTACTTTGACGCGCCTTCGCTCATTTCAGATTTATGATCTGTTGATCTAGGCCTCAAATCATGTTCTGCCGAGACATTTTTCAAGTTTTCGTCTTTATGAGGCCTCCGGTGGATTTTCACGCTCTCGATTTCATCATCAACGTTTTTCAAGAGCCGTTGACAACACGGTGATGACGTACTAAGTGAGAAGAGATAGAGGAGAATACATGTGTCTTTAGTGTTGTGTCCCCTTCCAATAGCCGAACCTGCACTTCGAAAACGGAACGCGACTATTTTAAGCCTTGTTTTACTGACATACTCCTGCTGTCGATAGCGTTCAAAGCCGTATGCCGAAGGTCTTCTTTGCCTTGGACAATTGAAAGTGACTCTTGGGATAATGTCCGTGATACTAACTGTACATGCTGCTTGTCTGATTACGCCTCTATGCCTTGCTTTTGCGATTTTGAGTATCGAAGCTAATGCTCCCGGCCTCTACAAGCCGCGGATGCCTATCGCTGGATAAGTGAGACGGATTTGTGATCCGCAAGCAGCTTTTCTACAGATTCGAGACTCCGAAATTCCGACAATATTACAGACCTATCATGAACTATACGAACAGCTCAAAAACCTCTGGGTGAAAGGACTTCCCAAGAGTGAAGTGTCCGAAGCAGATTTCTGTTTGGATGTACTGCATGGATTATTGAAACACGCCTCAATAGGCGGACCCTCAATTACCCAGCTGCCAGGCGCCGATCTTGTCACGCCATACCGCCGGTAGTTTTTGAGATGGCTCTCGGATGATCGCTCCTATCCGTCCGCGGCCTACCAGAGCGCTCGTTCCCTTCTGACAACGGTTTATTGACAAGGCTGCCTAACAATATAGTCATTATTGTGCGTCATTGAACAGGGGAGGAGTCGCTGGGCACTATACTGGTGACAAGGCCGAAGTGGCGATGCATAATTTAGGGGTTCTTGGCTGCGGCATGTCAATGCCCTCGTTCGCACCTACAGGAACACGGCGTTGGTGAAGTTGGTGACCAATCGGCACCGCCAGTCGTAGCACTTGAGGTGGTTCCTCAGCAGTGTTTGGAGAGATCGGGCCTACTTCTCGAAGCAGTAGCACGGCAGTCGTTCTTCTTCATGTTGATTACGTATAGGGCTGGCCGCCTTTTGCAGAGCTGGAGACCGGACTATCGCAGGCGGGAGGAGAGTTGAGTCGCCCGTGCATGATGACACGTGTGGACACCAGACGAGGGCCCCACGCACAAATGACTGACAAGTAATGCTCCGGCAGTTGGAAGATGAGTGATCATCCCATCGCAACCCTCATTTATGCACGACGGGAAACACAGACTGCCGCAGTAGATCAAGGGAAAAGCAAAAACATCCAGAAGCCCGTTTCCAGTTTCAATGTTTTCAAGGCCGTACGTTCGCCTCCGTTGGTCTAAAGCAAGCCGGACACGCCGCCCCAAAGCATACATAGGTACGGCTGCGCCGACTGGCAGCGTCCCGCCACGACCGCCGAGGAGAGCAAGGTCTTATGAGCTGTTGGAAAGATCGCCACTTTTTGGTTTATGAGTAGTTAATATGACGGCGAACGTATCTGCATTGCTCCGTTTTAGCAGGTAAATTCCGTAGTCGTTACAGTTCTCTAGAACCGGCTCTTTATGAGCGCAAGGATGCTCGGCGAGCTTCGATGTGTCCATCCCTCACAGGTCTTCGCTTCCAGCTACTTCGAAAGACGAATGGAAGTTTGGAATGATGAGACGCTAAGAGGAAACATGATTGAGACTTGAGCCATATCCACTACATCTACATTGTTAGTTGGTGGCCGGATTGTCATGAAAGTTTATGAGCAACAATTGTGGACGCCAGCGCACGCACTGCAAGATTTCCAGAAGAAATTGTACTAATCTAGTCAACTAGTAACCAGCCTTTTGCGTGCATTAAATTGAATCTCACTGGATGTACTGACTAAGACGATATCTCGCATCAGAGACTCCCGCTTGATGTGTTGGACATCAAGCCGCTGTAGCCTGCTCCGTTGATGGCCCAATTTCTGACCTGGCGGGTCCTGACCTGTTGGTTCATTGAGCCCACTTCCTGAGCTGGCGGGTCTTGTCGCGTTGGCTTACAACAATGTGCAAGACAGTCTGCCGACTGTCATACTAGTAGACGTCTCTCCCTTCCATTCTTCAGGAAATTCAGAAGTCTCCCCACCATTGAGATCGCCCATTCGCGCACGCTCTGTTTGGACCCCAGGGGCTTCGTTTCCCCGATGGCTTTTCGTGCGATGTCTCCACGCTGGCTACTTGAAGTATTGCCAGAGCCTGCAGCGCCTTCGGGGCTTTTGGCATCTTCGGGCTCGTCTTTACCTCTAGCTCTCTCTGCTTTATCGAATAGCTCTCTGAGCTGGTTCTGTCCATAGTCACCCTGTGTGAAATACTTTAGAGCCAACCACACGCAAAGATTGTCACGGCTAGAGCAACCAGCTCCGTTGTAGTTAAATTAGGTGAGACATGGTCAGTGAAGAACTAAAGCTTCGAGGGCGACGCATAAAAGCAAAGAAAGGATTGGCTCAAGGCCGAGAGGAATTCAGGGAGATAAACCCATCCACTTTGCAATATATTCCGTCGAGTATGCTCCGGAACCCGCAGGGGACGAATGTGGTGCGGTGGACTGAGCCACCTCAAGCCGATCAATAGGAAGTGCAAACAGTCCCGTCATAAAGGATAACGGGGTGAAGATGATGGTAATGATTGTGAATCCAACGACAGACGCGCCCATGAGAGACGCTGTGCGGGCCTCTTTAAGACTAGCGTGCCTCTGTTTGAGGTCGAGCTTCAGTTCAATTGATCGCTGTGCCCGTTCAGCGTCGGGATCTAACTTGTCTAACTGCGTGCGCAGTTTTCGAAAGTGTTCCTGTGGCTTTTGTATGACCCGCACTTGTTTTCAACGTCAATCGCTTTGCAAAAAGGGTGCCGCTCCTCCTGACCTGGCGAAAATTGCAACGAGTCTCGGAATATCAAATGTGTGACCGTCTTGCAGCAAGATGTCAAACTCAACCAGCATCTTCGAAAGCACAACTCCTATGAACTCTTCAGCTGTTCTGATAGCCACGGTATCAGACAACCCCCACGGGGAATCTTGACGCTGGATGTCGGACGTCGAAATTTCCATAACCGAAATGAGAATTAAATCCCTGTGGTCTTCGTTTTGGAATCTCCATACGCATGCATGGGAGATTGCCAACATGGGGGAGTAGACAGCTTTCCAGCCAAACGTTGGATGTACTTGCCTACGACTTGGTCACCGTTGCGTTCTTTCAAAGCTTCTCGCCTAAGTCTGGATATAAATACTCATCAAACGTGGAAACCACCTCAAGCCGTGCATTGGTTGTGGTTCCTCTAGCAACTGACATATTACGGGCATCATATGCATCTACCCATGTGGACTTGTGCTGGCCTTGTGGGATGTATGTAAATAGCGGCATCTCACCCAGCGTTGTTCAGTAGACTGAGCTCAATCGTGGAACTTGAGATTTACTTGCCTTGAGAATTCAAGTTGAGACAGAGCCTTCGTGAGGAAAGATACAGGCAGGCTCTCCAATCCATTGGTAGTCACTGGCAGACTTTTCTTTGCAAATGCTCTGAGAGATGTGCGGCCGCAAAGTCTTGAAGAGATCGGCCAATAGAGAGTCCTCAATGCGGTAATCTTTCCGCTCAACATGCCATACAAGGCCCTGCAAGATATGGTTCTGCGAATCAGCAAAAGCGGTCATGAAACTTAGGACATAGCATCATATGGGTTGACACCATCCATCATCTTACCAGAAGCTCAAGAAGCTGGCGGAGAAGCCATTGATCAGTAAAGAACATCCAGGTGAGTTTGTAACAGGCACCTGGGCCGCCCGAGCTGCTCCAAGTGAAATATGAACTATAGGTAACATCGCGAGACGATCTGGTCACCTGGTATGCATCAAAGTCGAGCCCTCGCAAATCAGGGTTCCTCCCATGTTTTAAACTCGCCGAGCATTGATCTAGAAGACTCCACGACAGGCAACCCAGCGCCTGCAAGTGTTTGGTCCTGCGTGCTGTGGCAAAAGCGTCTTCGCCTTTACTGTTCTCTTGGGGCGTTTGCACCGCTTCCAGTGAGCCAGTCTATACATGTGAATGTGTTGATAGTAGTGCTAGCGCCAAATTCATAGTCTTCAAGTATTTCATCGTGAAAGATGGATATTTGAAGCAGAGAAGATCCTAACGGCATTAATCGAGACGCGTTAGCCCTGGTAGTGGTAACCGAGTTGATATCAACGCTCAGGTCGTCGACCAAGTATTGCAGTATGCTGTTGTGCCCTCGCATACATGAGATTTGAGCAATTATTGTGAAGAGATCAGTGTGAGTCTGTAAATCAGTTGATTCTGCTCTGGTCAGGTCTTTGAGTGTCCCAAGATCACCTGTCTCCACAGCCTGTATCAAGTCCGAGTCTGGGAAGGCGTCTTGGTGAGCGAGGCGAGTTCTATCCATATAATGACGTAAAGGTTCGTTTGCTTACAACGCGCTTCAGTTTCAGTTCCAAGTTCTGACATCGTAGTCATTGATGAAGGCCCCCGGGGTGCGGTGAAAAGAGTGGTGAGGGTGAGGATGGTTTGGGCCCCGCATAGAGTCTGATCCTCGGCTCAGATGATCAAATACGAAGGGTTTCCGAGAAAGCTTCAGTATAGTGAGAGTCTAAGGAAGTTCTGAGTTCAGAAAGCAGAAGGAGCGGGTAGTGCTATGAAAAGATTTTCCTCATTGTTGAAAATACTGGCCTTTCCCCGGCCGGTTACCCGCGTCATTTCACCTTCACGAAGCTGCTTGTACTACCACTTGGTTTTTCTACTTGACTGGTGAGGCAGAATGTGGTGGCTCCTCATTCGCCTAATCTAAAATGTACTGCAAAAGCCCCTGCATGTGTGATGTCTTCCTGAGTCAGCTGATTGAGCCCTCTTCCAGTCCGCCTTGATATGTTTGAGGTCTATGTAATTCCAGTGATATTTCCTGTTACTTTGACCCAACCACCATCAATGGTGCTGTGTCTTAAGGGCATCGAGAAGGCAAAGCCAGATATTATGACCTCGAAGCAGGACAGATAAACATTGCAAGAAAATCAGCGGCTTGCCGCCCTGGAGGACAAGGGTCAAGCAGAGGTGGAAAAGGTTAATTGCAGCAATGACTTTGATGTCTCAACAAGGCCACCCTGGAGGCTATTTCTCGTGCCACTGCTTCCAGAAGACAGAGGATATAGTGCTTGGGAGTGATGCCGACATACGTCCCTCCCCAGGAAGCATTATCATCTACCCTATAGCGCTCATGAAAGGAATTTGAAAACTACGATAATGTTTTGCTTTGAGCACTCGAGACAATGTCAAATGAATATAACATTACCATTGCCTTGGTGTTCGAACAACGTAGCTTTTGTGCTTTCACATGCTCTTCAAACTTAGTTGTTTCATTTGCATTAGTATCGCAAATAGTTCACTGCTACTATTGTAGTTCTCTTAGACACAAGTCCTTCCCATATTTACCTTGCCGAGCTATGAGTCTCGCCGGGAAGCATGGCGTATATTTACGTACAAAGAGCAGCCAACCGAAGTCTAGAGTGTCGTTGCCCTGTTGCGTGATGAGCTCCCGGCGAGCTAATCATTGAATCATTGGGCAGGCCACCGGCACCCTGGACTGAATTGCCACGCATACGCTAAGACAGACGGGATATATGTATATATAAAACAATGGTAACGGTGTGGGCATTTACATGAATTGATTGTTCTATTTCAACTCTTATGTACATTGTACAATAAACACTGTCGTAGTGGATCTAGAGTTGTTCAAAAACCCAATTTCAGTACCAATTCAACAAATCACCGCACCTCGGACACGCCCCCTCCAGAACGCCCCAGCTCGAAACATGGACACTGGGCCGCCGACCGGCGACAATGCCAGACCCAAAGCAGGGCACCCGCCCGCGGCCACCGCCCAGCGGAGCAAGCTCTGGTTCGACGAGTCCGTGGTGGTGCCAGACGCGTTCCGGGACCTGTTGGTGAACTACAGCGGCATCCCCGCAGCCGACGTCGACGAGCACGTCATCCAGATCGTGGGTTCCTCGCACCCGGCCCCGAACCCCCCCCCCCCGTGTTGCCCCAAAGCCCCGATCCGGTCTATCCACTGACACACAAACACACACAGCGCAACAAGGCCTGGGAGGTCCACCACTACCCATGCCTGGGCCAGTTCCGCTTCCTGGAGCTGAACCTCTCGGCCCGGCCGCGGGGTGACCTCTACGCGCGCCTGCTGTCGACGTTGAAGGCATCGGCATCGGCAGCCCGCGTTCCTTGACGTCGGGGCCTGCCTGGGCCAGGACGTCCGCAAGCTGATCCACGACGGGGCGCCGCCGTCCTCGGTGGCGGGCGCAGAGCTTTCGCCGACCTTCATCCGGCTGGGCTACGAGCTGTTCCGCGACTCGCCCGGGGAGGTGATGATGGTGCAGGCTGACATCCTCGCGCCGCTTGGACGGGAGGGGGAGGAAGGGTCCGCGGCGGGTGCTGCTACTTCCTCGCTGGCTCGGTTCCGCGGGACGCTGAGGGTCGTGCAGCTGGGCATGATCCTGCACTTGTTTACGTGGGAGGAGCAGCTCACAGCGTTCGAGAACGCCATTGCCCTGCTGCGCGACGAGCCTGGCGTGCTGATCATCGGGCAGGCCACGGGGAACCTGGATGGGGTTGTCACGCAGACGCTTAGTGTGGGTGGTGCGAACAAGGGCACGTGCAAGCACAATGTTGAGAGTTTCAAGAGGCTTATCAAGGACGTCGAGGCCCGAACGGGGACCCAATGGGATCTTCAGGCCGAGCTGGATAAAGGGCTGAGTGTTCATGACGGGAAGAGGACTTGGGACGATCCCAAGACGAGAAGGCTGCTGTTCGAGCTGGAGAGGGTACGCTAGACTCCCTCGTGGCCCAGGCATCGGCCCGCCATCAATGAATAGATTTCGAAACACGACAGGCAAGAACGGCGAGGGGAAGCAGTTGATCTTTTGCCCACACGGGCGACGTGTCATTGATTTTGACGGAAGCTACGGGAACCTGAACCTAACGCCGCTCGCTACCTGTAGAGGAGAGCGGCCCCAGACGCCGTTTCAACCGTACCGTGGCATTCATTTCATGCAAGTCGTGCAATTGCCTGTCCATGCCAGCTTTTTGTCCCTTGACCCTCACAAATGACTATTGGTTGGATCCGGGGAGGAAAATCAACTACCAGCCTCCAATGGTCTGCTTAAGTCCCTTTACGAAGTCTTAGCGCCCTGGGTAGGAGTGATCTTCTTGCCGTCCTTGTTGTATCGAACACGTGGGGGAGGAGCACGGTTGCGACGACCCTCACGAGAACGGACACTATGGGTGTTCCTGTCAGCATATTTCTTCCTCGGTCGGAAGGGGGTGGTGGTGATGGAGTTCGTATGCCGCCAAGGTTCTTCTCAGCCGCCCGTGTCTGGCAGGTGAAGGGCTTGCCCAGGGGGCGGCCGCGACACCACGCCAGACACAGTTGTCCTCCATCTAGGACAAACGTACCGAACGATCTTGCCGTGAATGGCACAAGAGACGCAGTACTGCAGCTTGAGGTACATCTTGGGGACGGTGTACTCGGCAAAGACCGAGGCGTCAGAGATGTCACCTGGGAAAGACTTTCGTTAGAAAAACTGGACACGATTGTAGGAAGGGGGAGTTGAGCCGGTGTTGCGGCAGGGGCGGAAACAGCCCGGCTGTCTTGACATACGAATAGCAGCAGACTCGACCATGTTGCGGATGGTGAATCTCTTGATGGCCTTGTCCTTAGGCGTGCATCGCGAGCAGTTGGAGCAACGGATGGGCTTGACGTGCCCACGGCCCTTCTTGTTGCGGCCGTTGTTCTTTCTCTGTTCGAGGAGCGACAAGTCAGCGTCTGATCAGGTGGGGGTATATATCGAGCGAACGAGACTGGTGTCGTTGGTGGGCCGGGGATGGAACGCGACAGAGTGGATGTCTATGCATGGAAGCAAGCACGACAATCCCATCTGTGGCATCAAGCCCCGAGGAACATCGTGACGACCCGAATTGAAGGCTGGGAAGGCTGCTTGTGGGTGTGAATCATACCTTCTTAGGCATCTTGACGACTTTGGCTGATGAAAATCGTACGGTTGGTCGTTGAAGGAGGGAGAGACGAAAGACTGAAATGCGATCCTCTGGAAATTTAATGCAGGTTTGCTTTGCTGCGGCGGACAGCGGTCCCAAGGCGAAAAAGAGCGGTCCACAACTTGGAAATGCTGGATGCTAACAGAATCTGCAGCACTCCCTCCCTGGTTCCTGTTAAGCCATTCCAGTTTGTCGCAGATGCCCTAGACAATCACGTGGGCTCCACCTACCCGCTGCTGATTGGCCGCTGTGAGCCAGCACTGGCTGGCAGCGCAGAATTCCAGCGCCAGCGGCCGCCCCAAGCCCACCCCAAAAATCTAAACCTCAAGTCATCTCCAGCGCTCTCTGAACTTTCTTCCCTCCCTCCTCCATCAACGAACATCTTCACGGGACTGGCTTATGACGGGATAATACCCTAGGTACGTCTCGAACACGATGATGTTGTTGCTCGACGGCATCGCGGCTTTCTTCTCCCCTTCATGATCAATCATGTCACTGCACATTCCATTCCCCCCGTCTTGTCTGCTTCTTTCGATGATACCCGGCCTTCACTTCGTCGCTTGCGAGAGGTGATCGCCACCACAACAATTTTTTTATGCACTTCAAATCCAGCTGGGATCTGAGAGAGCAGCACCACAGAGGCCAACGGCAGCGCGAGCCACTCGCCTGTTCAATGTCCCTATCGCTCGCTCTCTGTCCCACTGGGACTCCCCTTATCGCCCGCCCCACATCACAAATCCCCATTCCAAGCCTGCAGTTTTTAAATCCAGCCTGCCTCAGCCGTGATTTTTTTCTAACCCTTCCTCCTTCCTGCCAGCAGGACAGCCCATCATGCAGATCTTCGTGAAGACCCTCACGGGCAAGACTATCACCCTTGAGGTGGAGTCTTCTGACACCATCGACAATGTCAAGTCCAAGATCCAGGACAAGGAAGGAATTCCCCCAGACCAGCAGCGTCTGATCTTCGCCGGCAAGCAGCTCGAGGACGGCCGCACCCTCTCCGACTACAACATCCAGAAGGAGTCCACCCTCCACCTGGTGCTGCGCCTGCGTGGTGGTGGCAAGAAGAGGAAGAAGAAGGTCTACACCACCCCCAAGAAGATCAAGCACAAGCGCAAGAAGACCAAGCTGGCCGTCCTCAAGTACTACAAGGTCGACAGCGACGGCAAGATCGAGCGCCTCCGCCGCGAGTGCCCCGCCGAAACTGTAAGCTTCCTCCAGAGACCACCTCTCCGACACTACAAATTGTTTACTAATCGCTCCATTCTAGTGCGGTGCTGGTGTCTTCATGGCTGCCCACAAGGACCGTCAATACTGCGGTCGCTGCCACCTCACCTACGTCTTCGAGAAGTCCTCATAAACGGTGTCTTTCGGTTTCATGGACGGACAAACGGAGCAACGGGGTCAATAGTTTCAGGGACGGGGAAAAGCTTGCACTTTGCGCATTCATGGGCTTCTGATGATGCTGGTACGGAGCATCATGGATGTGGTTACGGATTCATCTAGTACTTGTCAACTGCCGCCCCTGGCGACAACAAGAAACGCACCAAGGCTCGCAAGGAGACCTACTCTTGGCTGGCGGAACGGGAAAACTACCGAAATGAAGGTCACGATCACAACATAAATACTTCATCCCTGGTGACATGTGTAGCGCTCTCGTAGCTGGCCGACCTATCGGCTCGTGAATATAAGGGTTGCTACTTTGCAGTCTCTACCAATCGGCCGTCCGCCCGTGGTTTCTGTTAGCCTTTCAGTGGCCTTCTTTGCTACTCGTCGCACATGAGAACTGCAGAACCCGAGCGCTACAGGGAGCAACACTACCGGGTTTCCGTGTGGTCCATTCCCACTCAACCTAGGACAGGTGACCACAAGTGCGGCCTCCGTTGAACCTTGAACACTGGAACTCGGTTGACCTTTCGGTAGACTCGGTGTGCATAGGTCATCCGATGCCTGGGCTACACACTCCAAGGGGCGACGGGCAGGAGAATGGTATGGAGGCAGCATTTATGGCGAGGCTTGTTGTGTTGTGGACAATGCTGGCTATATTCATGCAGGAGGTAATGCTCATCTAATCACATATTTGGCAAGGCTGCGGTGGTATCTATTTTTGAGTAAATCAAGTGCTCACTCCCTGAACCCATTCCTCAGATTCTCCCACTCGCTCTCAGGACACTCCAGCTGGTTGATATCCCTCCGCAGTGCGCCCGGCCCGCCAAACACATCGACCACGTTCTCGATCAGGCTCTCCCGACCCTTCCGGTCCGACGAGCTCTCCCACCACATGCCGCCGCCGAGGCCGTGGTTCTTGATGTACCCGGCCTTGTCCCTGGCCATGGGCAGCGTGTCGTAGCTGACCATCATCCTCTTGGCCGGGTCGTAGCTGTAGCTGGCGCCGCTGTCGTGGTCGTAGAACTCGCGCGCCCCGGGGAGCGGCAGCGCCTTGTAGTCGTACACGCCCTGCTCCCAGCTGCCCTGGCCGATGCCGCTGTAGGGCCGCCCCACGCCGTCCGTGTTCTCGAACGCGCGGCCGTACAGCGGCATGCCCACCACGATCTTGGACGGGTGCACGGACCGGGTGTAGTGCTCCAGCGCCTTGGCGGTGCTGAAGGGCGTGGTGTTGGGGTTGTTCCGGTTGGGATACAGGTTCGCCTGGTGGCCCGCGACCTGGTCCCACGACCCGGCGTAGTCGTACGCCATCAGGTTCCAGAAGTCCAGGTAGCGGTCCATGCCGCGCAGGTCCAGCTTCTCGTAGTTCTGCGGACCGGCCGGGCAGGCTACGGTGAGCTCGAAGTGGTGGGGGCCGCCGTGCCCAGGCTCCGGGGGCAGCGTGCGGGCGTAGGCATCCATCTCCTCCCGGCAGGCCTTCAGCAGGGCCACCCAGTCGGCGGCCTCTGAGGCGTTCTGGGGGTACTCCCAGTCGATGTCAAGACCGTCGAAGCCGTAATTCTTCAAGATCTTGACGGCTGTTCTGGCAAAATTGGCTCGGCCCTGGGGTGTTGATGCTGGCTGCCTGAAGTTGGAGGAATAGGTCCAGCCGCCGATGGAGAGGAGTATCTTCAAGTTGCGATTGCGGCGCTTGAGGAGGTTCAGTTGTTTGAGGCAGCCGTATAGCTTGTGCCCGTCCTCCCACTTGTCACCATCCCAGTGGATTTCCTGGTCGGCCCAGCTATCGGTCAGGTATCTATTGGGTGTATTAGTCTTGGGATTCGGGTGAGAGTAATAGGACCACTGCGAGCTTACACTTCGCCCGAATCAGGGCGGACATTTGCAAATGCGTAAAGGACGTGGGTAAGATTCTCGACTGGCAGCTCCCACGGGAAGTGTTTTCGGCCATATATGGCCCAGTTGACGAAGTAGGCGACGCTTCGGTAGCCTTTTGTTACTGGTCCTCCGCCCATTGTGTTGTTTGGAGTTGGTGGGTGTTGCGTGTTGAGGCCTTGAGAGTAAGAGTTGTCAAATTCCTGAACGTTGTGGTGAAGAAGAGGAATCTGCTGGGCCTGGATGAAGAG
The DNA here is from genome assembly GCA_014872975.1 of Diaporthe citriasiana. NCBI lineage: Eukaryota > Fungi > Ascomycota > Sordariomycetes > Diaporthales > Diaporthaceae > Diaporthe > Diaporthe citriasiana. The sequence goes on from JADAZS010000018.1 coordinate 132,765, forward strand.
GACAAGGCTTATGAAGAGGAGGAAAACGGATATTATGGATAACAGGCGGCCTCTATCTGGCATGGTGAGGAGGGGTGTGATGTGGTCACTGCCTCGTGGATACGTATGAACGGGGTACGGATATATGCAGGTACTGTGGCGTAGCTAATAATAAGGAGGGGCGGCGGCTAGCCAGCTTGACATGGCAGATCGGGGGCGACGACAGCTGCTTCGTCAGGGGTATTTGGGGACTTGGGAGCACAAGGACTGCTTTTGATTCGATTGATATGACTAGGGGATGATCATGAACGCGTGTGTCAAACTAGGGGCAGACAGGCTGACAGGCCGTTGGATGTTCTCTAAGATGCAATGGCAGCTTCCGCCACGGGCAAATGATGTGACAATATATCAGACAGACTGGAGAAGACCCGCCAGGAACATACCATGCTTCACCTTCTCCTTGAGTTTGCCGAACATGGTGGGGTAGAAAGCCAAAACAGCGGTTATGCACCGCTGAGAAAATGAATCAGGAGACTGCCTGTTCTTGTCCACTCCAGTGAAGCTCGGGTGCTGAAACGCGCAGAGGACGTTGGGGAGAAGAGGCAGAGGATGGAGTGGCTCAGCTGCTGTTACGATGGAGCTCCATCCAGCCTTGATGGATGGGCGGCCGTTCGGGAGATGACGACACTTGCCTGAAAGCCGTGCCACCGCCGACATCCAGATGCCAAGGGTCCTCTTGTACCTCGTAATGGGAACAGCTGGCACCAGCTGGTGGCCAACTGGGCAGACCGTCCACCGGCTAGCCGCGCGACGTGGGGACAGCACTGGGCGCGAGAGGCTAGCGCGGACAAGGATGTCCCACCGTACGCCGGTGCGTGCGCCCGCTTTGGTGCAGCTCCAATTGCAGCAAGAGAGAAATTTCAGATCGTCGAGGGAAAAAAAAAAACCTTCGAAGCTGCCGGCCGATTTAAGCAACGACACCCACACTCTGTCAGCAGCAGCAGCAGCACTACTGCCACAGCCGTCTTGCCAGCCACCTTAATCAAGATGGCCAACATCAACTACTTGCTGTACGAGTCGGCGGCTGGTTATGCCGTCTTCGAGGTCGCCAACCAGGCCGACAGCGTTGGTCTGCAGCTCAAAGAGGTGCAGAACTCGCTCCAGAACCTGGCCACCTTCAGCAAACACGTGAAGCTTGTCAACTTCACTCCTTACCGGTAGGCCGCTCTCCACCGCGACTAAGGACCCAATCACTTGCCGTAGGACCTTGTCGCTGACATGAAATTTGAAGAAATGCTGCCGAGACGCTTGAAAATGTCAACCTCATCTCCGAGGGTATCATGCCCGACTACCTGAAGTCCATCCTCGAATTGAACCTCCCCCAGACCAGCGGCAAGAAGTCAAAGATCGTCCTTGGTGTCCAAGACAGGAAGCTTGCCGGCGAGATCAGCTCCACCTTCAGTGGCGTCGAGTGCGAGACGAGCGAGACGTCCGAGGTTGTCGCAGACCTCCTCCGCGGTATCAGGGTCCACGCCGAGAAGCTGCTCAAGGGCCTGCAAGAGGGTGACCTGGGCCGTGCTCAGCTCGGTATGGGTCACGCATACTCGCGCGCAAAGGTCAAGTTCAGCGTGCACAAGAACGACAACCACATCATCCAGGCCATCGCGACTCTCGATGCGCTCGATAAGGGCATCAACCAGGGCTCCATGCGCATCCGCGAGTGGTACGGCTGGCACTTCCCCGAGCTGGTCAAGATCATCTCCGACAATGGCACTTATGCCAAGCTGGTCCTGGCCATCGGCAACAAGAAGTCCCTCAGTGATGACAAGCTGCACGAGATCGCCGCTGTTGTTGGCGACGATGGCGAGAAGGCACAGGACATTATCAACGCTGCCAAGATCTCCATGGGTCTTGATATCACCGAGTCCGACATGATTATGGTCAAGTCATTCGCAGCCTCTGTGGCCAAGATGGCCGACTACAGAAAATCGCTTTCCAACTCCTTGGACGACAAGATGGGTCAAGTCGCCCCAAACCTGCAGTGCATCCTCGGAACACCCGTCGCGGCGCGTCTCATCTCGCATGCCGGCTCGCTCACCAACCTCGCCAAATACCCTGCCTCCACTCTCCAGATTCTCGGTGCCGAGAAGGCCCTCTTCCGTGCCCTCAAGACGAAAGGCGCTACGCCAAAGTACGGTCTGATCTACCAATCGTCTTTTATCGGACGTGCCGGTCCCCGTGTCAAGGGTCGCATCAGCAGATATCTCGCCAACAAGTGCAGTATGGCATCCCGTATCGACAACTTCTCAGAACACCCCTCAGCGCGTTTCGGCGAGGTCCTACGGCAACAGCTTGAGGACCGATTGGAGTTCTATGCCACAGGCAAGAAGCCAATCAAGAACGAGGAGGCAATGAGCAACGCGATGAAGGCCATCCTTGGAGATGGCAATGATGACCTTGCCATTGATACCGAGATGATCGACACCCACCCTGGACAAGAGGATGCCCAGGAAGGCAAGAAGTCAAAGAAGGACAAGAAGCGCAAGAGCGACGCCATGGACATCGATGAGCCCGCAGAAAAGTCTGACAAGAAGGACAAGAAGAAGCGGAAGAGTGAGGCAGATGGGGACAAGAAGGAGAAAAAGAAGAAGGACAAGAAGGTCGAGGCCTAGGGTGCTTCATCTCTTGATAATAAGCCTCTTGACATCCCGAACAGTCTACCTGAGCCCTCAGTCCCCAACTCTCGCGGGCAAAAGCGAAAGGCCGGAGTTTATGATTCTCCCGACAGCCTGCCTGGCTCCGAACCTAACATCGCCGTGAAAGGCGCAGATGAACGACCGGCGAAGAAGCGGAAGCGGCAGGATAAGAATGCCAAGAGAGCCAAGGCTCAGAAATTGCCAGTCCTCACCCAGTCACTCACGCACAAGAAGATCTTGAATGCCCAAGAGCGGCTCCTGAAGGGACAGAAGAAGCGCGAGGAGAGGGTCAAGGCCCGTATCAACAAGCCCGGCTCTCTAAAAAAGAAGGGCAAACTCGGTGGGAATGGGGGATCTTGAGATATCTGGTGGGCTCGTACGGGAATTCTCATTCCTATTGATCTGTTCAGGGTTCATCTCGGAGTTGCGAGGGGCGTGCGGGAGAAAATCGGCATCGGAGTTAGGGAACCATTTTTTTTCTTCATTTGCATCTGTTTTTGGTCCGGTGCTCTTTTTCGATCATGGCCCGTTTTGGCCTGCTGATTGACTAACTGCCTAGCTGGGTTGACATATTCTGTTGTACAATCAATCAATTGATCGATCAACCAAACCTCATCTCATAGCCGTCAAGTTGTGATAGCTTGAGAAGGCAATTTCAGTGGGAAGTTCAATCAACAGCTAGCACCAGTACTGGCTGTGGTAGTGCTCAACTTTTCGATTATCGTGGATTTTACAAAAACTGCTCTCTTTATTTTTGTCAATCCCTTGCCATAAATGTATCGACCCTCCCATCCGCCCGCCCAGCCAACCACCCCGCCCAAGACCTTTGCCTATGCTTTGTTGTCAGAAGATTAACGCCGCGACGCCCGTCTGATTGCTTGCTCGCTCGCTTGCTTCTTGAGTTAACTTGATATCGACATCAAACACCATCATACCGCCCCCCCGTGTACTCTACGCTCGCCGCTGCGAGCGTCACCCCCTATTTGAAGCCAGGTATACCTGCGTACTTCCCCCAGTGCAGCCTTGGTCCTGCTCCAGTCTCACAAACACGGCTTCAAGTGCTTCCCTCTTACCATCTCCAAGTCATATGACCTCATCTCCAGCTGGAGAAGCTCGAGGCCGCCAAGCCCAGAGACGGTCACTCAGGCTGGGGTTCATCGGTAGCGATTGCCCGCCTCTGCTGTGCTCATCATTTGCTGCCCGGCAGGAAACACTATGACCCTTCGCTACCGAACTCGTGCGTCCACTCCGAGTTCCGCTTCAGGTCGTCTTGCGACACCGTAGGTCGCGATGACTTGATTGATTTCATAAAGTCCTTGAGGTCGACGATGGGCTCCAGCAGCTGATCCGTGTCGACCTGCTCCCACGTCATCTCTATTGCGTCGGGCTCGCCCGGCGAGCAGGGCGTCACACGCGGCTCGCCGTTGAGGTCAACCTGTAGTTTTGAAGTTCCCGAGATCAGCCAACGGAGGACCAAACCGCTTCCATGAATCGTAGCAGACAGACACGTACCTTCTTGAAATGTGTTGCCTGCTGGATCTTGCGCACAGGCTGCATCAGGGCGTCCTGCACGGCGACGGCGATGTCGCTGCCCGAGTAGCCCTCGCTCAGCTTGGCCAGCTCCCTGTAGTCCTCGGACTTGAGGCTCGTCTTTGTGTCGCCGACGGCGATCTTGAACATGGTGGTCCTCGCGGAGATGTCGGGCAGCGAGATGTGCACGCGGCGCTGGAACCGCCGCCGGATCGCCGCGTCCAGCTGCCAGGGGATGTTGGTCGCGCCCAGCACGAGCACGCCCGTCGAGTCCTTGCCCACGCCGTCCATCTGCACCAGCATCTCTGTCTTTATGCGCCTCGACGCCTCCGACTCGCCCTCGCCGCGGGGCCCGCACAGCGCGTCGACCTCGTCGATAAAGATGATGGATGGCTTATTCTCGCGGGCCATGTTGAAGAGTTGTTTGACGAGTCTGCCCGCGGGTCGCTGTCAGCGGATATTGTTTCTCCTGGCCTGCTCTGTGCCCTCTCCATGTGTATGTTTTTGTGTTTGCTGGTGGGAAGTGGAAGAATAAACATACCTTTCTGACTCTCCCATCCATTTGCTCACCAGATCCGAACTGCTCACGCTGAAAAAGGTGCTCTTCGCCTCAGTGGCCAGCGCCTTGGCCAGATAACTTTTTCCTGTACCGGGGGGCCCGTAGAGCAGAATGCCCTTCCACGGCTTCCTGTTGCCCTGGAACATCTGTGGGAACTTGATGGGCAGCAACACGGCCTCCTTGAGGGCCTCCTTGGCGCCCTCGAGACCAGCGACGTCCTCCCACTTGACGTTGGGGCGGTCCTGCAAGATGGCGCCGGCGAGGGCGTTGCGCAGCTTCTTGCTGTCCTCGTCGACGGGGGCGCCGTCCTCGCCGTCCTCTTTGCCCTTAGCAGTGCCGGCGGTGGAGGAGCCGTTGGCGCCGACCATGCCCGGCTTCTTGCGCTTGGCGTCCGCGTCGGAAAGGTGTGCTTTCAGCTTCTCTGCGCGGTCCATGTACTCGGCCGTCTTCGTGCGGATCATCTCCTTTGATTTTGGGTTCTTCTCCCACTTGAGGGCGAGCATGAACAGCTCCAGCGACTGGTAGTACATCTGGTAGGCCTTGTCGTACTGGGCGGCATTGTCAGCCTCGATGGCCTTGCGCACCTGGTCGATTGCGCGACCGAGGAAGTCGGTGTTGGACATGATGGGCTGGTTGTGCAGGTTTTGCGGTCGTCACTGCTGCTCGAAGGAGGGTGGGTGGAGGGGGCCGTCGACTCGAGGAGACTGAGACGAAGATGGGGGTGGAGCTGGAGCAGCTGATAGTGGCCCCGCTGAATGAGGACGTCGACACCACGCCTTGCAGGCAGGATTTCACAGTCGGGAGCTGTGGGCTCGGTAAGCTAAGGTCGCAGTCGCGATCGCAATCGGCGCGTGTGTGTCTCTAATAGCAGACAGGGAGTGAGGGTCGAGGGTATCAGTTGAGGAGGTGCCGAAATAGTAGACCGACTACCTTGCAGTCAGTGGCCTGGGACGAGTAGACGTTTCGAGCTGGAGTCTTGCTGGCCTTGGCACGCCATTCTTTTTGGATTGGCGGGGTTGAACGGCCGAGAGGCAGAGAGAGGCAGTGGGCGCCTGGGCTTGCAGGCTGGAGTTTGCAAGTGACGTTACCTGCTCCAACTGGAGCACCTGGGGGGGGAGGACCCATAACAGTACCTAGGTATGTAGGCACAAAGCCTATGTGCACCAAATCTGGGACCCGACTCAGCGTGCAGCAACAAGTCGAGACGTGGATAATGCAAGGACAATAAAATAAAAGAATTGAGTGTCTACCTGCTCTGAGTAGCACCTAGCCCAGACATACAGGTCGGCCATGCAAACAAAGTCTACCTCCATATTATACAAAATAATACTGACCTCTTGTCTTCAGTTCAAAAGCACGAAAAACCACTGAGAATCATCCCACTCAAGTTTTTCTTGCATCAGAAAATATAACAGGCCATCAACACCACTGTGAAGCCTGCCAAGAGATTCTCAAGATACGATCAAAGATCGTAAAACTCATCAACTGATCAGGGGACTGAACTGGGACTCGCTCATCCTGACCTTACTGACCCCTGAGTCGCACCTCACCGCCTAGCCTACGTTCCTCAATCATACCTCTCACATCGCTCTCAATATGGCAGAGGCACAGGCCAAGCTCCAGGCCCTTTCAGAAGAGTTCACCAAGCTGCAATCAGGTTTGTCTTTACACCGGAACGGCATCTCCCCGTCACCATCAGGCCAGGGCGCTGACATGTGCCCCTCCCCCAAACAGAGCTGCAGACCGTGGTGACGTCGCGGCAAAAGCTCGAGGCACAGAAGCAGGAGAACAGCGGCGTCAAGAGCGAGTTCGCCAAGCTCAAGGACGACGAGGCCATCTACAAGCTCGTGGGGCCCGCGCTGCTCAAGCAGGACAAGGTCGAGGCCGAGACCACCGTCGACGGTCGCCTCGAGTTCATCAACAAGGATATCACCCGCCAGGAGGGCCAGATCAAGGAGATCCAGGAGAAGCTCGAGCGCGTCAAGGGCGACATCATCAGGATCCAGTCTACCGCCCAGTCTGCTGCCCAAAGCAAGCAACCTGCTGCTGCGGCCGGCGCGGCGAAGGCGTGAGCAAGTGATGGGTTCGCGTGAGTAGGCATGTGAGAGAATCACACTGGTAGCGACTCCAGCAGAGTTCACGCCGACACGGTCTCAGATGGATGCATTACCTAAGGGGCTCAACTGAAGAGGCTTCCCGTCTTTCGAGACCTCAGGATCTACACACAAGCATCACGCAGGTGGTCATACTGGAGGAAAGTTGAGTGGATATGATCTTTTGAGATTGAGAGAGGCATTATATTCATCTAAAGATGCCAGATGCCAGATCCAAATGCAGATACCAATGTCAAGTCCAAACCAACGCCGTGCTCATGAATGGGAGATGAGGCCATGCCCTGCTGAAATTCCAAAAATAAGACACCCGAGGCCCCAGCTCCTATGCATGCTGATGCGCCTTGTTTTACCCTGCCTGTATGCCCTCTATCGCCGTCCCGATACTGGGTCCATTTTCACCCACGCTCACCTACACAGTGTCTCCCATCTGTTCTAGTTCAGAACCATGATCTGAAAGACGTCCGGCACGCCAAAATTCCTCTGCAAGTGCGGGCCGTCATCAAACAGCTGCTTCTCAGACAAGTCCTGCTCGGGGCTGACCTCGACGACCGACACCTCGGTGCTGCGCTTCTTATCCGCAGCGGCGGAGACGACACCGGCCCCGGCAACGGCCTTGCCGTTGATAGCGTCCATGATCATGTTGCCGATGTGCGCCTTCTCGAAGCAGTTGGACCACACGGGGCTCTTCTCGATGGCGTCGAGCATGACGCGCCTCTCCTCGCTGGCCGCGAACCGCGCGAGCTTGGCGTCCAGGACCTCGGGCGACAGCGTCACGCTGCAGGTGGCGACCTTGCGCAGCAGGTAGACCAGCCCGGCGACCGCCTGCGCGAAGATGCAGGCCTTGGCGTCCGCGTCCATGGTGGCCAGCAGCCGGGGGTCCGGCTCGTCGAGCACGAAGGCGCGGTGGTCTGCGTCGAAGACGGCGGACAGCATCTTGCGCAGGCACAGGAAGTCTATGGCGGACTGGTTCTGCACGGGGAGCTTCTGCAGGGCCGAGGCGAAGATGCAGCGGCAGAGGTGGAAGATTGTCTCGTCTGGGATGGTGGTGACATGGTTGTGGTGTATGACGAAGAGCGGGTATGATGTCTCGACGGTTTCTGGATTTGGCTGTTAGAGTTGGGTCGGTTGGGTAACAGGGGGTTTGGTTTGGGTGTCCGTACCTCGGCACTTGGCATCGAGAATTGCGTTGAAGTTTTGATTTTGGGTATCCATATTTATGGTGGTTTGCGATTTTGCTTGTCTCTTTGGTTCGAGTTCCTCTCGAGAGTAGGATTCAGATGTGTCGTTGGGTCTTGATATATCAAGAGGTTAAATGTATGACAACAGTGAATACGGTTTGTGATGAATTTGTTTTCTATGGTGAGCAGCACACGGGAATATTGAGGCTCATCTCTCGAAGGAAGGGCAGCTTTATATCGTACAGCCAGATGTTTGTGCCAGCCTTACAGCCTCGTCTAAGGGCTGGGTAGACACTTGCAACCCAGACACACGGAAGCAGGCGGCCATGTTCCGAGGCGGGACGAGCCTCAGGATGGCGTGGCATGACAGACAGAATCGGAAGACTACGGCGTGCAGGAGGCTGGTTCGAGATTGCGCTTGCAATCCCTTGCGTGGGGGCCGCAGAGGGCCGCAGAGCTCAGCACAAGAGTCAGCGCGGGCAAATCTAAGACAGGAAGCAGAGATTTGTATCACTGAATACGTGTGAGAGTTGGGAGATCAGCCCAGTGAGCGTCAGAGTTGGCTGTTCGGAGGTTACAGAAGTTGGACGATGTGGCCCAGGCGCTTGTGCATGGTAAGAGACTCGCGTTCCGGTTTCTCCCGACCACCGGAGATGAGCGCACCAGCAGGGCCTGGAACACCTGGAATGCTGGACCACTGGACAGCGTTTCTTCAGGGCCAGTGGCCACGCAGGCAGTCAGGGCCACCTTACGGAGGCTGCGCAGGGACAGCGGCAAGGACCGGAGCTGGGACTGCCAGCGTGTTTTGCCTCATCACCACCACCGCCTGGGTGTGCAGGGGAAGATATCGCGAAAATTATTTGCAATCTCTGATGGTCCTGATCTGGAGAATCTAATTCTTGTTTCAATTATCAGATCCACCGCAAAACAATCTTGGTCCTGGGTAAAAGCATCTGCACTCCGAAGGCATCACATGATCCCTTCTCACCCTTTTCTTTTTTTTGTCCTTCTTTCTCTATTTCTCTTGGTCGTTGCAGGAGATTTCAGACCGCCTGCTGGCGTCTCTCTCTACATTCCAAGATGACCTGGGGAAGGTAGATAGATGGTGTTCAGGGGGTGAATGTCTCTGTCCAAACAAGATGTAGGTACGTGAGTTCTACGGTCGATGTAGGGTTGATGTATAAAGAGTTGACAATGCCAAGAATAACACCAGACTCGAAAGACAAATTTACAGTGTTGAAGCCAGACAGTTCCAGTGTCTAACGTAACAAAGTACTGAATGTACACGGTAGAGATTCAGAAAGTCGAGAAAGAACAATGACATCGTTCTTCCTCTCGCTCCCCCTTATCGAAATGTTTACTTCAGCATCTGATTCCAGATAAGCGCACTGGCCAGGCGGGCTCATCAAGTGCCCCGCCAAGATCACTCCCCCCCCCCCCAAGGATGGCAGCAATGGGCGATGGTCGATCGCGGGGCTCCTAGGCCTAGCCCATAGTACTAACAACGCCGTACATGCGTACACAGCTTGGCAGCTAAGTTGGCTCTGCTAGCCGGCGTCGCACCCAACGCGTGGGCGCCTGATCTGCAACACGAGCCGGCCCAGAAATTAATTAAATGACAACCATCGCCGAAGCGCACCAACAAACATCACCAGTCTATACGCTGCAGTGATAACTGTTGTAGTTTGTCTTCTTCTTCCTCCTCCTCCTCTTCCTGCTCATGTCGGTCTACGCGTGCTCCAAGTTTGCCAGTCTGTAGCCAGACAAGTCTGGCTCTAGACTGACTGACTGCACCACTTCCTCGAAGCATCTCTTGATTCAGTCCCTGTCCTCCAAGTTCCGATCCCGACCGTTCGTTTCCTGTCGCATTATGACATGCGCCGCCGCCCCGAAGTAATCACCTACCTAGCCTTCCTCATCGCCAGACCGTTTGACTACACAGTCCAGCTAGGTCGCCCAACATGAATACTACCTGGACTCTGCCGGACCGGCCGCTTAGTGTCAAGGAGATCGATGTCGAGGCAAGGAAGTTCGAGTTCAACAGCCTCGTCGGCCTCAAGCAATGGCTACGCGCCGCCGATACCCTCCTTCGTCAGGTATGTTGCCCTCCGTCGCTACTGCTTCGCCCCTTCCCTGCTAACAAGTCGCGCCATCCCAGGGCAACATGTACGCCCGTGAGGGCAACATGAGCCAAGCGTACCTCCTCCTTCTCCGATACTCCACTCTCGTCCTAGAGCACCTGCCCAAACATCCAGAGGCCAAGACTCCAGATGGGAAACGTGGATTGAAACCCCTCGCTGCGGGGTTGCCCAAAGTCTTCGAGACGCTGGGCCAGCTGAAGCCCCAGATCATGGAAGCCCACGACGAGTGGGTCAAGATACATGCGAGCCAACGTGATGGATCCGTTCAACTCGAGGGGGAGAAATCCCCATACGAGAGGCAGGCTGCGAGGGACCCAGCTCTGTCGTGGAACCCGAAGGTCCGCGCAAAGATACTGGACGCAGGGGAGCATCAGGACCTGGCGGTCGACCTTGCCCAGCGAGAGATCAGACGGCGGGATGCGGCTCGTAAGGCGACCCGCCAAGCTGGCATCTCTGAAGAGGAAGAGCAGGCACGACGCGGCGCTGGGCTCTGGGACAACTGGGACGTTCCTGCGCCTCGGGACGGAATGGTCGCTGGGCGCGATGATGGCGATGACATCAGGCGCAACATGGATGCAGCGCGCCGCAGACTGGACCAGACAGATCAGGCGGCACGGCCAACCAGCTCGGATGGCAGCTACTCATCACGACCGAACAGCTACAGCACTTACGATCGGCGGCCATCATACCAATATCCCTCCATCTCGAGGTCCTCGGCACCCCAGTACGAGTCCTCCATCGACGACCCGTACAGTCGCCGCCCTATCCGTCCGCCTCCTCGTCCAGCGAAGGAGCCTTCCTCACAGCCGAACTACGAACCACGTTCAGCGCCACCGCGACCGAACAAGGACCCTTTCGACTCGTTCGAAACAGCAAACGACACACACCAGGCTACTGGACAGCCTCGACCTCCAGAGCTGCCACCAAAGTCGATGGACCGAAAGGAGCGCTACACTTTCAGGCCTGCGGCCTACCTCGAGAACGGTACTCCTATTCGACCCGTTTTCCTGCCAGATCGGCTACGTCATGAATTCCTCACCATTGCCTCCCAGAACACTAGAAAGGGCCTCGAGATGTGCGGCATATTGTGCGGGACATCTGTCAACAATGCCTTGTTCATCAGCTGCCTGGTGATACCAAAACAGACGTGCACCACTGATACCTGCGAGACGGACAACGAGGAAGAAGTGATCGAGTTCTGCATGAAAGAAGATCTCATGGTATTTGGATGGATACACACTCATCCAACTCAGACATGCTTCATGAGCTCGAGAGACCTGCATACCCAATCGGGCTATCAGGTCATGATGCCGGAGAGTATCGCAATCGTTTGTGCTCCACGGTCCGACCCTTCGTAAGTCTTCGGCCCATCCTGTCCTCCCGGGAGGGGGGGGGGGCTTAAATGTGAAAACGGGTATTCGGATCTCGGCTAACACTCACATAGCTACGGCATCTTCCGCTTAACGAACCCACCTGGGCTTGACCACATCCTCCACTGCACACAGTCCTCCACGTTCCACCAGCACAGCATCAACGGTCTGTATACCGACGCTAAGCATCCGGGCGGTCACGTCTACCATTCCAACCAGTTAGACTTCCACATTGAGGATTTGCGCCAGCCCTCAAGAATATAATGCTGCACAAGAGCAACACATAGGTCTTGCCCACACACAGACATGCTCTCGTGCCACCTGTACAGGATAGCGAGGCAGAACCCTGAAGCGGAGGATACCTTTTGACAATCACCGCCCAGCTCGTTCGATGCCCAGATCATCGATGGCCAAGGCCTATGTCGTGTCTCCTCCGTTCTGGTTCCAGTACTACTGCCGACGTGGTGTTGAGTGAGCTTGGTTTTGGTCTCTGATATGACTCTGAAAGTTTACGTTCCCCATGTCGGCAATTGTTGAGCTTTGGTGGTTGGTAGCTGCATTGAGAGGCCCTTGGCCTCTTTGTACGAGAAGCAGGTCAGGGTCCAAAGCGTGGTAACTCGTCCCAGGCCGCTCTTATCCTCCTGTTCCAGCCTTGACCTCCTAGTCAACGGCAGAGCACACAAGGGCTTCCCGGCCAGGATTGTTGACCTGGTGCAGTATGGCCTCGTCGAAGGAGGAAGACGCAGAGAGGTAGCCGAAAGTTAGCGGAGGAGACAAATCAGGGGCCCCCGCGTCACGATGCCTCCGCGTATAATCATGGTTTCCTTATGCATAGCGCCGGCGTTTGTTTTGTGAAATTCCTCCCAGGTTGCGGGTCTGCGAAGGGAACGGACTGAAACTCGCTCAAGCAAGAGTGACATCGAAATATTCGCTATGCGGGCGTCTGCTCGAAAGCTCGCTCCCTGCAGGAGGGGGTCTGTGCAATGCAAATGCAAATGCAAGCAAGCTTTCTACCTCTCCCACTTGCCGATTGTTCACCCACATGCGCCCACCCGTTGTCCGATATCACCCTGCGGTCTTGTGCGCTTTGGTGCGACAAGCTGAACTGCCAGGCGCCTTGGGTTACACTGTTGTATTCCTTCAGTGTGTCCTCCCGCGCGCTCCGGCCTCCTTCAAAATCTCGGTCGCCGACGCTCGTGCGGACTCCCGAGAACCTGGTTGTGTGGTAGCCTTTTTTTTTTTTTTGAAAGTCCCCTAGACTATCTTAACGTTCGACGTTCTAAAGACTAGGTCATGTCCCTGGTATTCTCACATGGATCAAGGAGTCTCATAGCTCAGTGATTGAGTTCTAACAGTTCTCTCTCAGACCCTTCCTAGGTATTCCGACTACTTGTGGGGGCCTTTCGGTTCCCGTGAGGTGTGAGCTGTGGGCTTCTTCATTGCAGGATTGTGCAGAAAGTGCATGTGCATACATGCATATGGCTGTCAGAGCATCGGATATTACCTGTTTTCACTCGGGTGCGACACTGTCTGTTCTGAGAAAGTATCTGGGCTCTTTAAGGTAATTTTCAGGAGCCTTAACGCCCTTCCCTGTGAAGACGGTACCTGAGGCAAGGCAGCACACCAGCGAGGCACCACCGCTCAGCAAGGCATAGCATCTTAGGTTTCTACATCAGACCACTTGAAACTCGATATGCCAGTCTCCTCCAAGATGAAGGAACCACGTCGTCCCCTTACATGAAACTATCCGATCATTACCCGGGAACCTGGCAGCTGGCCGTCATTTGCCATGTGGCCCGCAGGGCAACGTGGTGCTGGTCGTGTTTTAGGGCCGGGACCAGATAGTCCGCGGCTGACCGGGAGAAAAGCTTAAATTGTACACGATCTAACCTGCCCTGCCCGCTGACTGCGCACCATGTACGACATTATAGTCTGCCCACGCGAGGAGGTCCAGCGGGGCCGAGTCATGGTGGCTCGCCATTTAAGCTCTGTAAGTGCGTTTTGGCGATCACTTTGGAATCTTGCGCCAAGCAGAGCGTCGAGTCATTTGCCGGCTGGAGTTTGGTTGAGAGCTGATACGGCGGAAACCACAGCCCAAGGGCTGCTGGCTGGGATTCCGCACTTTGTTGTTGTGGTGAGCTTTTCTCGTTTGAGGTCCCTGCTTCTGGTGCCTCGAATTATACACCTCCACCAGGGTAATAAACGTTAAAGTTTTGGCGGATGCAACACCAAAATATTGAACGTTTATTACCCTGGTGGAAGTGTAATAGTAATTGTCTGCACTATCCGTGTTCTTCCGAGGAGTGTCCGGTCAGTCGGTGTTAGGATCGCCTCCCGATTTAGAGTATATTGAACCAGCCTCCCCGGACGGGTAGACCTCCCGAGCCGGTCGTCCTTTTAGTCTTTCCCCACATTTTCGAAGATGTAATGTTGGACCTCTTGCCTTGAATCTGCCCTCACCGTCGCTCGCTTCCATGGCGGATTTGCACAGCAATGAGACTTCCACGGTGCCAGCCGTCTCTCATCGCACCTACTCCGACGATGGGCTGTCGTGGCCAAACCGCAAGGCTGACTTCGTCGCCACGCTGGTCCCTTTCCTTGTACGTACTTCGCCGGCTCCCCGATGATAGCTAGACATGATGTTGACGAGAGTACCTTGTTTTAGGTCCTTTCGTGGGCCTCCGTGGCTCTTCGGCTCTATGCTCGATTCCGGATCGTGCGAGCCCCTGGTTGGGATGACCTTTTCATCGGCCTCGCGCTGGTAAGCAGATTCGCGCCCGCTGCTCATGCTTCTGATATAATTTTGGGGATCAACTGCTGACGCGATGGCAATCATAGATCACTGGGTCAATTAGCGGGATCAGCCTGGCTGCTGGTATGATCCCACACTCAACATCAATGATTCTGAGGCATTAGCTTAACGAACTTCAGCAACCAACTATGGTATGGGACACCATATCTATGAGATCCCCCGAGACGATCTCGTGACTGTCTTCCTGGTAAACAAGACCATCTAGATTTTCAGCCCATTGTGGCAGTCTTGTTGATTTGGGATACAGCTCTTTTATCTTTCAAACGCCACGTTCACAATGAGCAACGCGCTGGTCAAGGTGTCACTGCTCCTTCAGTACCTGCGTAATTTTGTGGACACAATACCCCGACGACTTTGTATGGCGCTTATCCTAGTCACCTGCGCATACGGCATCGCTTTTGGGTTCATGGGCTGGTTTCCGTGTATACCTATCGAGGGATTCTGGCGTCGGGATCTGAATGCTTTTTGCTATGCGTAAGCTTGCTACCTTTTGTGGTTACATTGCCCCAAGATCATATCAATGGCACCAGCTTACCCAGACTACGTGCAGATATGGCTCCACAGACCAAAGTCTCGTATACGTAACGGTGTTACTTGCCAACATCATCAACATGGCGCTCGATATAATGATATTCATCCTTCCGATTCCTCTCCTGTTCCGAAGCGATACCGCCCGAAATACCAAGATGGGGCTCTTGGCCTTGTTCGGCCTGGGTATCGTGTGAGTAGATTGTCACAATTGATCGTGAATTTATCCATCCAAGGAACATGGTGCTGACGAAAGCGACAGTATCAATACAGTCGCTGGCTTGCGCCTCGCTTCTAACCAGGTCTTACGCCAGGAGGGGTCCAGCGACCTGACATTCAAGTTCCCCCGGATCTTTATTCTCGGCGAGGCGGAGAACAGACTCTCGTGCATTGTTGCCTCGATCCCTGTATTCTGGCCAGTTTTAACACAGAAAGTCCAAGAGACTTTCATCATGAGAGAGTTCAGGGTCGAGAGCACATATCAAATCTCATCGGAGCCTGGCCGGAACTGGAAGGACTGTGACGACCGGCCGGGCCAGTACAAGTGGAGGCAGGAGGGCGGAGAAGACATTGAATTGCGGGCTTCGAATAGGGAGAGCAGAATAGAGTACCAGGAAGATGAGGTTCTGGAGGCCGGTGTGCGGCATCCTGGACGGCTGGTCGATATGGACAGCTATACTAATGCGTTGGTCCGACCATTCGCGGATACTGAGGATGCGAAGCCGAACTCCCTTTATGAGGTCAAAGCAGAAAGTGCTCCGCAAAAGTGAGCACGTTGGTACCTCAGGAAGTTAATTTTACCTATTATTGATAAGGTGAACATACTACGTTGAGTCCCGTAGCATTGATATGTTTCGACCCAAGTCCTAATAGTAAACCATCGGCGACGTGCATTTAAACTTGGAGTTCGGAACTTCGCACCAGCAAAAACGGAGAGCATACCAACACATATGCAGCCCCCTGTGCAGTGCTTGAAATAACGCCCACTACCCAAATTTGCGTGCACAATATTAACATAACCACACTGGCTATCATAATTGAATTTCCTCAGTATACTTCACTATTACCAAATACTTGAGGGCACCAAACAGTCACAGTAATGTTAGGGTTTACCAGTTGTAATGATCTGTTTGCCACCGTGCCGCCGCGTCGAGGCTCAAGTAATCTGGGGCCTACAACATCACAACTAAAGCGAAGATTGACAAAGCTTGAGATAGTTTCGATAGCTAATTAATAGATTCCAAGAAGCGCTGAACTGATCTAACGTAGCGTTGATGTGTTATTAAGTCAAGTTGTGTGGTAATGGTGTTTGTGTGTAGGGCAATTGTGGATTGTGAGAGTGCTTAATTGCACAAAGGTAGCGTACAAAGCAAGCTCAGTAAACACGTACATAGTTTGGTTACGCAACCGGAAGCAGACCAGAGCGAGTAACCTTGGGCCATCAAAATGATGTGGTAATAACTTAAAACACCTTGTCGAAAGGCGTACTTGCGCAGTGTAAACAAGGTCGCCAGGGCCAGCGTCAACGTGACCAGATCCAGGGGGACTTGGACGATGGGACTCAAATGCAGTGCACATGTGCCCCCAACCGTTGCTAAACGAGAATTTTGATGAGTCAGGTACTCTCCCCGGCTGACATGTGTGTAGCTGAAGAGCGATACGAGTCGGTGTGAACTGGGACAGACGATCTCGATCCGTATACCGAATCGTCCAATGAAATGCGATGCCCCGATTCTTCAGGCGACAAAGTAGATCGCAGGTTCGTGATCTCGGTGGCTTCTACCGGACTGAGAGAGCCGGCGAGGCTGACCTTCTCGTGGTCCGGCGAGGAATAAGCCAATGCTAGATTCCCTAGCATCTCGCGCCGCCTTGTCCTCGGGATAGTCTTTGTATAACCATACCACGTCCCCGAGTCTATGCCTTGGTAGCTGGCACGTTGGAGCTGAAGAGTCTCCGTTGCTGCCCACTCAAGGTAGGTGTACTCTTTGTACTTGCGCTGGCGATAGAGACAAGCAAAAATCGGCTCCAGCACGTATGATGCCACGATGATGAGGGTACCCGTGACGTAAGTAAAGTACAGCCCAAAAAGGCTGAATGACACGTACTTGGTACTGAGTATTTTCTGTGACGGAAGCATGTTAATCTCATCGAACATGGCCTCAATCATGATGGACCTTTCTCGTACATACCTGGCTATTGCATAACTCTTTGACATGCTCGTTTGGTGGCACAATACTGTACGGAATTAAAGTGGGATCAGTCGTACCCAAGGCACCGGTAACAAATGAACCCTGCATTGCGGCGAGGTATGTTGAAAACCAGTGAGAAACATCGAGCTGCCATTGATTTTCTGGCAGCTGTCCCATGAAACCGTTGGATAGGTATTTCTGTGACTCTAGGGCCCTGTCTCCAAGAGAAAGAAGTATGCCCCTAAAGCGACGACCACCATATGTCAGCTGTGTGACAAGCCACTTGAACCTTGAACCCATTCTTTGTTCTGGAAATTCATCGCTGAGAAACTCCTCTCTGGTCATGTTAAACAAAGCAGCTGATTCCGTGAGTGAATCGAGCCAGCTGGCTAATGGCCCACAGCGACTATTCTCAGGAAGAGACGGGTTGCAGAATTGGTATTGAGTAACGCAGCCAAGAGGAGACAATGCTTCCTCTGGTTGATAAATCAAGCTTGACCTGTTCCCAGTGCTCGAACCCACGAAACCCAACGGAACGGTTGCCCGATACCATGGATCACCGGTCGATTTATAGAACCCAATACCATTTCCGGCAAGGAAGGCCAGCATGGTGTCTCCATCCGGTCGAGTAAGTGCAGGGATGGGGAAGAAATCCGAAGAGTCGTTCGAGGTGACATGATCAAACACGACTGATGCCACTGTCCTGATGATATTATGTTAAACTCTGAACAAGAAGAAACTGAGAAATGGATCACTCACCTAAGGATGAAGCTCTTGCCCTGGGTTCTCTGCTGGTTCTCTGCTTGACTATAGTACTGGGAGTAGAGGTTCTCCACTATCTCAGTTGCGTCCTGGCGTTCTGGGCCGATTAAAAAGGGGCCGTAATGATACTGGGTAAGATTATCGGTAGGTGTGCTTGATTCAGTGGTATAACCCTGAGTTTCGAGTGGTGCGCAGTGGAGGACAGCCCTGAATTGAATGCTCTCGTCCGGAGGGCTGTTGACGCCCAAATCTCTGACGCTGTCGATATAGCCCGTGTCCAAAATGATGTTTGATGTGTCACTCCGACAGATACCATCTGGAAAAGGACAGGGAGCACCGACGTCAACTGTACTTGGCAGATTATTCTTGACAAAGTAAGTGCAGTCAAACACACCAGGACTGTCTGTGTAGCATTGCTGGGCGCTAGTTGTAGGAACAGAGATTAGCGGCAACAGCCAAGTACGCATTTCCGTAACAACAACATCCTTCAATAAATAAATGAGAAATACTAAGAGACAAGTATCATATAATCAAGATCACTCACTAATTTGCTGCATCAGCTACTATTCTTGAAAAGTGAGGACTTGAGATGCTGATCAAATCTAAATTGGTAGCCATCGGTATCCTAACGATGCCACAGTGTGTGCCGTTCAGAAGGACTTCGTTTTTGAGAGCCGAAGAGATTTTTGACGAGTAACCTCCCACGATCGTAAAAGAAACAACACAGGAAGCGGCTATCAAGAAGGCAGGCAACCCGCGGACGAAGGTGCGGCGGGTAATATTCTGCCACGCCCACACGAGCTGCATAAACGTCCACATAGCGGATGCTGCGGAGCTCGAGTTCCGCAATATCGCCTGGCGCTGGTGGTGGAGAGCATCTCGGGGCTCTGGGGTCGAGTAGTGCCTATAGAAGGTGAAACAGGCGATTCGCCACAGGCGGTCCGTCACGATGCCGACAAAGACGGCCGTAAAGGCGATCAAAAGGTTGCCTTGGGCACGATCTAGTGTCAGAGTCGCGCCCATCACAGCTCCTCTTGACCAGTTCGTCCAGATACCCAAGTAAACAGAGTTTTGCACTGTCGATGCAGCTCCGCTCCAGTCCGTCGAAGTTTTCATGCTGACGGAGTCTGGCCACGAAAGTCTGGCCACTTACGAATTGTCCACCAGACGACTTGCAAAAGATGAAGGCTGCACAAATTATAAGAGCGTATGAGGATGGTCACAGCTCAGAATGAAGTCTCCAAGTATGCCGCGGAGGGAAACGCTGCTCCCAGAGGCAGAAAGTCCCATCACTTCCCGAAGACTTGGAGGCATTTCAATCAGCTCTTCGATGGGAGTTTGTCTCAATTCATGCAAGGCAATCGGACCTCATTCTAGGCGTGATTCATGTGTACTGGCAAGAACGCCTTGCGCCATGGCGATTCAGGCAGCTTTAGGTAGAGGCCCGGATGATCTTGGGGCCGCTAATTCTGTAAGATCGTCGCGAAACCTTGCCAGCTGATTTATCAGCTATTATAGAGCCATCATTGGGATGGGTTGCAGGCAGCAGCTCTGCAGAATTTCAGAACGCAAAGAAGGCGTTAGATCTAGAAATCATGCTCATTGAAGGTTGTCCTGAATGCTCCTTCAGGAGACATTCATCCAATCACGCCGCCTGTCACCATAGAGGGCTGAAACGATACACTCCAGGCTCCAGGTGTATAGCCCCAAGACAGCCCCCAAATATTCGTAACTAGGCACCAAAGACAGTCAGGTATTGTTTGGGGTCCAGGAATCTACAGCGGTCACGTTTGAGTCTGGGTCTCTCGTGTCTCGGGTCTAGTCACGTTACACCAACGATGGTTCTCAGTAGAGGCCAGAAGTTTCTCAGTCCAATTACTGTGATGCCCAAGTTTTAACACTCAAGGATCCTTCTCCAGTGCTGTTGTTTACCTTTTTGGAACGTAGTATGTAACAAATAGCTAGAAATGCTAGCAAATAATGAACCAGCCATTTGGCATTGGAAGTACGCCTTCATAAAGTCATATAGGTGACAACTCAACGCTCAGACATAAGGAGATTGGAAGTTCGCCGAGTGCGCATTATGCCTATGACAAGGTCACTAGATCCTCTCCCTAGATTCTACCTGATTATACCTTTCGGACATCCTGGCTTTGGTTCTCATGCCTCTGGCTCCGTGTTCACGGTACAATATGCGTCACAGTCTAACCTACTCTGACAACATTTTCACTCGCAAACCCTTATGGCCTCGTCCAGGATAGGCGTCAAAGCCATCTATGGTGATTTTGATATCCCTTTCGAAGTCAACATCGTACAGCTCCAGCCGTTCGCCAAATCGCGACACGATAGTGGCAACGGTCAAGTACATCTCCGACCAAGCGAGGTGGAGGCCGATGCACATCCGTGACCCTCCACCTGCAGCATTCAGAGTCAGCGATTCGAGCACGACTGAAGTAGTTTCATACAAATATGGGAAGTAGTGGGCCACAGCCTGGCCATAACCTGTCTCAGAAGCTGTAGCCTCGCAAAAGTTTGATGAACAGGCTAATGATGAGAGATATTTCTTCTTGAAGATTGTATTCAAAATATGCTTACCGAACACAGTGGAGACAGCCCATTTGCGGCGGCGCCCCGCTGGATCATCAGCCGTCTCCCCATCGTCACCACTCCCAAGTACCGCATGTTTGGGGCCCAAGGAGGATGCCTCCGGCAGCCAACGCTCCGGTCTAAAAGCGTGGGGGTCGGGAAAGATTTCCTCATCTTCCAAGATATCGATAAAGGACATGCCGACCGGGACTCCGCGCGGGATGACCTCGACGCGGCCATCCGGACGGTGGTACGAATAGCTCTCGACCGGAGAGACTCTAGCGAACCGATGCGGCGGCCCCTTGCTCAGCCTCAACCCCTCCGTGACCACCGCAGTCAAGTAAGGCAGCCTCTCGAGGTCTGCGGATGAGCGTATGGCAGAAGGGTCCGGGAAGGCGGTGCGTAGTTCCTCCCTGAGGCGGACGAGGCACTCGGGTTGGCTGAGGACGTAGTAGACGATCGAGTTGAGGGCGTTTGCGGTGGTCATGGTTCCTGCGCCAGTCAATGTGAATCCTTCTTCCGTCAGCCGGGATACAGATTTCTCAGAGGGCGGCACGTCGGCATCGAGCATAGATACGAAGACTGTGGCGGGCAAATCCTTGTCTTCCGGGCCGTCGGACACTTTCCCATCACCAGTCTGGGCAGCGTGCTCTTCTACTAGATGAGTCACCCGCTCATGAAGTTCCTTCTGTTTCTCCTGGGCATACTGGAGGCTGGCCGCTGTTCTTGATTTCCCGCCTGAGACCCATCCCAGTGGCAGAAAGAAGAGCCACGGAAATTGTCGGAGCAAGTGGTTGGACCGGCTGCCTATGACTCGGCCTTCATACCATTCTCTTCCCAAGTCATCTAGGTCTAGAAAGCCGGTGGGCTGTCCGAAGCACACTTGGGAGATGACATCGCCAGTCAGAGCCATGAAGGCGTGGGTCAGATTTACCACTTCCTTTGACGCCGGGACCAGCTGCGATCTAGCTTCAAGCCTTGCACATAGCTTATTGATCTTTTTAACAATAAGGGGCTCGAGCCTTCGTATTGATGACTTTGAAAAGAACGGAGCTAGTTGACTCCTCCGCCGCTTGTGTAGATCATGTGGGAGGGTCTTGAAAGCCGAATTGCGCGTCCATCTATATTTTGATCAGCGTCCTTCGATTTCTGATTTGGTGCTGGGTCCAGGGATCTTACGACTGTCGAACAGCCCAGTTGGTCTTGTCGGTCTTCCTCTTTGCCGAGCTGACATACAGGGTATTGAAGAAATCCGGGTCGTTGCAATGGACTTCGCAAGGGTTGATGCGAACAAATGGACCTCCATCTCCGAGTCAGAATGATGGCTGAGAACAGATCTTTGACAGCACAGATCCAGACAAAAAAGGTGGCAAAATTCCTGTTTCCATACCGTATTTCTCGTGAAGCTCGCGAATCTTCCACGTGTATTGTCCTTCATGCGGCCAGACATCGTAATAAAACTCATACCAATAGCAGAGGGCCGCCAGCCGTGGTCCAGGGAACTTCGACGATGGGGCCAGATACAGCCTGTATATTGCAAGCCATAGCAGATAGATAGCCGAGCATCCCGTGAATAGGGAAAAGGGATTGACCCTCTGCAGCAGGTATGCGAAGGCTGCAGTGTAGGTCTCTGGTTCGAGAATCGTGTTAGGGCCCATGACGAGTTGGTGAAGGAGGAGATTCTGTAGAGTACATGGCAAGTGAAGCGACCAGTTGTCTGTGATAACTGAGGAAGCAGATGGGAAGTGGTGCTTATTGCCGTGTGTAAGGTGTGATTGTTGTGTTCAGAGATGGGTGTCATCGCTGAGTAAAGCCCCTCCCTTCAACAGCTATCAGTAGGCTCAACCTAATCGATGCCAAGCTTGTCAGCAACACAGTGGCTGCATTATCACCCGTCATCATGTGTCGAGGGCCAATTACTTGAATTCTTGATGGAGCTGTGTTGCATTACAGGCCCAATCCGAGAGTTTAATTCCTAAAGCTGTATGTGTCTTCGGCCGCCAGCTGGGTACATGCTGCAAGAACAAGATAAATAGGTCCGCCAGTGTTACTTCAAAAGAATCGAGTATTTCCTTTATGAATCTGACCTTCCCTGGTGCTTTTGAGAGGTCCAGATTCTAGTGACGACTTTTGAACATAGAACGCGACCCCGAAACCAATATTTCACTCCGCGGCAGCATGACAGCAAAGTCCTCAGCGGCCCAGCAAACCGTTGTCCTGGTGGAGCAATATGAAAATGTGAGACGCTCTGGCTAGACTATGACATGTCTCACATTGCGTCAAGACACTTACAATAGCAAGGGAGTTGACAAAGCGGTGGATCTGGTGGCAGGCCATGATACCGAGCCCCTGGATCCTGTTGAAGCAAGAAGAATCCGGAACAAGGTTGATCGTACTCTTCTGCCGTTGCTGTTCTCGGTCTACATTCGTGAGTATTTTCCTACGAACTTAGCCCCATCATTAGCACCTGCACTGACTCTGCTGACTCAATTCGTGTGGTAGTCCAGTATTTGGACAAGTGAGCAATGGCATTAAAGGGAGATCCCTTGTTCCCTGGAGCTAATGCCATCTCGTACAGAACGACCATAGGGGCGTCCTCCGTCTTGGGACTTATCAGTGACAATCACGTTGCGGCTGATCAGTTCAATACACTCGGATCTGCTTTTTACATCGGTGAGATTTCAGGGAAAATGCCGATCCATGAAATATCTACTGACGATCATGTCAAAGGATATCTTGTCTGGGCTTATCCACATTCCTGGGCCCTGCAGCGGTTGCCGGTGGGCAAATACCTGGCGGCAAATATTATTCTATGGGCTTTATTTCTAGGACTTCAGTGCGTGTGTACCAACTTTGGCGGTCTTTGTAAGTGGTGATGCCGCATCCCCTCGTGAATATTCCCACAGCATAAAGTGCCCTCTAATCTTCGTTTGCATCTTCGGCAGTCATCCTTCGATTCTTGCTCGGCGCATCTGAGGGCTGCATGACCAATGGTGTTATGCTAGCCACGTCTATGTTCTACAATCGCACAGAGATCGGCCAACGCATCGGGTGGACCATCCAATGCCAAGGCATCGCAACGATAGTCTCTGGTTTCCTGGCGTACGGTGTTGCGCACTCAAGTCCCGCGAGAAAGCCTGCCCAGTGGCAACTTCTGCTGATCATCTGCGCAAGTTTGTCCTTAATTCTTGGTGTGGTTTTCTGGTGGTTGTTTCCCGATAGTCCTATGGAAGCTCGGTTCCTCACTACAGATGAGAAGGTCAAAGTGGTGCAGCGCATCCAGTCGAACCAGAGTGGTATCGAGACGAAGGTGTGGAAGCGCGAACAGCTTGTCGAGGCGATCAAAGACCCTAAGACGTGGCTCTTCTTCCTTCTTGCTTCAATCTCGTAAGTTCGTTCTCACGGGTTGTTCTTTCTCCTTGACTTCTGGAATTCTTAATTCATCGCTGGGTATGATTTCCATCTACCTGCAAGGGCCATAAATACCAGCACTGACCGTGAACGTGCGGCAGAAATCTTCAAAACGGCATAGGTACTCAGTACAGCTTGATCATACAGTCTTTCGGGTTCACTACTCTGCAAACAACAGCACTCAACACTCCCGCAGGAGCAGCTCAGATTGTGTCGATCACGCTCGCAACCCTTATTCTTGGTCGATTTCCTGTGAGTCTGTCAAATGTCTTTAACTGTCGAATGAAACTGGGTACTGGGAGCAACGTCTCTGACCTTTGTATATCGTTCAGAATGCCAGATGCTGGATAGCCATTGCGTTCTTCGTGCCCTCGGTAGTAGCTGTTGTGCTACTCATGAGTCTGCCATGGAGTAATCGAATTGGGCTCCTTTGCGCTTACTATCTGATGTGCTTCGGAGGAGCACCATCCTGGGCCATGATAGTGGGTTGGGTTGCAGTGACATCTTCAGGTCACACCAAGGTGAGTCGTTTCACACATGCATGCCTCGAAATTGAGATCAAGAGTGAAGTTCTCGAATCTCATCGTATGGTGGAAGGAGTTGCTCTAACATCAATTCTTAGAAACTTGCTGTCAATGCAATTTTGCTCATTGGGTATTCACTTGGCCAGACACTGTGCACCCTGTTCTGGAGAGCTCAGTATAAGCCAAGGAACTACATGCCCTACAGCATCTGCCTTGTAGGTCCATCCATGTTTTCCCAACAGAAGTACAAGGAGCTATTGCCTGATTATCTTACCCTAGGCATCATATGTATGCAATTTCATCCTGTTGTTTACTATTCGCTGGCTCCTAAACAGCGAGAACCATCGAAGAGATGCTTTGCAGACGGAACATCCTGTGGAAGAGGATGGTTATGTGGAGAGGTCAGACTCTACTGGGCAGCGTTATCGCCAGAAGGTCGACAAAGGACTTTTGGATATGACTGACAGACAAAACTCGTCGTTTCGGTACAGCCTCTGAGATCAACTCATACTAGGTCCTGGACATTGCATATTATCTTGGCGCTCTCGACAAAGATATCGTGTGGTCGAGTCATCGCCAGCATATCGAAATACGTTTCATGGATGTCAAGGAGTGCATTACTACGATGTTGTGGAAAAGAAGAGGCAGCATGGTCATTAAGAAGAAGAAAGCTGAACGTTGTTCGTCGTACAATAATTTCGGGCTTCTTGCAGAAACGCTGCAAGAGACGTGAATGGACAAATTTCTGAAGATGGCTCAACGGGCGCTCCCGACACCATCGAAGCGTGTGGTGTTCACGAGCAGGGTGATTCTTCTCGTTGCACGACCTTTGAATTATTCAAGACAGGACCGTTGCGATGCATCGTACTTCGTGCTTCGGGCCGTGAAGAAGCACATACGATGGACCAGGGGCCAGGTTTTTGTCATGATTTTGCTTTCGAATATGCGACTGTATAAATTCACAGTCGTCGGAGTTACGGAACAGCATTCGGGCCCTTGTAGAGCCTCGGCATCTTTACCGATGCTATCCTAGCTTCCTCTCTCGGTCTCACATGGCGCTCTCGGATTAGGCTCATGTGAAACAGCGCGCTGGGAGTTTACCTCTTGTGGCGACCCTCAAAATGCCTTTGTCTTCTTCAAGTGAGTTTCTAGTCCCCAAAAAGGGCGTTCTTGTGGGAAGATCACGCTACAAGATGAGTTCTCAGAATGGCGGCCAAGCAAAGGTCGATGTTCCCGTCCTCATAGTCGGCGGCGGGGCTAGTGGCCTACTGGCTGCACATCTTCTTTCGAAGCTCGGAGGTTAGTATTTGCGGCAGCTGGTAATCTTCAAGTTCTGCCTAGCCACTGGCTTGAAGTCACGCATTCGATTCTTACTCACGAATTACTCAGTCAAAAGTCTCGTCATCGAAAAATATCCGCAACGGCTGGCTGCTCCTAAAGCCCACGCCATTTGCCCAAGGAGTTTTGAGCTTTGCAGACAATTCGGGCTTGATACCAGGGCGCTCCGTCAACTCGGGACATCGCGTGATGATGCTCACTGGGTGAACTTCCTGACGAACCTCAGTGGAGAGAGGATAGGGGTTTTGCCTTACGAAAGAATGGATTCTGATGTCCTAAACGATACACCTGAGGTAAGGGGCCCTGTGAGAGTGTTGGATTCCTGCAGCTTGAACTGCACTGACCTGGAACTCGTGATCATTGCAGATGATTCACAATGTACCCCAGCCTGATTTTGAGGCGTTCATTGCAGAGGTTCTAAAAGACGACCCAAATGTTGAGATTAGAAAAGGTGTTGCTTTCGAGTTCTGCGAGCAGGTGAGCTCTTGGCGAACAAGGCCTTTTGACACCTGCACTGATTTTCGACACTACACACGATCGCGGCGGATAATGATAAGTCGCAGGCCGAGAACAATGTAATTACTACGGCCAGAGTGAGGCATACGAGCGAGCAATACCAGATTCGGGCTGATTATGTGTTGGGCTGTGATGGCGCGAAGAGCCAAGTTCGAAAGTGGCTACGCGTAGACAGCGAGGGAGAGGACAGTTGTAAGTCCCCATTGACAAGAGCCTCTGATTTCTGTAATGCTTCCAAAGGAGACTGGGAACTGTTGGTTCCTATCCTCATGTTTCTGACACCAGCCTATTCACAGACGAAACTATGATGACTATCCATTTCAATGCAGACCTACGACCAGTAGTTGGGAAACATGTCGGCATGCTGCACTGGATCACTGACCCAGCCTGTTCAGGTTTCATCATTGCATACGATCTATCCGGCAACCAAGTCTTGATTAGCAACTTCGATTCGGAGAGGCTGCCGCTGGAGATTTGGACTGAAGAAATCGCCCGTGAGACGGTCAGGGCAGCGATTGGGCGAGACGATGTCCCCTTCGATGTCCTCAGCTACAGGCCATGGATCCTGAGCAGGAAGGTCGCGAAGCAGTACCAGATCGGCAACGTCTTCCTCTGCGGCGATGCGGCACACTCCTTCCCGCCAACTGGGGGCCTAGGGCTCAACTCAGGGCTGGCAGACGTGCACAATATCGCGTACAAGATCGCCGCGATGCTTCAGGGCTGGGCAGCGCCTAGAATCTTGGAGAGCTATGCCAAGGAGCGTCGCCCTGTCGCTATGGTGAATGCAGCCCAGAGCGTTAAGAATGGGAAAAAGATCTTCTCCTTCTTGAAGGCACTGGGAACTGCTGGGATCAGGGACGTCCAGGAGGCAAGAGACAACCTACTGCGGAGCATTCACGATCCAGACAAGCAGGCGATGATTGCTGAGGAAGTCGAGGGACAGAGGGAACATTTTGACAACGTGAGTGCACCCAGCTGATGATGACAGAGATGAATATATATGTTGACAGTTATTTAGCTTGAGATTCATGTCGGCTACGTCTACGGACAGAACGAACCTCCCGCCCATGCATCATGTTATACCCCCAAATTTGTGCCAGGGGCCCGTCTACCCCATGCATGGGTCAGGATGAAGGGTAATGCAGCTTTGCCGCCGATCGATGTATCCTACGTCAAGGAGTTCTCCGAACAAGACGTCAAATCACGGCAGTATTCGACACTGGACCTATGTATGTATGACCGTTTCACATTGCTTGTTGGCTCGCAAGACCAATGGATCGAGCGATTCCAGGCCCTGGAGGCTGCCATGAAGCGATACGGTGCCAGGATGGCCCTGGTGGTTGCCCATCGTGACTTTGAATTTGTGTTTGAGAGACAAGAACACCTTTTCGCCGCTGAGGGGAAATTGGGCGTCGGAGGCGGCCTGCTCATTAGACCTGACCAGCACGTGCTACGTCTTGTTCAGCCATCGGATCCTATTGCGTGTATTGAAAAGTCACTGGTGGAACACTTGGGCTTCCAATTTGAAGCTAAATAATCTTGGTGTGCCAATGGGCGACACGTGCCATATTCTTGCTTTAGATTCGAGTGCTTCTTTCAATTTGTAACTGTTTTTCAATAGACGTCGGTATACATCCACAGCTTCATCACTGCATGCCGGAATCACTGCCGTTCCCGCTTCTTGCACGGTGACCTCACTTTTTCCCAAACGGCTGGGCAGGGTCTTTGGTCATGAAGGCAGCGAGATAATCCGTCTTCGACAGAGGGACCCCTTTCATTCGCAGAATGGCGTAGGTAGTCTGGAGATGGAAAAATGCATTCGGTATGATGAAGGTTGAGGTATAGGCTGCACCTGTCGTCTTGTAGAGAAGCGGCCCAGCTTTTCTGTGTGTGTGCGTCAGTGTCTACAGCTCAGGACTCAAAGATGGAACGGTGAATTCTGTAATTACCCTTCGAGCTCTTTGCTCTCCTTGCCGTTCACGTCTTCCGGCTTGATATCCTTGACCAGCTCCTGGGTCTTTTTGACGCGGGCCAATAGCTGCTCGAAAGTCGTCTCGTCATCAGCCCACGCCCCAACGTCGATGCCCACTACCTTCTCGACGAATCCCTTGACTGCATTCGAAACAATTTGGACTTGGAACGTCAAGGGTTGCATGTCTTCGTAAAGCCTTGCTGGGACATACTCGGCGTTGACGTCGATATTGTTCTCCTTGGCATGAGTCTCGGCTCTAGTGAGGATAGCTTCGAGAGACTCGAGCATGCTAACGAGCATAATGAAATAGGTATCGTAGAAAGAGGAGCTAGCCATCTTGAATTTGAAAATAGAGTATATCGAAGTATGTGTGACTTAGGTTCTTAGCCTCGATAAATGGAATATGTACGGAGTACTGTGTAAGATCAGGCCCGGTTGCAGTGAAGACAAATGGCGGGAAGCTAGCGAGAAATTCAAGCTCGATGGATTCAGCCATTTTATATGGACTCAATGGCTGTTCTACATGATTCATGCACTGGCTTGGCCAAAATAACCTGGGGCCCAAACGCTGCCTAGGTTGTCATGGAGAACCTCCGAGCTGAGATCTTCTCCGTTAGTGCCTTTCGGAGGCTTTGCATTCAGCATCTATCCCTGCCGTCGTTTTCTGTCTCATTCGGTTGACTAATGCAACTAAATTACACGTCTCACGGGCGGTTCGTCACCAATCACAATCCGCGGAAGCTGACAAATGCATGCGGGAATAGGGTTTCAACAAAGGCCGACGGTGCAATTCTACACCGCCTCCACAAATGCAAGTGCAAGCTGGAATGCAAAGTCCACTTATGAGAAATTCGAGGAGGTAATCGGGAGACGAAGCTGAGATGGAAGTGCATGAATGAAGCTATCGTGGGACTTGGGAGCCTGTGTGAGTTTTGAACCAGCATCGAATGGTGGGTCAAAGCTCTCTGAATTAGGGTAGCTTCACGGCAGCAGGGCCCAACGGAGCGGGCCGAGGAGAACGGCCAACCATTTTGTCTCTTTGAGCTGTTGCGCGATCAAGAGAAAGTATTACATTATCAATCGGACTGGGATGGCTTGCCTAACATCCACACCCACTGTAATGGAAAAGACGCAAACATTTGTCCCGCAGCACAAAGCTGATTTTTTTCACGCGATGGAGGTGGAGCCAACCAAAGTGACCCAGTAGCCATTGGATGCATGTGTCACGCCAGGCCAAGAAGCACTCATAATCAGACCGGCAGCTTAGTCTGGACATAGTTATGTCGTTTCTTCAAGGGGCTAATAGGTAAGTCCCGATAGAACTGATACTGCTATAACAACAAACGACAAAACCGTCTTGGCGCTCGAAACTTATTTTGACATTTGACACCCTGTGGGACATGCAGTATGCTCCAACACTTTGGGCAGCCGTTCGATGCTCTCACTGGTAGAATGCTATACGATGTTTATCACCTGGTGCCGTACACTATAGACCGACAACAGCGCGGGAAGACCTTCCAATTGATACTTTTTGTCCCTTTAACGCCGCCAAGTAACACACAGAGATTCGTTTGAACCAGGGGCTATTTCTCAGCTCGGCCAGTTGGGCCACGGGGTAGTCCACATTTGAGGAAACCCCATGTCCAGATTCGCCGAAAGTGCCGCGTCCACGGTGTTCAGGTCAAACCCCGGATCGAAGTGTCCGAAAATATCAACGTCCAGCATGTCGCCCAGGGCCGTCGCAGGAAGGGCCTGAGACGTGCCTGGCTGCTGAGTAGCCACCACGGCGGCGCCCTGGCCAGGCGTCGTGGCGCTGAGCGGCGCAGGCGAGGGTCTCCCCTGAACCTGCTGTAGGTTCGGAGTTGGGAGCTGCTGCAGGGGGCTCTGGCCGGGCTGTATCGTCCTGGGCGTCGCGACGGTGCTTCCTTGCTGTTGCTGCCGGTCGGTCTCCCTGACGTATACATTCCTCTTGCTCCCGAGCGTCACCTCAGCCGGCAGTGCCTTGCGGCTCGCTGGCCTGGTTTCGGTCGGGCTAGGCGTGGCGCCGCTCCCGGCTGATGATGATGCTGCTGCTGCGGCAGCGACAGCGCCCGAGTTGACGAGCCCCTTGGCCGTCTTTTCCATCTCCTGCAGGATGGCCTCGCCCAGCCCGGCGTTGACGCGGGCACACGTGAAGGTATCGCTGAGTTTCCTCAGGAGGGCCACGACCTCCTTGAACCGGGTCTTGCCCCTCAGCCGGTACAGCGGTATCTTGGAGTAGCGCATCTTGCGGTACGACACCGAGAGCGAGAGGGCGAGGGCGTACGGCACGAAAGGCACGACTGTGATCCGGTCTGGCGATGCCGGGAACTCCAGTGCGAAGGAGACCGCGTCGACTATGCGGTCCGCGGATAATGAGCGGCGAGCGTTGACGTTGGGGTGGGGGAGATGGGCCTGTGCTGGGGCTGATGGGGCAAAGGCGCTGGATGGTTGTCGGCAAGAGAGAACGGAAACCGCGTGGTAGAATATTTCTACGCTGGCTGATTACCAGATCGACTCCATGTTAGTTCCAGTGCGTTCAAGCGTTACTCAGGATAGAAAAGGCGCTCGGTACGTGTCGAATGTTCAGGGCATAAGAAGCGCCTCTGCTCAACACTCGCGTGAATGATCACTGCCCCGGAAGCAAACCCCGTGACTTACAGTGTATGAAAGGGGCGGCTTTGTCTGCCCCAGCGTCTATGATCATACTTTCGAAGACCGGCAGCACGACTGTCTCGTCATGACTGCTTCGAGGCCGGTACAGGGCGATGACTTTGTCCAGCATGATGATGACATTGAGAAATAACCTGAACCCCGGTTCTTCCTGGGCGGCAATGCACTCCTCCAAGTCCCGGTCTGTGTCTCGCTCGTGTAGCAGGCACGGCCGGCCGTGAAAAGCCGCATTCATCTTGTCCATGGCCCACAGGGCGCAGTATAGAGTCTCGGCTTCTTTGCTTCGCTCGTCTTGTGCACCTGACCCCACAAGGTGGATTCCGATGCTGACGGCGTAGTGCATGGCCTGGCTGAAGAGCAGCGAGGGCATGTCCAGTTCTGATGCGCGTGCCGGCTGGTAAAAGAACATGAGGAAAAGGGCTCGGATGTGGTCTGTTCTATCGGCGAGAACCTGTTCGTCCAGGGATGAGAGTAGAGACTTGGAGAGTAGGCGTTGAAAATCTGAGAAAGATAGAATTGGGCCGCCCGGTTCGAGTCGTAAGTGCTTTGACACAGACGGCTCCAAACTTGTTGCAATAGAGATGGCCTTCGGTGTCTTGTTAGCGGAATCTGTGCTCTAGTCTACACAAAGTTGTCATCAAACGATGTATGCTGCGACGATGATGGCCATGACACCGAGACAGCGCTCCCCGTAAACTTCCAACCTGCCCAACGGGCCAAGTTGATTCTGTCTTGGGATGATTCTCCTAAGTCGCACATACTGGGGACAGCAAGACTGATACGGGTGTCACAAACCTGTCTGAAAATAAAGTCTTTCATGCATTTTGGCCGGCGCGTCGCATGTATGTCCGCCACTTTGAGTATAGGCCAGGTAGGTTGGATTCTCTCCAAGTAAATTGCGCAGATGTGTTCGTAATCCTCGTCGGGCGGATACACTACGGCATGCTTCAGTGACCTCAGGATCCCGACTGCATCACTGTTGGAATGATTAGCTTTGAGGACTTCACAAATTCGTCAGACGCCGCCATTCGATAGACTCCACACAAAGCTCGTCAGCTGTGTAAAACGCCCGAATTCAACTCCTTTCGAGTCTGATTCGTAAGAACCCATGCTACGAAATGGCAGCAAAGCCTTTAATTGCACAGTTCAGAGGCAGATTCACCTCCAGCAAAGCAAGCGATAGATGCAGAGACGGCAGTGCGAGGAGACCATGAACATCCTGGAGCTTCATGCAACCAGAGAGAGCAGAAAAGTGGACCAATTGCAGCCTACACTGGAACAGGGCAAGTGGACAAATGACGCGTTAATAATGGAAACGGAGTCCTGGTACGTACTGAGACTGCAGACTATCAACGCGATGCCCGGGACTGCCGGCGGAGGAACCCATCCGCCCCGACAACGGGCGATACGACAACGGGCCATCCTCAGCACGATTCGAGCCCGCAGGTTCGCGGCCCCGTGTCGAAGTCGACTGCTCCAGCCTGGCATCCCTCTCGTCGTCAGAGCGCCGGGCTGGCAGCCACGTGCCGATGTCAGAGGGGTTGCGCCGGGACGCGTCCCTCGCGATCTTGCTGGCGGCCTCGACGAAGATGCTCTCCGGGCTCAGGTCCCCTACGAACCGGGACGCCGACAGCTCGATGAGCTGTGAAGCGACCTCGCGGGTCGACGATGCCCCCGAGTTGGGCTCTGCTGGCGACTCGGGAGAGTTGGGAAGGGTCCCTGAGCGGTTCGAACCGCCCCCGGAGCCGTCGGGCTGCTGCGGGTCAGGCCGGAGGTGGGCGTAGATGCTTTTCTGATGGGTCGCATCGGCGAAGAAGCGCGGCCCAGCGTCTGATACGTGAGAGCAGCGTTTCTAAGATCACCCCGGGTATTAATTAGCATTGTCGACAACTCATTGGTATCATGCGGAACCGCATTATGTATGCTCTTGTACACGCGGTCCCTTGTTGGTCTGCATCTGACGAGAGGCCTGGGGTGTAGCGACACACACAGCGCGGTACAATATCCGGCGTGCATCCATGTCTCACCTTTCTTTTGCGACATGGTTCACAGGCCTGCTGGACCTGACGCCGTTTCACTGGCATGCCATCTTGATCGGAGGCGACGAACTTGACGGGTCGTTTCTGTGGGGGCTCTGCCATGGCTGAGAAGGGAGAAACCGATCGGAGTAGACGGATTTGGCGGAGAGGCGGGTTAGTCTTGGGGCCTGTTAGTCGGTTCGGAGCGTGCCCGAGAGAGACTGTGGCTGGCGGCGAGCTGAGGGATTTGCAGCCGGCTTTTCCTGAACAGGGCGTTCCGAACGTGACCGAGGCTCAGTCTCGTTAGCTCCTGACTCTCTGACTTGAGACGAGAGCCAGACTGGATGAACAATTCAAAGCTGGCGGCCGTTCATAGATGCGTTTCGTGCCTCATCCAGGCCTTGCGGATGGCCCTTGCAGCGGTGAGGTTTCACGAAGGCATGAAGTCGGAGCATATCCTGTTCAAGAAATCCCGGAGTGGGTCTCTCATCTCAAAGTTCTGTCCTCTTTGTCGGAGCCGCACGCAATCAGTGTACATACACTAGACTCCACACATCCGGGACCCTCCACTTCCCCGCGCCCTGGTCGGGACGGGTGAGATAAAATGTGGTCTGTCTGGGGTAGATTTATCCCAGCTCGCAGACCAAATATGCGCTCAGACTACAACAATGACGTCCCCTGGGTTTCTGTGGCCACCTCCATTAAGCGAGACGGTGCGTGCAACCACGCTCTTGATCCGCTCAGGCACCGGCGACCTACATTTGTGTCACAGTGTTTAAAAAAAGATACGACGATGCTTCAAGCAGTTTATCCAGATACGCGTATCCGCGGACGACTGGAATGAAAAGCTCTAGTGTTTGTAGCGGTGCTTCTCAAATCGGAAATGCCGACAAGATTATGAAGTGCGACATCCTTATAGTCCCATCAGATCCGCGGCCTGGCTGGAAGCGCCGGAAAGCGTGAATTTCCTCGGCACCTCTGATTTTGAAAGGGTATCGAAGATATTCCTATTGCTCTCTTACTTCCACAAGTTCAACGACATGATTCGGTTAGCAATCAGGCGAGCCGGCCGTCCGGTGGCAGCCCGTGCCTCTCAGAGGCGCAGAGTCAACATGGCAGCAATGTCGACTGCGAGTCAGGACAAGAGAGAGGGTGACATATCGGACTCATTTGCCTCCTTGTCTGGCGTCAAGGACGAGCCACTTCCAGATCACTTTCGTCAGCTCAAATTGTCATTGGTTGAGGGACGGGAAGAGAAGATCATAGCCAGTTGGCATAGACTGCTCAAGAGACTGGAGATCGAGAACGATGTAATTGCCGAACTGGGCTCAAAGGTGATCCCAGAAGTTCGCTTTGATAATCTTGAAGACGACCTCTCCAAAACCAAGGATGTAATCAAGAAGCGCGGTGCTGCTGTCATCAGGGGAGTCATTCCAGAAGATGAAGCACGCCAGTACAAACTCGACCTCGAGGAGTATATCCGCAAGAACCCACAGACAAAAGGTCAGTCTTCATGCCGAAAAGACAGGGGACAAGAAGCACGCAAACTACTTCCACCCACATAGAATGTCGTTTAGGCAAGCCAAGCATTTCCACTTACAACACCCTCAGGCTTCCCACAAAACGACCCACAAGTTTGGGAGCTATACTGGTCAGCGCCACAGCTCCACGCCCGGATAAACCCCAGCTTCATGAAGGTTCAAAAAGCCCTCATGCAATCGACATGGTCCCTATCCGACCCCAGCTCGCTCATCTCCATCTCCCAGCCCCTGTCCTACGCCGACCGGCTCCGCATCCGCCAGCCAGGCGACGCGGCCTTCGCCCTGGGCCCGCACATGGACGGCGGCAGCGTGGAGCGGTGGATGCGCGAGGGCTACGGGAGGGGAGGCACATACGACGCGGTCTTCGAGGGCGACTGGGACACCCGGTATGACCCCTGGGACGGCAGCACGCGGGTCGACGCCGTCAACGACCTGTATGACGGCCTCGGGGCGTGCAGCGTCTTCAGGATGTACCAGGGGTGGATGAGCATGAGCAGCGTCGGGCCGAGGGAGGGCACCGTGCTCTTCAACCCGCTGCTGAAGCTCGCGACGGCGTACACGCTGCTCAGGCCCTTCTTCAGGCCCAGGAGGACGGTCGACCTCGAGGTCGCCAAGGGGGCCAGTGCAGAGCGGCTCGAGTTCCTGGCGCCTGACAACTGGGAGTTCACGGCTGGTGACCAGATGACGAGCGAGATACCTGGCGCCACCCCTGGGTATGGAATGGAGTTTCCCAAGCTGGCTATGCATCCGCACTTGGAGTTGGACCGCACTATGGTGCATGCCCCCCGGGTGAACCCTGGTGACTTTGTTGTTTGGCATTGCGATAGTACGTATCAATCTTTCCCTCTTGAAGCATCTGCTTCCCCTGATACCGGAGTACAATTTCTTTCCTTTTTGACAATCCCGTATTTCTTCCTGCTCTGTCATCCGTGGCCACTCTCTGCAACTTTTCTGTCTCATGTCGAGCATCTGCTAAACTCTCACAGCCATCCACGCCGTGGACTTTGAGCACAAGGGCAAGGGTGACTCCAGCGTGCTGTATATCCCTGTTTGCCCAATAACCGAGATCAACGCCAAGTATGTCAGCAAGGCGCGAGACGCCTGGCGTCGTGGAACCCCTGGGCCTGATTTCCCTGGCGGCAAGGGCGAGTCAGAGCACGTTGACAGACCAAACGAGGACTTTTTGAGGTCGATTGCCAACGCCGATGGCCTGGCGTCAGTCGGGCTTGAGCCCATTCCAGAGCCAGTGGATGGCAGCAAAGGGGAAAAGGAGGTTGTGCGAAGGGCAAACCGGACGCTTGGGTTCCAGTGAGCACTTGAGGGAGCCTGCAAGTCAGTACGGCGACCTGAAACACGGCCTGTAACTCTTCTTGTTGCTTCCGCATTTGAAAGCGCACTACAAATATAACATCACGAGAACTGAGATTCAACCACCTTCACGTACGTCAGACCAAATCTTGTGAGCGAGGTGATTAATCTCGGGCCGTCAGGCCGCGGATTCAGATTCAGGACTAGATGGCCGAGTAAATAAGTCCTGGGGTACCAGCTCCCAGACTCAGCCTTGCCTGTGGCTCAAATCCAAGGGGGGGGGGGGGTTGGTATCTTGATCGTTTGTTGTACACAGCAATACATTCAGCCATTCCCACCAACTGGCCAGGTAGAAGGCCCCGGGCCGCCCTCTTCTGCAGCCCTCGACCTGCTGGAGCCATGCCTCGCGCCGATGATGGACAGCCCGAAGCCGTCCCTCGGGGCTGCCGCCGTGTACGGCTCACTCGCCGCCTCGGACCACGAGAACCCCGCTGACGATGATGATGACCTTGAAACCTCTCTTCCCAGGGACGGCGGAGCATGGGGGTGTAAGAAGGACCACTGGCTCATGTTGCTGCTGGTCCTTCGCACTGGCTGTCCTTGGACCGCCGCGACTTCCTCGAAAACCTGCTGGCCACGCTCGCCCTGCTCGTCGTCTTGCTGGTCCTGCTCCGCCTGCTCGTCTTGCTCGCGCGGTGGCTCCTCCTCGAGCCCTTCCGGGCCGCCGCCATTGCCGCCACCCGTTCCAGCCTCCCTGCCCAGCTGCGCTTCTTGAATGCCGCCCCCCTCGAGTTGTTCGTCGCTGTCTCTCCCCCCGTCGAGTCCTCCTCCTCCGTCGTCGTCGTTGCCGCCGCTGCTGACTCGGTGCTGCTCGCTGTCCCTGATATCGTCGCTTCTTGCGATTCTTCCGGCGTCTCCGCCATCCCCGCTGTCGTAATCACAATTGTCAACCGGTGAGGCCTCTTGGCTGGTGGCCAGCGGGGCCAATTGCTCACCTTCCACGACGATCGGCGTCCTTGGCGTTGCCAGCGGCGTCTCCGAGTAGGCCACGTACGACCCGTGTCTGTCCTCCATCTGCTGTTGTTGCTGCTGCTGCTGCTGGCCCGGCCCAGGCGTCAGGGCGGTGAGTTCCGCATTCGACGCCGACAGGGGCCACGCGCCGTGCTCGGGCATGCTACTGTCCCCGCCCGTACTTACTCCCGATCCTCTCGGGAACCCCGAGTACCTCGCCATCAGGGCGTGAGGCGGCGGCGGGGGGAGCTGCACGTCGTCCGGGAGCGGGTCGAGGCCCTGGGCGAACGTGGCGCTGGGCCGCCAGGTCCTCCAAGAGTTCGGCCTCGAGGAGTTGTTGTTGTTGTTGTTGTTGTTGTTATACGGCGCCATGAAGGGCGGGTGCTGCGAAAGGCCCAGGCTGGGCTCCACCATCGCCATCGGCGGCGCCTTCACGTCGCGGGGGCTCATGGTGGTATAGGCCATCGACTCCGCCTCGGACATGAGCGACTTGTGCATGTCGCCTCCCCGTCCGGACCGCCGGTCGGTCGGGTCGATGCCCCGGGACCCGCTGTTGAGCAGGGTGTTGTTGGTGAAGCGCCTCGTCACCGGGGTTAATAGGCGCTGCCGCGTGCGCCGGGAGCAGAGGCATACTGCTCCCAGGATTATGAAGAAGACGGAAAGGATCCCAACTGTGACATGGTCAGCCCGTCCTCCATAATGGGGTCCAGAAAGGCAGGCTGGAGCTTCGTACCCACGATGCCCGCTATCGTTCCGGGGGCGATGGCCGGTGCTCGGGACGACGCAGGAGAGGTGGTGGCACCAGACGGTGCAGCTTGATACGGGGTGCTGGCCACGAAGGGGGTGCTCGTTGATGAGACAGCCGTGGAGAGGCTTGTCTGTAAGGTCGGGAGAGGAGATGCAATCATGGAGGATGTCAGGGTCATCATCGGACTACCGACAGGAGACGTCGAGGCGTCTATCTGTGTTGTACTCACGATGGTCGTCACTTGGGTAGACACTTGGGTGGAGGTCTGCGCCGTCGTGATGACTATTGTTTGGGTCTGTATGCTGGTCTGGGTTGTCTGTACCGAGGTCACCGCCGTCGAGGTAGTGACACTGCTCGACGACGGCGCACCCGGCGGCGCCGGTGGTGGTGGTGCAACTGTTGATAGAGGGTTTAGCGGCGGCACAACCGTCTCTTGCGCGGGGATGGCCGGATCAAGGACGATTGAGTTCGACGGAGCAGCCGTAGTGGGCAAAGGCTCAGCAGCTAATGGGGGAGCGGAGGGAGCAGAAGGCTCAGCGCCTTTTCCCTTGCCAACACCCTCGTTGCTTTTGCCTTTACCATCTTCCACCAAATGTTATTCCTCCTACTTGTCCTGAATGGAAAATCAAAATTTCGATCACTCACCTCCTTTGCCGTTTCCTCCCTTGCCTTTTCCCTGCCGGCGTACCAGTGGAGGCTCTACAGCATCCGTCACGACCGTCTTCGCTGCCTCTTCCAATTCAGCCCGAGCAACATTGGGCCTGTGGCGTCTCTTGTGAAAGCCACGTCCTCGCCGTGTTGAGTCCACAGCCATCCTCACTGAAGCTGGGCGGGTCACCGTTGGGTATTAAGCGTACACGACGACGGCACAGCCATGTGAGAGTAGATATGCAGCAACGCTGTCACCGTAGAGCCGGTAAAAGGTTTCGTTTGTGAGAATGATGATGATAGCCGATGGTATTAGTCAAATACGAAGATGAAGAAACGCCGTTTCATGCAGTAGCTGGGAGTAGTCTTTCGAGAAGTGCTTGGTCTCGGGTATTATGCTGCCGAAAGAACTACACAAATCTGTTTTGTTTTGTCTCCCGCCAGGGAGATCGACGAGCTGGTGCAACAGCCAGGGCAGCATGTGCTTCATATCTTCCACGGACTGCCCCTGCAAAACACCTCTTGGCCTAGAATTCCCCGCGGCACTTTGGGCTGACAGGAGACCACCACGACCCGCACAGCCAAGTCTAGGCGAAACCATGCCAGAGCCGAAACAGTAGGTCAGGGAGGTGGTTGGACATGCCTGGCGGTTTCTGTCGGCGCCATCTGTGCCTGAGGCTGCTCTTCCATCGGAATGCCCAGCCCAGGTGTCAAGCCATGTGCTGCAGACTGCAGTACAGCATCGGGCCCCACCGCGATATTGATGTTGGGTTGACAGCACACGGTCCCAACGTGTCGTAGGCCTAGTGTGAGGCTGAGGTGGTTTTGCGTCGGCGATGATATTTTTCCAACAACGATCTTACTTGATTGGACCGATCACCGGGAGTCGAGATGGCCTAAGAACATAGGACGGAAGACCCAAGTGACACTTTCAAGCCCCCAGCGAGACACGGACGGAGATCGGACCAGGCAAAACAAGCTTCTCACTCAAAACGGCCGAGCCCCCTGATTCAGCCAAGGGGCCTAAGCGCCGAACTTGAAATCCCACTACCCTAGGGTAAACATGACCTGTAAGCAATACCCAAAAAATGGGGATGGGGAAGCAGTATCCCAGCAGCAATCCGGGAATCAAACAATTGTGTGGTTCGCAAGTCAGTTATCACGACGTGTAGTGGTCCTGCATGAGCAGGCTGGTTCAGGAGCATCATTGTACAATGGACCTGCCCAGACCACAGGGAGGGTGGCAAACCCCACATACTCTAAATCATGACAGACCAGAAGGGGACCCTTACGCTACAGGGCGGGATGTTCCGAGCAATCAACTAAAAGCATCCCGCAGTGCACCAAATGACACCCGGAGCTCTCTCGCAGAGTCAAGGCCACGCTAGCTGGGATGTTGACAATGCCAATGACAGTCAAGGAGATTGCTGACTAGCAGACGTATGGGGGACCTTAACGGTGACATTTTGAGAATACCCAAATCCTGCAGAAATAAATGTTCCTCAAGAGCTGCACGATGACGATGCACGCGGGTAAACGGCAGCAAAGGCTGTCTTCGGACTCGCATATATCCGGGGCGAACTTTTTTGACATGTTCATCCGAGGTCGGCCCGTGATCGATCCCAGGTAAATTGAAACAATATGGGAGATCGCCCCGAGCACTGGGTCCGAACAGAATTCCTGGTAAGACGAGCGTATAGAGTTGCAGATCACTGAGAATGATCGCCCGTCATTCCACGCCAAAATATGACAAAGGGGTCGAGTGAGGCACGACTATCTGATATATCGTGCAACAGGAAAAGTATTGTGTGGATGGGTCTTTCCATACTCGCGGCTCTTTGGCCGGGCTATAGGATCCGCAAATATACCTCTCGAGATGTGAGGACACATGCACCCCCCTGGCCAGCACCGGATTGAGTGGACAGACGTCTTGAGGCGCAGTATACGGGCCGGACGGACCTCGCCCACCCGGCTTCCGGCTCCCCGGTTCTGGAGCAATGAGCAGCTGTGCTCCAATGGCTGGTACGATTTGGTTCAACGTTTACATCGCGCCCATGTCTTGCTAGCACGTTTTGGTCTCGAGTTCGGGCTGCGGGAGCTTGTCTGATTTGACATCTTGACGCCCTGCCTGCGTAGGGTAGCCATGTGGTTATGACAGTGTTTGACGTGTCAAGGCGGGTACCACGCCAGCCCAGTCGTTTGTAAGAAATGTGTTTGAAAAGACGCAAAGGCTTGCTGTTATCATGGCGCAGCCTACCATCTGGCGACGATTCGTTGGTGCGTATGACGGATTTGATAGCACAACGGAGGCAAACTTCCCCATATTATACTGTGAAGATTTGACTTCATTATTACGAGGTGCTCAAACCTTATTCCATTGTTCATCGCTGGGCTTTGGGTCTTGACTGCCAAGATGACCAAGATATCTGAAGCCACGTTACAAGGCCAAGGCATGTTAATCCCATCAGAGACGGGAGAGCTCATCTGACAGGATACACTCCTTCATTGAGATGATTCTCACTCCTGCCTAGTGCCGCTTTTCGTTCAACGTGCAAATTCTTCTTTGGCGAAACGCCTGTTCTGATGCCCTTGAACGTATGCAATACTAAATACGAGACTTGCTCTGCAGCGCGAAAAACCTGCTGAGCACGCGCTTGCTAAAGTGGCATGGGAAAGGGCGCACTCGTCTCAAAAATATCTGAGTCTGCCATTTCACCTGTGATCACAGGATGGGATGTTGCTAGCTCAGAATTGAGTGCACTATCTGTCCAGGTGAAGGGTTGTTGCAACAGGGGCCAAGTTGCTGGTGTACAGAAAGGGCGGTAGTCGACAACAGGAAGAGTGCTTCGCAAGGAAGCCAAGAAGACAGAGTGTCAT
Source organism: Diaporthe citriasiana (assembly GCA_014872975.1). Taxonomy (NCBI): domain Eukaryota; kingdom Fungi; phylum Ascomycota; class Sordariomycetes; order Diaporthales; family Diaporthaceae; genus Diaporthe; species Diaporthe citriasiana. The sequence goes on from JADAZS010000018.1 coordinate 173,812, forward strand.
GCGCGAGTAGCTTTAACACAACCCCAGGCCTTGGGTATTGGCATCCGAGAGAGGCGCGGAAGACACAGCCTTGGCAGGTTCATAGAAAGAAGTAAGCATAATTTCATTTTCCGAGGCAGATGTTTGGAACATGGTTAAATAGAACGAGAGCGGCAACGAGATGAAAAGGGGCAAGGAGCGTTCATTCGGTTGCATCAGTTCGGTCCATGGCCGAAATGGAACAAACGAAGAAGAATGTGGAAGAGGCCTACAGCCTGAACCTTGAGAGGGAAGACCCCGGTTGCAGGACGATGATCAGTGGCCGGCGGGCCGGCGGCGGGATTCTGCGAGGGTGGCCAGAGCAGCCGCGCTGCGGTCCGTCACTCTCGTTTCGAGAACACGCGGACCCCCGAATTCTTGTGGCGCCTCGTGTAGGCTGAACCGTTTCACTGAAGCAAGAGAAACGAGGGGCGTCTGTGCTGCAGTGCACGAACTGGAGTGACGAGGCCTCCATAAGAAAAGTCATTTATAAATCATAATACCGCTCAAGTGCTGCACATGCACCTTATAATATCAATGAAATGCGAAGTCGTAGTCCCCAACTCTGTTCAACATTCTGTTACGTCTAACAAGCTCTCTGGGTTGAAAGAGACATATGAAGCAAGTTGTGAATCCGCTGTACGCGACTTCAACTCACGGTGCTTTTCGGTCTGCTGTTTTCTTTTTTTAAGTCAGCTCTTGACGGACGCTCATGAGTAAATATTCCCTATCATAGTTGGTTCATATGGAACAGGTCTATGCTGCTGCCCCCCCAACGTCCCAGGTCTTAACATCCAGTACGTGGCCCACAAAGCAGGGTTGCAGTCCGAAAGAAATCCCATTTCCAAGTAAACAGTTCTGAATGTAGTGAGTTGTACAATACAGGAGTGGAAGAACCGCATGATCATCAGTGCAACCAGCGTACTACACCATTCACTCCGACCTGCTCTCTTGGCGGCATCTGTGTAACCAGCCATGATAAGAACAAAACCAGCACCACAAATAATACGAAAGCGACAACCAAATTCTGCAAGCGCTCGCTCGCTGTCCAATGGGGCCGTGGATATTTGATTTCCTCAAATACAGATCCTCCATGCTCATCAAAGAGGCCTTGGATTGTAAGAAGAGATGACTGTTGGTGTACGTCCGATGAGAATCGTAGCACGGCCCGATGGCTCTTCCATGCGACATTTCTCCAGGTTTCTATGACCAGTCGTCCCATTCGAATATGTCCAGATGCTATAAAATTTCTGTTAGCGACACGAGGTACGCTTGCGAACCATATCCAGGTACTTGGCTGACTCACCGAAGCACGTAGCGGTGGCCTTTCCCTGCCCCCCAGCGACATATCGGAAGATCCCATCGATCTCTCCCAGTCTTCTAGTGTTGTAGCTCAAGAGCATCATCTGCCGCAATTTCGGTAGACCCAAAGCTGCCACCCCAGCTTGGTGGAGTAAGCGGTTGACTGCCGCGTAGCGAGCGCCCGGCTTAAGGGACGAACAAGTGAGAGTGAGAGACTGCAAGGCCGGCCAATGAAAAGTTCCGCTGGATGAAGAGCCAGGTATGAGATCCCTGAGGTTTTCGAACAACTCTTCTGCGACATTTTCGCTAGTGGTTATAGAGAGCTCTTCCAGTGGTGTCGTTAGGCCAAACCATAACAAGCGCTTCAGGAGATATAGACGTACGCTTGGGCGCACATTTTGGGTTCCTCTGCCGTCTTGACGTAGAATTTTCAGGCGCCTCAGAGTTGTGGGGAACTTTGTGGTTAGGTTTGCGATATCGCAGTGTTTGGTGTCCAGGTTGTTGTGATCCACATCTTGGAGGCAGAGCTCCTCCAGCCCAGGTAGTGTCGAACAGAGGCTTAGGATTGTGTTGGTACTGGTGACTTCCTTCCCTTGGTATTGCGCTGAGAAGCTCTTCACGGCTGGGACTTCTCCAATGATGTAACTAAGACCATCCTTCTCGGGCTGATAAGGCCTGTTGGTCGAGTGCAAAGATGCAGCATTTTCATGGAACATTATTCTCCATCTATCAAGGCTGCTGGTGCTGCGAGCGGAAAGGTAGAGCGCAAGTCGCAAATTGTCATCACAGTCCCACTTCTTGAGAAGACGCATCAGCGAGCATATAGCCTGAGAGGGGCTGTATCCTAAGAGTGGCTTTTCATATCCACGGCCAAGGTGAGCACCACCATCCGCAATATCATGGAATGACACTGCCCGAAGGAATTTGCGACGCTCGCTGTGAATCGATACAATCGATTCAAATTTGGATAAGTCGTCTGGGCCAAGACTCAAGGACCTGAAAGTCAGTTGTTCGAATAGGAACTGCCAGTCTTTGTTGACAGCAGCATAACGGGCAAGGGTATGATCCGCTGCTGCTTCTCGGGAAACGTGGTTCAGAATGATCCTAACGATGGCAGGCGGCAACGTGGCCAAATTGTTTGCCATGGTGGATGTTCGGTTGAAGGTGATGGAGTGCAGTGGCCTGAAGCGAGCGTACTATTGAAAGGTGAGCAAAGGTTCAGATCTAATCGACGACAGGAAAGTGAGCCAAATACCGCGAAGTCAGATCATTTGTAAAGTGCACTCCTTTTGTAATAGATCGCGGCAAGCTAAAGGCTTTAGCGTGGCGCCGTCTTGTGATCAGGCGACGCCTTGTGGTGGGGAGTACCGAAGTACCTTGAACAGTTGGCTGAACTCCTCGTTGGTGGGCACGAGCGACTACGCCTTCAGTAGACTCATAGTTGCGATCCAGCAATAGATTGACAAAAATGCAGTTTGACTTCATGCCATATGTATTGTTATAGTCACACAGCTACATTCTCAAAAAAAAAAAAACCCAAAACATCATCATTGCGGGTTCACCTGTGGCTGGCTTCGACGTTACCTTCCGTCTGTGTATGCCATAGGAAGTTGTTCCACAGAGGGTTTTCACACAGGCGGGTGTTGTAAGAAAGGTTATTCTATAGGAAGTTGTTTCATAAGAGGTCATCCTATAAGAAGTTCATCCTGCAGGAGATTGGGCAATGAGCATGGCCACGTAGGGGATACCCGAGCAAAGTTCGTACTAGATCAGGGTAAGCATCTAGGGCAGCTTGTTAAGCAATCACTCCCAGAGACAGCCAGGAATTAGCCCGGATGGCTGCAGCAGTTCCTACTATTAAGTCATCCCTTGCAAACTGCTCAAGCATGTTCAGAAAGAGAGCTCGTAGTTTTAAGAAGGGAAATTGGAACGGAATCATTGCTACGGTGTAGTTCTATTTGGAAATTTTGCTTCTCCGTCAGGTGAGTACCTCCATGTCAGGGTGGTGAGTCACTTAAACCATACAATACCTAGGTAGATGATTGGCAAGGCTAGCCGACCGATTGAAATCACAGCGGTGTATGTTTTGTGCCGGTATTGATTCTGGCGTTTCTTAATTGACACTACACGGTGCTTGGTGACATGATAGCCCCTCCATAGATTGGATAGCAGAATACGTTCAGAAAAATTCACCCCCAAGGCTCACGACCCTTTCCGTCGTCCACAAATCTTTTGAGACTTCAGACATGAACACGTGCTGGCAGTGCTCCACGTGGCTCTCCCGGTCATATCGAGCCTCCATGACCAGGGCTCCGGCGGTGTGTTGGTGTTGGCGGGCCTTTGCGAGAATGTCCTGAGTAGAGATATGGAGTACAGTATCAGGACGATCTGGAGGACACTGCAGAGCATGAGGGCGACAGGGAAGTTTTGCAGAAAGAATGAGCGGTTTCTGCTTTTTGAATCGTTGCCATCGCCCTCATTAGGGGTTGTACTCAGAGACTCGTATTTAAGTTGCGCGTGCCGATTACTCGAGAACATGGAGAGGAACATGGTCTCCATGTAGAAAGTATTTGCCGTAAGTTCTGAGAGAAGAGGTCTAGTGTAGTCAAGAAGATGGCGATGTCGACTGAGACGAGATGGGCCTCAAGCCGCGGCCAATAGTCTGTAATGTAAATAGAGCAGACTGATACTAATGCTCACCTGGATATGGACATCCGCGGAATGGAAGGTGAGACCTAGTGGACCGCTACTGATGCTCTATCGCTCTACCCAAGCGGCGCACGGCTGGCAACAACGGTGCTACGGACCAACAGTGCAGTATTCCGATAAGGGTCTACTACCAACAGTTATACGAGCACTTGAATAATTCGATCTAGTAAGGTTTTGATATCTTCGCATATTCATCCACTGCGCCGCCGCTCTGCGTCCCACCGTGCTGAATCCCACGATGCCTTCAGACTTGTGCAGCGCCGGCCTTCGCTCTGGGCTTGCTCGTCAGGGCGAGTCCTCATTCAAACTTCTCAACTTTGGAAGTCAGGACTATTAAATGTTTGAAACGTATTCCTATTCCCCTTTCTAACCCTGCCTTCAAATGTTCTTATGGTTATCCTCTCTGCCGGCTACCAAACCCGTTGGGGCATACTAGAGGGTTAACATGCCATGTCAAAGGGGATATGCCATGTAAAGGTAATATCCTATGTTATTCTGATATGCCATGTTAATTTGACATGGTATGTTGGCGAAAAGGGTATAGTGCCTGGTCCGTGTGCTGTAAAAAAAATTCTTAGCAAAAAAAGCAATCTGGGTACGAGTTGAACTCGTGCCTACTTACGCCCACTTACGCCCACTCGCCTAAGCCACCTGCCCTGACCCCTATACTATGGAGATTACGGATTTAAGTATCTCTCTAAACTGATAAAGGTAGTTTTTACCTCTGATAGCCTGTATACACTGGCGCTATACCCTTTTTGCCAATATACTATGTCAAATCAACATGCTATGTAAGGGCTAATATGCTATATCTGTCCCCTAATATCCTTTATTGGGAATATAATATCCTATTGGAGGATACTAGGAGATAATCATGGCATGTAGTAATTAATATGGTATATAGCAATTAATATGGTATGTCAATTTGACATGGTATATTGGCCAAAGAGGTTTAGCGTATTTGGAAAATAGGGCTTTTAGAGGAAAGCTTACCTCTTAGGACTAGCTAGCCTCTTAAATCTGTAATCTCCATAGTATAGGGGTTAGAGCGGTTAGATACCTAGGCAATAAGAGACAGCAAGCTAGTAGGTTTGATTTATATATAGATTACTTTTTTTTTCCAAGTATTTTTTTACACACGGGCTAAGCGTTAAACCTTTTTTGCCAATATGCCATGTTAAATTGATATGCCATGTCAAAATAATATAGGATGTTACCTTTCCATGGCATAAATCCTCTTACATGGTATATCAGCCCTCTAGTTGCCCCCAACGGGATGACAAGACTTCAAACATTCCAAGGTGTAGTCAAGCTGATAAAGAGATACTGCTTTAACTTAGACCAATCCTCCGTCTCGGCGGACAAGAAGCTTGAATTGCCAGCAAATCAAGTACGCCGGCCAAAAGACCAGAATTTTCAATCCCTTGGAAACACACCTCGCAGTATATTAGACCTATGAGGTCACATCGGCCGTAAGCCAATAGAACTTTCCAAATTACAATGGCCAACACTTGCAGCGGCTTGGCTTACCAATGAGGGAAAGTGAAAGGGCGTGAGCCGTCATTACGGAGCTTACCTTGTCTCAATTTTAGTTTCTCAAAGGCGTCCCCGGTTCTCGCCAGGTAACCTCTGAATTTTCTGGCCTGACTCTTTACTCTCTACGAGCGTGCACTCACTAATCTAGCGATCAAAAAATGTGCAAAATGCTGCGAAGGACCGGTTTTCTGGCTGCACAGGTCCAGACCTCAAGCGGAAGGGTCAAACCAGCTCTTCGAACATGGCCGATGCAGTCTGTGTATCGCGACTCGGTCGTACACGTTTCCGCACAAAAGCGTCATATGGCAGACAGCCCAGCAAGGACACAGAAAGATACGCAATCGAAAGATACGAATTATCACGGCGCCTGCCACTGCGGCGGGATCAAAGTTCATCTGCGGACCCAGAAGACACCATCCGAGCTCGGATCCAGGGCCTGCCAGTGTAACTTCTGCAGGCTGCACGGCGCATCGTTCACTTCTGATGCTGCAGGCATCCTTAGCATCAAAACCTCCGGTTCCGTCAATCGGTACCGTATGGGGACAGGCACAGCGGAGTTCTTTATCTGTACGAACTGTGGCGTTGTTCCTGCAGCAACTTGGAAACGTGACGATGGGAAGTTGCTCAGTGTTGTGCGCGTGCAGTGCTTGGATATACGGGATGAGCTTGAAAAGTACGAAAAGAAGTGGAGTGTTGAGCATGAACTTGCTAATCCTGAAGAGCGGTTCAGTCGGCGGTCGCGCACTTGGACGCCTACGGAAATCGAAAATTGAGCTTGAAATACGAGCGGTAAGAGATGGGGATTGGAAAGTGGTCTTGGAGGCTTTGTGCCGGAATGCTGGTTGCTTTTCTCCTTTGCCAAGGAGGTGAATCATGCATCCACTTGTGGTCGTACGCTATGTACCATATTCAAGTTCACTTCTAAGCTCATGTCGTTCAGCAACTTGAGCTGAACACATAATTCAGAGGCTTTCTGGAAGGTCGTGCTTAGAATTGGAGGACAGTGCTGGCACTTTGTTGAGTTCTCACCTGCCGCGCTCGCTGTTCCAATGTACCGGCCCGAATCGCATAATTGTTTCTCTCACCATTGTCACCTGGTTCCTCAGGTTCTCCCCACCCAGCCAGAAACACTCTGGAAATTGCGGCAAAAACCCAAAGCTGCAGTGCCATATCCGACAGAGTCACCTCCATGGATAACCTTGGGACACCTTCAAATCCGACGAGTGTTCCCAATTGGTTCGCGAACTGCACCCTTCTGACGTACTTGCATAAGTACAATGCGAGCGTCATAGAAGGTCCCATCACTCATTCGAGACAGATAGTGGCCTCGCACACATTTCTCTGCATCAACCAATGTTCTCCTGCCACACCGACTCATCGCTGGACGCCATCACACCTGCGGGCACATCAGTCTGAAGAACCACGCCAGTTCTCCACTTGAATCCGATAATATTTCTCAAATCTCTGGAGGTGAGAAATTTTAAATTTTAAACACTACGCTAATTTTAGGTCCTGGATAATGAACTGTCTTTCATAAGATCCTGGAACGTTTCCCGAACAGGATCATTCTATTAGAGCAGTGTAAATGTGCCGTCGCTTGCCTAGGAGTTCCACGCGTGGTACAGGAGAAGGCATAATTCATGTGACCGTGTCACGTGAGGTGCATCCTTGCATCAGCACTAAACCCGCTCGCGATGACTGCGCTTCCGGTTCCCTCCTTCCGCTGCAGTTTCGGAAAGCAATTATTGAAAGGGACCCAAGTTGTGGTCGGAAGATTTTGCACACATGCTCCTGCCTTGAAGCCTGAAAATGAGTGTGTCATTCGACGATAGCAGCAACTGGCCCCGGAGGTTGCTCCACATCCCCACAATGACTTCGTTCCCATGGACGGCCGGGGACCGTTACGGGGGTAGGGTGAAACCTGCCTACTATGTATTGTCATATACCTGGGGCAGATGGTGCCTGGCGTCCCATGAGTTGCCACATGTTCAGGCTTTGACTATCTGGGGAACGACTTGGAGCATACCCCGAGTGCACCCAGATCACTTCTCGGCGTACCAGCTTGAGGCCACACTCAGAGGCCTTTCCGACCTTGCATTGGACGAGGACATGGCACCGGGTACGTTTGTGAGACCGGTGGACTCATCTTTGGCTGGATATGGTGCTTACCTGTGACGCAGTCGAGTTTGTGTGGCTAGATGTTGCTTGCATAGACCAAACCCCGGGATCAGTAGAGATGGCTGCAGAAATAGGCAGACAGGCCAAGATATTTGCAGGGGCCAAACGTGCCTTTGTGTGGTGTACCCGACACGATGCAGACACGCTCCGCCAATACTTGGAAGAGCTGGACTCGCGCGTGACCGACGGCATTGAGAGAATGAAGTCCACAGGTGAAGACCCTGGCCTGGAACACGTCCCAACACCGGAGATGATTGAATTCTTCGCCAGCGACCCCTGGTTCACGTCTCTTTGGACCCTACAAGAGGCATTCCTCAGGCCGGATGCCCAACTCCTTGCCCGGGACGGCCAGCTTTGGCCTACCATCCCCGAAGATGGGAAACCGGAACCACTCTTCGAACATGCGTCGTACTATGAGACTGTGCATAAAAAGATCGTACTAGGTCATCATAACTGGGACAAGCAACAGTGTGTAAAAGTCGTGGAAGCAATAGAGCGAACAGGCCTCCTCGGACTAGCGTCTCGATGTCCAATGGGCCTCTTAGCCGCCGCTCGACACCGGACCACAGGAGCCACAAACACTACTGATAGGGTGTATGGTATTATGCAGGTCTTCAACCTCCAGCTTGGCAAGGCTCGGCCCGGTGTCGATCCCGCCTATGACTTCACACTTGAGGAGCTTGAAGACGAGCTGGGCGAGGCACTGATGCGATCCGAACCGGCCATGAGCCAATTTTACGTCCACACAAGCCAGCCACCTTGGGGGAAAGGCTGGCGATTCGGTCAGCAATCCCGGTTCGCTAACCGTCTAGATTCCAATCCACTCCCGGCGAGTGTGCTCGACGACCGTCCGGCACCTGACCGCGACACGAGGCCGCCAGGTCACAGCAGTATCGCACTCACAGCTCTGTCGACAGAACTCGTGGGAAACGTGTTATGCGGCAAATTCGACGGACCTGTCTGTGCCATCAGTATGCTGCATTCAATGTGGGCCGTACTGGGCTCTCATGCGCTCGAGAACTTTCCAATGCTGTTTCCAGTATGGATTGACCGGGACTACTCGGAAGAGACGCGTTTGGCGCATCCCGAGGACATCGAAACCCATTTGAATAGAGTCTCCACTATAGTTGAGACCTATCCAGACGCAGTAGTTTTGCTACTCGAGCGTTGTACCCAACTTTCTAAAAAGGGGATTCGAGTTCCCTGTCTCGCCATTGGGCTGATACTTGCACCATATGCTGTTCATGGGCATCCGGACCTGTCAACATGGCGGAGGCTGGGTGTTTGTGCTTGGTCATTTGACATCGATCGCTTTAAAATGAAAATGGACGATCAAGCTAGATCTCTACTAAAGGGTGAAGGTGAGAGATGGAACGTTCAAAGTGGTTTGTTTGGATAAGCATAACTTGAACGGAATTTTGGTTCATGTAAAATATTCGAGCACATATAAAATTATTGAATGTATAATTAATCTCTTTTAGGCAATGAAGAGACTAGTTGTACACCAGAAAAAACAAACAAGTCTCATCTTCTGCCAGCCGGCCATCAATGATGTCGGGGCTCCGTGGTGTTGCACAGTACCCTTGGCATCCTGCAGCACACGTAAGCAGTGACTCACTCACTATTTAGGAACGTACGATCAACTTCGAATAGATACCTGTACATGTATTCTGGAGGCCACAACCTCTTGTGACGGTACTACCGGACACCAGGGCGTCAACATGTCGAGCGGCGTCGTTCGCCTTTGGCCACTGCGCCTCCTAGAAACTGCCACCATGACCTCATTCGAGCGGCAAGAGGGTAATACCTACAATGGCATTCCAGAGCCAGAATACAGCGTTTTATCGTATACTTGGGGCCGTTTCACGGCGGAGGCAGAGTCAGACGGATCACGCCTCAACATCGCTGGTGTCACTTGGGCGATCCCCGCCATCGATAAGCAACTTGCATTCAGCGCAGCCGATTTCGAGGTCGTTATCAAGCAGACATCGATCATCAGCGGTAATCGTTTCCTCTGGGTTGACGTGGCATGCATCGACCAGGAGAATATCGCCGTCAAGATGGAAGAGATCGGGAAGCAAGCAGGCATCTTCGCTAATGCTACTCGTGCCTTCGTCTGGTTGTGGACCGCGGCGAGGGATGAGCTCCTGGAAAGCATCAACATCATGGAGGGCGCTCAGAACATATGGCCGAAGGCGGCCACCGCGGCTGAGTGGCTCAGCTCAGAGGGTCCTGACCCGATCGCGACCAGGTCGCAGCAGGACCAAGACGAATGTTTCGAGCGCGATGCAGATTCCTTGAAGCGTATCCGACAATCTGTCGACACATTCCTGAGAGACTGGTGGTTCTCGTCGCTCTGGACGCTACAGGAGCAGGGCCTTAAGGAAGATGCTTACGTCCTATCTCACGAAGGCCTCCCGATAGAAAATCGAGATCTCGATTCCGATTATTACGATTCGGACCATTCGAATGATTCAAGTCTCCCAGGTTGGGACATGGACACGCTATACATCACCATCTCCGACGTAACCGTTTACCTTCGGGACATATTCCTCCTTCTACAACTGCCATATCTCCAAACCATTTTCCAAGATCCTCGTCTTCAAGACACAACAAATTACATTTTAGATGTGATTCGCCGGACTGGGTTTACGAGCATTGCCGACGCGGCGAATCCAAACTCCTATTTCGTTCTCGCTCGCAACCGAGTGGCCTCTTATGATCTTGACAGAATCTACGGGGTCATGGCCCTCTACAACATCCGCGTGGGCGCCGCAGTCCCTGGCGCGGATGTGTCAAAGAAGTACACGCTTGAAGAACTCGAAGAGGAATTCGTCTTTACTTTGAACGCCGAATCAGCTATCCTGGGCCAAATGTTCATCCATGTTGAAGAGCCTCACCGTGGCAAAACGTGGCAGATGACGCAGAAAGCCAGAGTGCCCTACCCTTTCAGGCATTTTGGAATGCATGAAATCCATACTGCACCTGAACAGGAGGCACCTTCCATCTTTGACCACTTTGAAATCTCGCGTGGGATACCTGGTGGTCCAGCCAAAATTCGAGGAAGTGTTACCCCATTCGAAAGCCTCATGCAATATTGGAGAGTTATAATTTCATCGAAAAACGAGTGGGGAGTTCATCGGATCTTTTTGCAGGCTGACGACTACATCTGCAAATCGAATACTTCTATTCCCTACATCAGCCCTATTTTGAGCGACAGACAAGGGCAGCATCGTAAATATGTCCATGAAACTATCGAGGGCTTAATCAAGACCTTTGGTAGCAAGCGGCTCTCGGCCATTGGTTTGGGAGAAACAGGCGCCTCCCGACGACAAGGAGGCAACTTCGAGTCTTTTGTCATGCTTCTCTTGCACGACGAGCTTGACTTCGCACAGTGTCGACGCATTGGCATTTCTTCTGGCTTTGATCTACCTTTAAGAAACCCTGTTCAGGGTGATGGAATTCATCCGGAGTGGGTACCATATGAAGGACTCATCTTTTAGGCTAATAGGCTCTTTATAAAGTTCTATGTAATGCGACCCCTTAGCACATAACATTATCTTATGACCCAGTTAAAGCTTCTCAACCCATCCGGTCCAATATTTTCGCTCGTCACGTTTGCTAATCATTTGACCATGTCTGGGTGGGTGATGCCGCCATGCTTCCAGTCGCTGGCTGGTAGTAGCGGTTCTTCGTTACTCAAGTACTCCTGGTGAGCAGTCGATAAGCTCTCAGCCGAGCTGTGTTCACATTTCGCTAATCTGAATCCTGAAAGATGTATCTGGAAGCTCGTCATCCGAAATGTTTGCCCACTTTCGAATAGTGGATTAAGTACAGGGTGGTCAATCGATGGACTATGCTGCCTCGTTTGCTTTTGCTTGCTTTTTCTCTCCTCTTTACGGACTTAACTCGTTATTCTTACTAACTAATTTCCTCGAACGGTATTCCGGGATGTCAATCTTCGAGGATAAGAATCTGAGCGTAGGGCATGTCTGTCTCTCCAGGTATGAAGCCCCCATGATTCGTAGCACGCGGCATCCAAACCAAACTATTTTCATGGATTCCCACCACACTCAGAAGTAGATGTATCCTGTAGCCGAGCACCATGCGAAGATGTTGAGACAGTGACAAGCTGCGCACCGCGGAGCTCATGCTGACTTCTCATATGCTCCCTTCCCCGAGCGTGATGACACGGCTGCCCGACCTGCAACACGTCCCTGGCCCGAGAAGCCAAGATGAGGAGATCCAGAATCGTCAATGCCGCGACACGCGGCTTTGATGCGTCATCTCCCTCTTCATATTCCACACAGAAACAACTGTGACAGTAGTTGCTATGATCGGAGAGCAGGTCGGCTAGGTCCGCTGCGCAGTAAGTATCGGGTCCCGGTACAACGGCGGGCTTGATTTTGAGTATAACTGCCATGGCCGGCACGTGTGCATCCGGACCATTGAGGCCGGAAAAAATAAGGTCCCCTGGCTCCAAGGCCTGCCTCGGGAGTGACCTAGGCTCAGATACGAATCCAGAATGGCCACAACCAAGGCAAGTCTTCGTGCGGACGCCTTGGTCTAGAATTACTGTCGCAAGTGAAAGTATTGTTTCATTGTCTTGATGGTCAGTCTCAGTTGAGACTTCCTCAGATGACGGACCGTTCTGTAGCTTTTCTCGAGTTTCCTTGATTACAGGGTAACTTTCCCGCCCTGGTAGCTGCAAGGCGACTTCATCTCCATGTAAGTCGGCATTAGTCCCTTGAATGGACCGGTCGTTGACTGCGCCCGGCGCAACAAGGATACTTTTGCCGATGCGAATGCTGCAGATAGTTCTGAGGGTACATGTGATTTCGGGAGATTTGGCGGACCGAATCAGCTCCTGAACATCTTCAAGGCCAAGTTGGAGGGCCTCGACCAAAGCCCTGACAAGTTGGACTATGGTGTTTTGGTTGTTGTGATGGTCCAGTACGCGTACCGCAAGCTCCACCCTTGACATAAAGTAGTCGACTTGTAGCGGTCTATTCCCTGGCCAGTGAATGAAAGCCATCGTGCCGTAAATGCGATCTCGAGGGTCAAAGCAGCGCCAATTAGAGTATCGAACCAAGACTCCTGCCAAATCCAGTCCGCTGCTTCCAGGTGCCATGTACCTGACTGCTAATGCCACTTCCATTGGGGTACCGCTGATTAGGTCTGGTGGCTCGTCAGGCGCAATGTTTGAGTCGGCGTCTGGACTTTCATCTGCACTACCGTCTGGGCCCTCATCTGAATCACCAACCGAATTGCCATCTAGGACCTCCCTCTCTAGTCGATCACTAACACGTATCAACAGGTACAGTGCCTCCAGATCAACCAAATGTCCATAGAACATCAAGCAGGCCCGCTTTGACATGGCTAGCTCTTGCAAAATCCACAACCGAGTCCAATACTCGGCTCCGGCGACCCCCTTTATGGCGTCACGCACAAGCAGCCTTCGTTCTGCAAGGAACATAACTCCTTCATCGACGATGGAATCGTGATTGTCGCCATCAACGTTTGCCGGACCGAGTTCTCCCGCCAGCAGCCTTTCCTTGACCACATTCGCCAACTCAACGAGGGTCGTCGAGTCAATGTTTACAGACTCTGGCTCACTATGCTGCGATGGCTGGATAGAGACAAGGACTTGCGAAGCATGCTTGTACAAAGATGCCATCATGGCCACTTGAGTCCCTTTCTCGTCGACATTGTCTTGGTTGATGCAGATGGAGTCGATCCAGATGTGCTGCTTGATGTTTTGCTGTCGGCATTGTAAGAGCGCGTTGTGGCAGTTCTCACGAACTTCAATCCAACTATCGTTCAACAAGACCGAAGACAGGTTGGAGGGACTGCCCCAGGTGTAGGAAATAGCAACGAATTCGGGCGCATCTTTGATGAAGTGGGATGTAATACGTAGCTCAACCTTTTCCGTCGCGTTGTCGAACGAGCAGATCTTCAGCAAGCGGATTTGAGCCGCAGCATCTTCGAGTGGACTATACTGGAACTTCATTTTGAAAAAAATCGAGACAGTCTCTGCGTTGATATCAGTCCCCGCAGCCGATTCGGGGCGAGCGAGACTTCAGGAGCGTCTCACCCAAGAGACCCTCGAGAACAGTGATTAGTCACAGTGACACGCTGGTTGATGGAGGCCCGATACATATTCAAAATTTCAAGTAAGCCTTATGGATATTGAGCATCAGTAAGCGGCATATTCTGTAAAGAATGAGCGAGAGTCGGCCTCGCTGCAAGACGTCAGCTTCGCTGCATTCATCCTAGGCTGTACAACAGCCCCAGGAATTTCGTTGGACATACGGCGCGCGTTCAGCACCTCTGCGTTTGGTTCTATGGCCTAAGTGAGTAAGCGGCATGCAAGAAAACCTGGAATAGGAAGCATGGCGCAAGCGGACGAGGCGGACAGTGATCAGCCACAGTCTGCCTGCCCAGCCTATCCGCCTACCAAGCTCTTTGTAGCTACCCACCTGCACCCAATACCAAAAAGAAGAAAAACTACAGAATTTAATCATTCCAATAAAAACATTACTAATAAGGGTCGATATGAGTGAAGTAAAATGGTATACAAGTAAATGTTAGTAGGGACTAATGCTAGCACCTGGCTGGGCTGCGAGACCAATAGCATTGCTGGCTTGAGGCTTCTTGTGGGGCTGTCGGCGTCAGTGATGCATCTGCTTGACGCTCATCCAACGAATCTTGATAACTGCTTGTCGGCGCCGTTGGGGTCTCCGGGGTATTGGTTGGCTATAATTCTCCGGGGTACAAGAGATTCTCTAGGAGTACAAAGCATATAATAAATCTAATAGGTTCCCTAAAGCTCTACTGGGTCTTTTTACTGGGTAGACCAGCCCTATATATGGAGTTTTTTTTCCTATTTGAATAGGTGGTGTGGAGGTTGTAAAAGATGAACAAGGGGGAACAGAAGGAAACTGTTTACTATGTGATCTGTGCAGTAAGCTAGTTGACTCGAGTTCTAAAACTGTGGAGTACTTTCTAAAAGGAAAAAAAAGCTAGAATATTAAGAAAATCTATTATATCTTCTTTTCTAGTAGATAAAAATACTAGAAAAAAAAGTTATATATACTTTAAATAAATTTAAAGTTATCTTTGTTTTTATTTTCTAATTTAAAAGGCTAGATTTTAAGTAAATTAGGTATTTAGTTAGTAGTGTGCCCTATGTACTGCTAAAAACCTACCTGTACCGGCCCACTCGACCCCAACGGCGCCGACAAGCAGATAAGATGTACCAGCCACGTTTAGAAGTCATGGTCCTTTTACCAGTGAAGAGTCGTCGGCATTGCAGGTTTGCCATCCTCTCCTGGCTGGGATCATGGCCAATGAAACACATTTCAAGACAGTGGTTATCCTCCGAGAAGAAAAAAAGCACTTGTTTGGGTGCGACAGTATGAGCCAAAAAGAGGAATAGCTAAGCTGCGTATTTAAAGAGAGATGAAAATCTGCCACTGAAACACCGGATGCAATCCGGCAGAGTTGGAACTGACAGTCTGGAGAGTCAAGCCTGTGGTGTTGCGGGGAAGATCGCGTCACAACCCGACTCGGTGGACCCAGGCCAGCGGGTCTCGGTGGAGCCACGCTAGGCCAGGAATGGCAGTAAGTAAATATTTTGATCACAACAAATGGAGTCCTGCCTGACACGCGTTTAGCTCGCACGCTTGGTGAGGGACAGAACAGCCATTACGATCCATATCCGAATCAGCACACCCTGGTTATCCCAAGTATTTGAATGCTGCATCCCAGGACCAGATCAGGCCCAGGATCCTCTCACTCCACCTCAACCCAGTCGAACCCCGGACCACTGCATAGTTCTTGTCATCGCTTGCTTTACTGTGTCGTCTGCGCATGGGCGGCAGTGACATATCGTGAATCACCCCACTTCTGATTGTGGCCGTGGATAACGCGACTGAGCACGATAATTGTGTCTGCCATGACTGAAGACCTCCCCATTGCACTCAGGCGGGCGCGTCGGAGCAGTGCAGTCTCGCACAGCCTCCCTCAAGAAATACAACGACCAAAGTCCCCGACCGTTTCTACTCCGAGCCGTGGAGCCAAGAAGCGAGTCCGTTTCTCAGACCCAGGCCCTGCTTCTGAAAATGATGCACAGGTCAATGACGAACATTTCTCTGCCTCGACCGGTCTGACACCGCACATCCGTCGGACAACGCTCGAGCCTGGCTCCGGGACTAAGAGACGTCGTCACTCTGGCCCAGTCACCCAAGATCGCCCAGATGCGTTTGACTCTACGATCGATACGCGATACAGTGGCGAGGTCACCTTTCTGCCGCTCCGCCAAGTCCTGGACGGCCGCGTCAAACGGCGCATCAGGCGCAATGGCCTCAGCGAGGAGATCAACATCATCACTGCTGAGAAGAGACGAAATGCACAGCAGACCAGCGACGAAATTGCCGCCCTGAGGTCTGAGGTCGCCGCCAAGGACGCTGAGATCCGCCGCCTGTCCGGCGCCACAGCAGTCGGTCAAGAGGACGACGAGACCCAAGAGAGCATCGACGAGCTTAAAAGGCAGGTGTCCCAGCTCAGGCGGGTCCTCAAGAGCCCTGACTCGTCAAATGAGACCGAGGATACAATCGACTACAACACTACCCGTGTGGATTGGGCCATACAAGTCCGCGACCCCTTCTCCGCCGAGTACTCGGATATGGAGCTTGACGTCGACGACGAGGACGAGGACCATGAGTTCGGCGATAGGACGATAGCGGAACTCGCCTGCAGCACGCCTTCCCGTCGGTCTTCAAACGTGAGAAACTCGTTCCCGACCCCGCCGTCCACCAGCCCAAATCTGGGGCCAGTAACGCCGAGCAAGCGGCCCAAACCCGTCACTCCTACGTCTCAGGCCGCAGTGCAGACCTCTTTCACCGCTGCCGAGAGAGAAGAGCTGGAGGACGAGCTCGCGTCACTGCAGCTCGAGATAGCCAAGCTTACCGGCACGCTCGAGACTTACGAGTCGATGACGTCCCGCCTGTCCGAGAAGCTCTCCCCCTTCGCGCCCAAGGACGGTTCAGCCGCCGCCCTGATCATGGACTCGCGCTCGCCGGCAGTGAGGGTCGAGGCGCAGCTTAACAACCTCCTGCAGGCCCTCTCAGACCGCACCGCAGCCCTCGAGGGGCTGGACACGTCGCTGGGCGAGCTGGGGTTCCCGGGCGGCGACGCCTCCGAGGTCGTGCTCTCGCTGTCCTCGGCGTTCAGGACCGCGCGCCTGGAGCTCGAGTACCTCACCCCCGGCGAGATCGCCCTGCCCCTCACGGCCGCGGGCGCCGCGGTGCTGGACCTCCTCCTAACGCGGCTGCGGGAGCTCGCGAAGCGCACCCTCGAGTGCGAGGACGCCATCGACGAGTACCACGTGCTGGAGCACTCGCTGCGCAAGCAGCTCGGGGCCCGCGCCGAGGCCATGGACGCGGCCAAGGCCGAGCGGGACGCGCTGGCTGGCCAGGCCGCAAGCAAGGACGCACACATCCGGGAGCTCGAGGTCGGCGTGCAGCGGCTCAAGGGCTCGGTCAAGTCGTACACGCGGGACGTGTCTGAGCTGGAGGGCCTGGTGCAGCGCCTCGAGGGCGACCTGAACGCGGCCAACAAGGACCTGGCGGCGGCCCGGGAGCAGAACGAGGCCGACGCCGAGGAGAAGGACTTCGCCATCACCATGCTGGAGGAGAAGCTGGGCCTGGCGCTGGAGCAGACCTCGGAGCTCAAGGACCAGCTCGAGCAGCTGCGGGCGAGGCACAAGGAGGAGGTGTTCTCCATGTCGCAGAGGCACGGCGTCGACCTCGTCATGCGGGACGCGAGGGTCTCGGAGCTGAGGCTCGAGGTCGATCGGGTCAACGAGGCCCTGCGCGGGGCCAACGAGACTGTGCAGAACCTTCGTGTTGAGAACGGCGCGTTGGGTGAGCGCCTGGACTCGGAGAAGGCAAAGGCGAAGGCGGCCATAGACACGATGAGGAACGAGCTGGAGAGGGTTGTGCGGATGGGCCAGGACCTGATGGCCACCCCTAGAAAGAATCCTGGGCGGGGTTCGCGGCCCCATTAGACACGGAGAGCTTTTTCGATCATGATCTCGGTCATCTTCTTTGTTGTCACACTCATTTCTCATTTCAATCATGCACAGCGCTCATAACTTTTTCTATTTTGGGATCATGGCGCAACGGTCAGGCCCTGGAGTCATGTTATCAAAGAGAAATGCCGTCAAGTCAAGGAAGTGCTAGAGCTGTATCTGAGTGGCATATACTTGAGTTTAAGGCATTCCATGCACAACAGCTCTCAGGAACATTTGCTGTGAGTGTCCCTTTAGATTACGAGCATAAAGGTGCAGGGACATTTCATCGGCACATCGCAAGGAGCACTGTCTCCGTGACACTGCCAAATTCATACACAGTTCTGATTGGCAGAACGATCTCATAGATCGATGAATAATCTGATCCGGAAAGGTGGAGGTTTTAACCCGTGCGAAGTTTAAGCAAACGTTATGCCAAGGGTATAGCCGCGAACTAAACCTTGAATCCTCATTGCTTCGTAGGAGAGGACAAGGCACCCAGATGAGGGGCTATCAACTCCGGCTCTTCCTTCTTACAAGTCAGACCGTGCTAGTTGAGCTAGAGTTGCCTTGGCTGATGAAAGAGGCGGCGGGACTAAAAGTACGCAGATCCCCCATTCCTCAGGATCTATCTCACTGCGGGGTGGGAGATTACGCCGAAAGCCAAGAGCCTCGCGTTCGGGGGCTGAGAAACTTCGACAAAGAGCTGAGAAAAGCCTAACAAGTTGTGTGTGAGATGCGTGTAGATTGAGGCTTGCCTGCTGTAGATCTCACTCTCCCCTTCCCCGGCACACCCGAGGGGTGGCGGGCCCCGTGCGGTCGAAGCTGTGTCAGCCGGAGAAGCGCCTGGGAAACCAAATAGCCCGGCTGCTTCTTATTACGCCGCATCCTGCCGAATGAGCGGCTTGTATGTCTCTTCTCGCCAGCGCAGAAGAATCCTCCTGCATGCGTGCTGACGTCTTGGGGAGCTGGCTAGTATGCCTCGGGCACAATATATCCAAGTCACGGGGGTAGGACAAGATTTGCCAACCCAGCTGTCTTCTATCCGGACTGGACTGTGGCTTGTATGCTGAGCCATGCCAATACCGCCCAGCCAATCCGCCGATGAACCTTGGCATAATATTATGATGCCTCTATGAGCCTTTGCTTCCGGCGGGGGGACCATTTGTCCAAGCATGTGGTTCTGTCAAGAATCTCATATAAGCCTCGATCATGCTCGGCAAGTCATCGGATGGATGAACTAACTTCTGGTCTCAACCTGGATATTCTCCTGTCATCTTGTCTCATCAAATCCAAGTGACAACCAGAAAATATCACTGTGTTGGACCCTGACCTGTTCGCGGCTCAGGATGGCTTTCCTCAGAAGAGTAGCGCTCTTCCAGGCTTTACTTCTGTCCTTCGAATATGTAGTAGCGAAGCCCATTCCGCTCATTACGAGACAGACAATTGAAGACGAATATGACTTCGTCATTTGTGGAGGTTGGTGCCGTACCAGATCCGTTGAATCATCCTGCCCTTTCTTACTTGATGCTGATCTCGGAAACTTTCCTAATAGGCGGAACCGCCGGGCTTGTCCTTGCAAACCGCCTGACTGAGTCCGGGAATCAAAGAGTTCTGGTTCTGGAGGCTGGTCAAGAACCGACCATTGTGGCTGCATATGCTACACCTGGAGGGAATCAGTTTCTCAAAGGCAAGCTCAACCCATCCGCAGCCGGGCTGATCATGACTAACGAAGCGCAAAGGGAGCACCATCGACTGGAACTTTGTTACCGTCCCGCAGACAGGACTTGAAGGCCGACAGCTGCAATATCTACGTAAGTCTTCCTCTATCCTGAAAATGTGTTGGCCAAAAGGTTAACATGAAGGCAGGTGGTAAGGCCGGGGGCGGATCCAGCTCCACTAACGGGCTGTACTACGCTCGTGGAAGTGCAAGCGTATACGATGACTGGGTTGCTTTGGGTAACCCGGGATGGAGTTGGGACGATGTGTATCCTCTTTTCGTGAAGGTAAGCATATCGATCCATTGTGACACTCGCTGAGTGCCTGCCTCCGCGTCAACTCGCCCTCATGGTACAAATGAAAAGAAAGTTTCTCTCCAAGCTGCTACTGCGTTATTGCGCTCATCAAGCTTGGGAATATATACAGATTGCATCTGGTGCCTTCCCTGCATAAGAAACAAGTGCTAACAGACATATTCAGAGCACTCACCTCAACGAGCCTGAGGATGCCGAATATGCCCAGGCCAACGGATTTGACCAGACATTCCAAACCTATGAAGCTAGTGCTTACGGCGACGGACCTCTCCAGCTCAGTTACCAAGGCTACGTCCCCGACTCGAATGTTGGCTTCATGCGCGCACTGCAAGCAGTCAATGTTCCAGTGGTGAACGAGCTCAACGCTGGCAATGCCACAGGAGTCAAGCAGGGCTTGGGCACTCTGGACAACACACTTCGTCGGAGTTCCAGTTTCGACAGCTTTTACAGACAGGCTGAGAATCGTTCGAACTTAGACGTCCTCTTCAATGCCCCTGTGTCAGAATTGGTCTTGGACACGGAGGGTGACACCCCGACCGCGACTGGAGTCATCTTTGTGGACCAGAACACCGGCTTGATCCACCAGGTCAGGGCGTCAAAGGAAGTTATCCTGAGTATGGGGGCTTTCCATTCCCCTCAAATGTTGATGCTCTCGGTAAGTGAACATCTAAGATACACCACCGATCTCAACTAAGACAATGGCTGGTTACAGGGTATCGGACCGCAGTCCGAATTGGAAGCCTTCGGAATCACACCATTGGTTGTAAATGAGAACGTTGGACGCAAGTAAGTCTTCACAACTCATCCTGACTCGGCTTATACTAATACAGTCCTAGCCTCAATGACCATAGTGTATTCAGTATCATGGCCACTGCACGGCCAGAATCTTCCACGACAGAAATGTCTGCGAGCGTGGAGAATCTGCAAACAGCTCAAACTCAATTCTATAGAAACCTATCTGGACCGTACACCGCCCCCTCGGGTATTACGAATGGTTTCAAGAAGTTTTCAGAAGCTGAAATTGAGGCCCTGAATCTGACTGAGATTATCACTCGCAACCTTGCCAACCAGAACCATATCGAGTATCTCTACGAGAGTGTGTGGTATCCTTGGATCCCAACACCTTTCTATGCTCCTCAAGACGGCGAATCTTACATTTCGCTCACTGCGAGCTCGATGGTGCAGCTTTCGCGGGGAAATGTCAGTCTCAGGTCAAGTTCCATGTCTGACCCGCCCGTCATCAACCCAAACGTAAGTCTCACCTGTCTGCCTGAGTATTCCAATCACCATGCTCGATATTAAATCCGGCATCTGACTTTGATGTGAAGTACTACACCGAGGAGACAGGGACAGACCGGGCCGTCGCCATCGAGTCATTCCGAGACCTGCGCCGGATCCTGGCCCACCCGGAGCTGTCACAGTACACCGTCGGGCCGAACAACGGCGAGGTGAGCCCGGGCGTCGAGAACGTGTCCGACGACGACGACGACGCCATCTTCGAATACGTCAAGGCCAACACGTTCCCGAACTGGCACGCGTCCGGGACCGTGCAGATGCTGCCCCTCGAGGACGGAGGGGTGGTTGACCCGCGCCTGAGGGTCTACGGCGTGGACTCGTTGAGGGTCATCGACTGCAGTGTCATGCCGATCCTGCCGGATGTTAACATCCTTGCGGCTGTGTACATGGTTGCGGAGAAGGGGGCTGAGCTGATCAGAGAGGACTGGGATGATTGAATGAGGGTTTCTTTTTGGAATTTATTAATTCAGACACATGTGAGGCTCTCTATATAGTTCTTCAAAGTCCTAGGTATGCAAGGCATAATCAAAAAGTCATGAACATATCACAGACGGCTCATTGTTGCCCAGCATAACCATGTGCAACGATAATAGCTTTGCACACAAAGATGTCAACTGGTTTTCAAGCTTATGTCGAAGTGCGACAATCCAGTCTCGTCTAGTTCATTCAAGAGGAAACTTGATTCATAAGGGTACCTGACATTAAGATTAAATGCTACTACATTACATGACTGATCACTCCTCAGTCTCATTGTAAACTGGAGGCTCCTTTGCCTTTCCTTTGGCACTCTTGGTCTCCAAGCTCCTCAATTTCTCCTGATTTTCAAATTTTTTTAATGCTTTCTTCTTCTCGCGCCTCTCCTTCATTACAACCTTGGCTGTATTTTTCAAAGCCCGTCTCCTAGAGGCAACAATCCCACCGTCGACCAGAATATCCACACCAGTGATATAACTCGCGCCCTCCGAGGTCAAGAACTTGATAACCGGCACAACCTCCTCCGGTCTTCCCATTCGCTCCAGAGGACCGGAGCTCACAAGGGTAGACAGATTTGGGCGGGACGCATAGTGTAGAGTCATGTCTGTATCAATCACGCCGGGCGACACAGTGACAATTCGAATACCGCCCGGACCGGTTGCCGAGGGCTGCGCTAGAGGTCTTGCCATCTTCCTGGCGTAAACTTGCATGCATCGCTTAGACACCGAGTACGCGGTATACGGCCATCGCTTGAGCGCCCACAGCGTCGGCGACCGCGAGCCAGCAAGGTGCCTCTTGACAGCGAGGTCGACGGCTGAGTTCTGCACCAGCTTGCCACCCATGGAGGCGACAAGTATCACGACGCCGCCCGGCTGCTGCATCTCCGGGGCGAGCACGTCGACGAGACGCCGGGTTGCGGTGAAGTTGACGTCGAAGATGCGCTTGCCGTCCTTGACGGCCGGGGAGACGCCGGCGGTGTGCACGAGGGCCGAGATCTTGCGTCCGCCGAGCGCGGCCCTGATCTGCGAGGGGAAATCGGCCCGCGTGATGTCCCCCGTCAAGGCGGTGATAGAGCGGGCGGACAGGAGGTTGCGGACTGAGTGCATGGCTGCGTCGACGGATACGAGGTCGCATAGAATCAAGGAGCGGCCCTCGAGGGCGAATTCTTGGGCCATGGCTCGTCCAAGGCTGCCGGCCGCGCCGGTTATTACTGCCACGGGCCTGTTGAAATTCGTGTCGTTCATTTTGAATCAGTTGAAGCGGGTGAAGACCGGGCAAACGTGAAATTATGAAGTTGCATCCGATGCTAAACAAACTCATGCACGAAAGAGGAATTCGCAGTGGCGTTGTGGAACGAAAAGCTCGCTTACTAGCTGCAATATTATTCTTTCTAATTACCGCTTCACATCATTGGATTTATTCGAAGCTTTACTATCAACTCCGTGATGGTGTTGTCGATCAAAGCCGTCACATGTGCCAGCACTGCCTCTGCCGAGAGCCGTACGTAAGGGGAGCCGCGTCACGCCTTGGCTTAGCAGCAACAGACTAAACAGACGCAGCTGAAAATATTCACAATTGGCCAATCGCTGGAATCGGGGTTTTCAACATGAAACTCTGTGTGAATAAGCCACCTGATCTGATGAGAGACCAGCGGAACCAGCCTCTCAATGACACTCTCCTCGCGCAGCCACCTGTCTTAGAGCCACAAAGGATCTGTTCCCTGAGCGCACGATCAGCTGAAATAAATTAGTGTTGAATCATGGTTGCGTCCCCAAGTCGCAGAATCTGCCCGTAGTAGCGGTCTGATACTTCCGGACAGGCTCGGTGCAATCGGGGAAATGGAAAAGTTATGTTAGTTATTTGCCGGATAACTAACATGCCGCAAATGACTTGGTTGAGCACCTCGGGATGGTTTGAAGAGAGGCATTTGACATCAATGCAGGCCGAGAAAGAAGAGATTCACATATGGTTACCAAGGTAAAGTGACGAGCAGAGAATGTCCAGATCTATGTACGTCTCGAAGGAGACAAAGGGTGCCTAGCCTGAAAACATCTTCAGGCTGAGTCTTCCACCAACATGAGTGGAAAGGGTTTAGTAGGGTGATTTTTGGATCTCTCTGAAAGCCCTGCCAATACCTCTAGTCTATCCAACGGCTTCAAGTATACGCTCCAACAGCGGAAGTTCATCTGAATCTGGTCCAGCAGGATCGGCCAGTTTCAGAGCCTCCAAGACATCATCTGGAGGATATATCAACTTCCTATTGATGTACTCCTTAACCTTCTTGGCTCGCTGACCCGTCACGCTCACCTCTCTTTCCCATCCCCGACCAATCACCGCACCGTATGCGCCGAGGTCAAGACAGCACTCATAAATAGCCTGTGAGTATTCCACCATCGACACGCCGAGGAGGTCTGCAGCGGCATTGTGGCCAGAAACGCGGCCAAGCTGCAGCGCATGTTGGCACGACATCAGGGCGTGGTGGCCGTCCCCGTCTGCGAGAGCGCGGGCGGCATCGCCGGTAGCATAGACGTGCTCGGATGAGAGGGTGCGAAGGAATTGGTCGACGTGAAGGCGGGAGAAGGAATCCTTGGGGCCCAGGATCTGCTGCGTCAGGGGCGTTGCCACCACGCCTGCCGTCCAGATAGTAGTCATGGCCTCAACATGCTCGCCGGAGGTAAATGTTAAGCCTTGGGCTTCCACTGATGATACCGCAGCGTTGGTCTTGACTTCTACTCCCAACTCCTTCATGGCTTGGGCGATGACGGGCCGAGGGCCTGGGCCAAGCCCTGGACCAAGCTGATCTGTGCATTCGATGAGGATCACGCGAGGGTTGCCGATGTGATCAAGGAGGCGCTTGGGCAATTCGGCCGCAAGCTCGATGCCGGTAAAGCCAGCGCCGCAAACCACGATTGTGTTGCGAGCGGGGCTTTCTGGGAGTGACGAGAGGCCTTTGAGATGTTCTTCGAGTCGAGTTGCTGAGTCTATAGCATCGATGTCGAATGCGAACTCACGAAGCCCGGCAACACTCTGAGGCTGTTTTACAGAACTACCAGCTGCCAGAATCAGTCGATCATAACTGATAGACGTTGCTGGCTCGGTGCTTGATGTAGGCTGAGCGAGAACAGTGTGTGCCTTTGTGTCGATTGTTACGACCTTCCCCTGGAAGAAGTCGATGCCGGCAGAGCCGAAGAGTTCACCGAGATGATGTCTCATGCCAGCTGCGTTGGCTTCGTAAAGTCTCGGACGCAGGATCAAAAACGGCTCGGGAGCAATAACCAGAACCTTGACCCTGTCCTCCTCATTTCTGAGCTTAATTAGGCGCTTGGCTGAAAGAGCGCTCCACAAACCAGCAAAGCCAGCGCCAATGATAACAACTTGTTTTGACATTATCGTTGATTGATGTTCGTATTGGAGGAGCGGGAATTGTGACGTATGCAGCTTGGTCCAATGCACTGTTGTTGACATGGAGAATTATTCGATTGAGTTTCAATGCTTTGGGGATATACCTACATATACTGGATCCAGCCAGCTACTCATTTATCTGTTCCCTTCATACATCATGGCCTCTGTAACGGCACAAGCAGGCGAACTTTTTGGCCATACCAACAACCCGCGGCCTTTCACATCCTTGAGTGGCGCACCGGGATTCCAACGGTCGCTTAATACGAATCCGTGGCATTAGCCGGCATGTTAGGGGTGCTGTGCGGAATCACGCAGAAGCACTATCAGCTTCTGATGTGGATATGGGCTATAACTGTGGTACATCAGATACCGGCGAAGCCCGCATCGGATACCCGAATAGCCTATCCGGCGCACTCCGGCTCTCGCTCACATCGCAAACCAAGGATGAATCTCGATCAAGAAGGCCTTGACCCATACTTGACTCAACATTTGACACAACGCCCATGAATGCTACCAACACAGCACCGTCGCAAGCTCGTGGATCAACGCGGTCTTCCTTGGCTTGCCTCCCATGCCGCTCACGCCATCTGAAATGCGACGCCACTCGGCCACAATGCAACCGGTGCCTCGAGGTCGCCAGGCATTGCCAATACGCCCCGTCACGTCGTGGTGGGCTGGATCGTGCGGCTCTTGCAGAGAGGCGTAAACGATTGGCTTTGGCAGGAACCACGACTGCTTCAGACTCTACGCACATTCCAGGCCCGAGTCAGCAGACAGCTGTCGTTCAGCAAGATCAGGAACCACCATCTCGGCTTGTCGAGTTGTCAGACGACTTGCCTGGTGACTTCAGTATACCAAACCAGAGCAACATCAGTAATGTAGCGCCGGTCCCGGCATCAACATCAACTCTCCGGATGCACGTCGAGAACATCGAGACAGATCCTCTTGTCACCTCATATTACAAACATTTCCACAAATTCCACCCGTTCCTTCTACCTCGTAAAGCGTTGATACGGATACATAAAAATGCGACCAAGGACCTTGATCTCACACCCGTCATTACTGCCATGCGTCTCGTCGGGAACATATACGCTGCCCGAGATTTGTCACCCCAGTTGAGAGATCATACAGAGATCTGTATTGCTCAAGCATCACCGTCGAATCCAGTACTGGTCCAGTGCCGTCTCCTATACTCCGTCGTCCTGTTCTGGCACAACCTCAAGGCTGAAGCCAACCGCGAGATACGAACTGCAGTGAAACTCGCTGTTGACCTGAAGATGTTCCGTCAAGAATTCGCAAGCGACCATGGTACTGGAGATCCTGTGTTGATGGAGTGCTGGAGACGGACTTGGTGGATGCTATACATCGTGGATGCGTATTATGCAGGGACCCTGGGAACAATGAATTTTGCTGTCTTCGATATCGACGCCACTGTGGATCTTCCATGTGAGGAGTGGGAGTACGATTTAGAAGTCAGTACTGCGATCCGTTTTGAATGTGTTGTTTCCGATAAGAAGCTGATTTTTTTCTAAGCAAATCCCGGTGCCAAAAGCCCTGGCAGATTTCTACTGCCGAGAGTTCGCCGCTGAAGACATGTCGTTCTCATCATTCGCGTACCTGATTGGCGCTGTAAAATGCGCGGCATTGGCAATATCCATTTCACCCAAAGTTGCAGCCAAGGAGGACTCGGCCGATATGATCCAGTCCGCCGACTCAATTATTGATGGTTGGTCTCTGTTATTGCCAAGAGACCGCAAGCAGGTGATGACGAAAACTGGAGATATCGATGAGCTTATGTTTCAAGCACACTTACTTATTCATGTGTAAGAGGGCCCATGAGCGTCGTTGCGATATGTGCAGGCTTTCTCACTTACAGTGCCCTCAGAGCAACCATAGGCTTGCACAGACCATTGTCTGACCTCAAGTTCAACCCAGTAGAGGAAGTCTCAAGCTGCGCCCGAGAGCCGCCCACCGATAATCCCACACCGGACCTCATCAACGTGCACACCGTGCGTGTTCTACGGTCTGTGGAGGCACAAATACGTCTTCTAGCGTTGCCAGCCCGACCGTTCCGTCACACTCCGTTCGTGACATGCATGGTCAGCGAGGGGACACTGGCCTTGCTCTCAGCGTGCGCTTCCCAGCTTATCGGAAAGAAATTGGCCGTTGCCAGGGATCAAATTCGCATGACGATCGGTTGTCTCAAAGAGTTGGGTGAATTCTGGCCGAGAACTGCGACCAATGTAGAAGAAATAAAGATGATTGCTCGTCATGTCCTGGGGCTGAGTGGGTCAGGGCCGAACGGTAGCAGTCGCACAACGAATTCGAGTAACGTGCCGAGTCTTTCGGGTGGTGAAAGCCGCGGTAGTCTGGGATCTGAATCTGGCGAACCTAGTATCGAAGATGGTGCTCTGGGGTCTTTGGGCTCGATGGAAGATGTCTGTGGATGGTACAACCTGAGCGACCTGGGCCCGGAACTGGAGCAGTGGATTGGCGATGGGCTGTAATTGGAATCGTTGACATGAAATTGTTGCAAATATTCTAGTATCAATTGGCTCTAACAGCCTGTCCGAGGACTACACTCAAACATTTCACCGTAGCCCGGGCAGTTAGCATCAATAGAGAAACTGGCAGACTTACAAAAGAATCAAATTCAAGGAAAAAATGCAATTAACCATACAAGCCTTCCTCAGGACGCACCCCTGGACAATACGACCACCCCTCTATCAAACTCTCCCGCGAGTTCCTCTAACGTCCCGTAGTCTCTGCGTTCAGAAAATTGGACTTGGAGAATGTACAGGACCATGGTAAACACAGAAAACCATGTAATGTTGGAGGAACTCTTCATTACTATGAGATCTTCGGTATAAATCGAGTCCAGGGAGTCATTTGATAGACGCCCATTGGTACGGCACGGAGACAAGTGAACATGAGGATAATGACCGTCAGGCGGGCGCCCATGTAAACCATGCTGCTGCAATTGGCCAAAAACCTTGCAAAATCTTCACAACGCTC
The DNA here is from genome assembly GCA_014872975.1 of Diaporthe citriasiana. Lineage (NCBI taxonomy): Eukaryota > Fungi > Ascomycota > Sordariomycetes > Diaporthales > Diaporthaceae > Diaporthe > Diaporthe citriasiana. The sequence continues at coordinate 201,847 of JADAZS010000018.1, forward strand.
GGCAATCGGTATGTTGTTCCATCGTGACTTTCCATAGTGGTTCGAGATATAGTCGAGGACGGAATTGAGACCAAGCACAATTGCGGGCAGGATTGCTGAAATGAGACTTGCAACCCTCCAACATACGAGCTCGGCCGTGGTGGGAAACTCGAAATTCCATGCGATGCAATGCATACCGCCGAAGGCCATCGATGATAAGCCCACCATGATGAAGAAGTAAGGTGGCTCCCCTTCCATCCAAACTAGATCGTTCTCAACTCGTGTTGCCGTTGCAAAGTTCCACTCCCAAAAGGTTTTAGGTGCTGGGTTGACGCTCCGAGTTGACCGAAGCCAGTGCAAGCCGTCAGTGAACGACTGTACATAAGGGACTGTCCCCATGTCGTTCATTTTGTAGGATTTGAACGACGCTGACTGGACGGTTGGGCGCAAGACGTCCTTAGGCTTCCACCAATTTGCCACATAAATCCCAATGGCCATGACAGCAAACGCGAATGCCGAGATCTCCAGTTGTGTGACAGGCAGGCCAGTCACAGCGCGGATAGTGACATTTATGATGAGCCATGTGATTTGTAGCATAGAGATGCCCTTCGCGAGCCAGTCTGCTTTGCTCCTGTCCTGTATGTCTGCTTCTCTCAGCGCGAAGTCTTTCAGAGGGTGTTGATTATTATGCCAGTCGAAAGCCCAAATCATCGCCGGAGAGGCAAAGGGGAAGAATCCAGTCAAGCCGTGACTCCCTGCACGTTTATGCAGGCACAAAATTCCGCCCATCTGGGCGTAATACGAATGCACAATCGTCCAACTCGGGTTTTTGAGCTCTGTTTGTCCGTCACTGTCCAGGACCAAGTTCTCCATGCTCGACTCCGGCTCTTCAGCATCTTCGTCGGGTAATTTACGCTTTTCGTTTCCGTCTGACTTTTGATCCTGTGAAAAGAGGATTGTAGGGTCATCGATCGAAAAGTCATGTCGGACTGCGGCGAATGGACTAGTGGTGGGCGCGACGTCGGAACTGTGTTTAGGCGGCCACTTAAGTAACAGCAGGCGAAATATGATGCTAGAAAACGCTGGGTATTTGATCTCCCAGCTTCCGTTGCAATGGCCGCGCTTCCATTCTATTGGCCCATGTATGCGACAGCCTTCGTCGAACCTGCGCAGCTCGTCCAGAGCTAGTCGAAGATCGCAGACTGCTTTGGAAAAGATGAACTCAGGAAAGAGCACATTTATAGCCATCCATTTGATCTTCCGGGCCATTCTCTGCGCGGGACCGTCTTGATAGCCAGGCACGTTCAGGTGCAGCACGGTCCACGTGCAGGTAAACATTGTAGCAATACAACTCCAAAGGAGACGAAAAGTGCCGCGTCGGGTTGGGCCGGAGTCCCAGCCTACTGTAGCTTCTTCTGCGGTGGTGTTCTGCGGCAGCGTGGTGTTGTGCGGCAATACGGTGGTATTATGTGCCTCAGCATAGGTTTTCGTCGCCGAGAAGAGACATATGGCTAATAATAATAATGAATGGTTCTTGAAGCTACCCATGATCGCAACAAGGGTCGTCAAGAAGCTAAATGACGAGATCTGGTGTTCGTATGCAAGATCGAAAATCGGTGCGTTCACAATTGCGAGAAACTTGATTTAAGTCATATTCAGATGGGATTCTGGGAGCCCATTCATACGTGTACTTGAAATACTGCGCCGCATCTAGAACCTCACCGATCCGACTTACCCGAGTTCTGTCCTCCGAGGAGCCATATTCCCTACTCGATTGCTGTACTCCTCGGACCGATCCTATCTCTTCGAGCGCTGGTCTCGGATCGCTCCTAGCCACTGGATCGCTGCTGTCATCTGGATAAACCAGAGACGGATCTTTTCTTGCCAAGTCATATTTGTCAAATCGAGTGGATCAATATGTTTGTATACACTAGTTTCAGCCTCCTGCCAAATGCGCAGGGTGGTGTGGACCTGCATAGTTGAGATGCATGTCTCGGCCACTCGCATTTCCCAGGGTAATATTTTACCTTTTGAGGACAGTGCAGCTCCACAAGCGCAGCCATCCACGCCCCACGAGTATGGATCAAGTGACAGTGGTTGCGGCGTCACGAGGGTATCTGCAAAACCGGAGAATGGCAAACATTGCACGGAAAATTCCGTACAAGAGTGAGATTACGCCTTGTTTCCCCCCCCCCCTCTTTTTCATCCCTGTGCTGCATGAATTCTGAACAGATATGAAGTCGTATTGGCCTTGGGCTGTCGCCAAAGGCCTGGGCATCATTTGATGGCCTCGATTACCCCAGGGAAGACGGATCTCGAGACTCTAATCGGTATCCATGCGGTTTGGGGGCTGTCGGTCAGACCCATCCAAGCAGGCACCTGAGACTTGTGTTGACGATCAAATGATGGCTGGATCATCCTCTTCATTCAGTTTGACTATGTTTATGAATTCCCCTAAGTACCTCGGCAATAAGCAATGACGCTTTCAGCCGAATGTGACCACCACCTTCGACCCATGATTTCTCTGTCGCGCATGTGCCCAAGCCTGTTCCGCCTTCTCCACTGGAAACGACCTTACCGGCAGCGCGGTAATGACACATTCGCTAATCATCCCTGACAACTTGGCAAGCCTCTCAGAGCTCGGAGAAACAATGAAGTACTTGTAGCGCACGGCAGGGAAATTGGAAGATTCGGCCGCCACACCTCGCCCAAACGCCCACGGGGGCGGAGGATCCGCGACAGTGATGATAAAACCGTCATCTTTAACCATACCCCAGGTTCTGGATAGAACCTCTCCGCCCACCATATCAAAAATCAGGTCCATGTCTTGTATCTGGTGCTCCCAGCTAGGGCTGTTGTAGTCGAGAGCCTCCTGGGCTCCAAGCCTTCTGAGTTCGTCATGATGTCGGCTTGAAGCTAGAGCAGTGATATGACAGCCAGTCAGATGTGTGGCGAGTTGAACTGCTATGGACCCAACTGCGCCAGATGCCCCTGTGATGAGCACACGCATATCAGACTTGGCGTCCCCATGATCGATGAGGGCCTCCCAGGCTGTCAAAAACGGAACTGGGAGCGCTGCAGCCTCCTCATGAGACAACGATGGTGGTTTGGGGGCTAATTCGTCAGCACGGCAGATGGCGTACTCAGCCTGACCTTCGCCACGGTCTGCTGCGATGAACGCAAAGATTTCTTGGCCGACTTCCAGAGGTCCATGGTAGTCAGGGCCCACGGTGGATATGGTGCCCGATATCTCATGTCCTGGAATCCGAGTCTTGGTGCTGTAAAGCTCGGGCCAGAGAACCTCATCTCCAGTGACTCCAGCGGCAGAAACTCTGACCAGGATTTCATCGTTGCAAGGGATGGGTTTCGGTATGGAGTGGTTGATCACGACTCTCGGAGACGAGACATCCCCAAGAATCTGTATGGCTCTCATCGCGAGCGCTGCTCTCCCAGCTGATGCCAAGTCGATAAAATTCTTGGGATGATGTGAGAGATGATACAATTGTGCCGTGGCGAAAGGTCCACAACACACCTGTTTTACAGCCGTCTCAACAGCACTTTATATTCCCAAGTGCCGGGAATCCGTTCAAAGGGGGGAAGATCTCCTTTCGAGCTTGAAACAGTTGTTGTAAGCGGTATGGCGCCCTGTTAGAGGCTTCGCTCACATGAGCGACGCCGTCGAGACAGTTGATCTATGACTGCGTCATGGACAGAGTTCGGAAAGGTGACCGGTTACCCGAATACCCGCCCGAGGCCGATGACGCCCGTCGCCCTCGGGTCTCGCCGTCTCGGAGACCGCTGGGGTATCTGACGTTCAATACGACGTTCACAAAGCAGCGGCTTACATTCGGCTTTTCCTTCTCTTTTATTAAACTCGATTCTCCATGGTGACGCTCTATTCAAATTAATGGGCCATGTTCAAAGGCGTGCTGTGTGCTGCAGCAACCGCCCTATCACATAAACAGTAACTTGAGTTCAAAAAGACATCCGCAAACTTATCATGGAAAATCTTGAAGAACGACCAGATAGGTAAGTGAGTGTTCTTCAAACTTTCCCCCAACCACTGAATACTGTGTACTAACACCCCTAAGGTCTCGGCCACGGGAGACAGTCAAAGCCCTCTACGACCACGAGATCCAAAATGCGGCGGGAAAGTCTATAGTCGGCCTTGAGGTCAGCTATCCACCAGGCGGTTTTACTCCTCCACACACCCATGCAAGGGCCACTGTCGTGGCACGCGTTACCGAGGGGAGTATATTGAGCGGCATGAACGGGGAGCCACCCAGGGTGTATGAGGTGGGAGAGAGCTTCATGGAAGCCCCCGGCTGCCACCACACTGTCGGAGAGAATGCCAGTAGGGTAAGAACTATCTTTCTTTAAGACCTCCCCGTCTGTCATGTTTTGGAATAGTCTAGAACGCACTACGTCGTTGTGCGTAGCAGGTGATTAACACATACTAGAGTAGTCCTGCGAAACTTATCGCGGTCTTTATTGTGGATACCGAGGTTGTTAAAAAGGGTTATGACAGTCTCACGGTGATTGATGAGGAATGGTAATGCTGGCATGAATGAGGTTCAGACGAGGCGTGAAGGGGGAGAACTTCCACCCTCCCCCCCCCCCTTTCTCTAAAAATACAAGCTTCCCTTGATGTTTGGAAGAGATTCACCAAGATTAACCAATGGTGAATTGGGAGTTCACGGCTAGCTTGCAAAGGTCGGTTCGAGAAACTACTCCCCCCAGTGCGTCCGTCCAGATTCCAGAGGACCACATACCCTACTCAATTGTGGCGTCGCCTTCGCCAAGATTTCTTGGCGTGGCTGGCGAGTGGTTATATGGAAACGGCCGACAAAGTGAGCGGAGCGGGCCGCGTCAATTTGTTGAATGTCTAATAAGGATCAGCTGAAACGTTTGCTAACATTATGCATTGAAACATCAATCTCAAAGAACCTACCATGCATCCCGGCTTTCCTCCACTGCTTAACAGCTCCATTCGCGCCGTTACGCGCATGTGTACCTTATGCCGGTCCATGCCGCAATGCAAGTGTGGCTGATCAGCGAAGGAGTCGGTGAGCTTTTTGCGCAAGGAGTAACACATGATACTAATAGACTCAATTCCCAGACCAAATGCTTGAATTGCCTCAAGAGATTATCCTAGTCACTGTGTGAGGTCTAGTGAGGCATAATGAATTTGCTCGTATCCAGTATACCAAGGTTTGGAATTTTCAAAATGGTGAGAGGATTTTTTTGCGGACCGCCGGTAATCATTTTTGGCGAGTGGGTGGTGGCCGCGTGGTGCCCCCCAACCAACATGGCCCGGGTTGAAGCTCGAGAGCCCCTTATTTTATGCCATGCGGGCCAGCGTACGTAACATCAGTGGCTGGCAGGCGTGAAGAAATTGCACGTATAGAAATGGGAAGTGCCAAGTGCGAACCCCTAATCTACTACCCTAGGTTGGCTTCACTTGAGAAGCGAGTGATGCTAGATAGTGTAATTGACAGTTGTTCTACAAATAGCTGCGTCGTCCGCTGTAGACAGTAGGTATCGGTAGGGAGACCAGACAGGTAGCCATCTTCGCTCAGTCCCTCACTCGTTCTCTTTCGCTCTGTAGGGTTCTACAGATTGCTGACGGTGTTCTCTGTCCTTACCCATTCGTTGGTCGTGAAGTCTATATCGGCGCTCAGCGCCTTTGTGGCTGTCGCGGCAGCCGACACCTGCACGTCGCCTGTGCAGCGCAAGAATTATACCTCTCTTACTAATGACGAGGGGCTAAGTTGGTTGAACGCCGAGGTCTGCTTGATAACCCACGATGCCGTCTTTGGACTTTACGACGGTGCAAAAACTCTGTGGGACGAACAGCATTACTTGCACTTGATCATGTCCACATGCAATTACATCCAGGGCGTTGAACGCATGACCACAGGATGAATAGGTCTAGTTCACCCTCAAGACATCATCGCAAAAAAGTTCTCCTCAAAAACAGGCAACAGGCAGAAATTCGAACGAATTTTGGATTGTACTATTCCTCCAAGCCATCGCGACTTGTATCGCTTCGATCTCCATCCACTAAGATCAGGGTATCTATTGTTGGAACCACAAAAAGGTCCCCCGAGCCGCACAAAGCGTGCGCAACACACTGCCACCGAACGACAAAGATCTGGGACTAGGCCTGCTTCTCCTCATCATGCTGCACCAACACGCCAGCCCCACCGTGAGGCGACGAGCCGCCGTCCCCAGCGCCAGCAACGCCCTTCTCCTCGTCGCTGCGCCTGTGCAGACCGTGGCCGTGGGCGCGGCCCTCCTCGGTGTCGGAGTAGTCGACGAGCAGCTCCCCGTTCTTTCCATAGCGCCTGGGTTCGACTTTCGCCTGGTGCACGACGGTGAAAACGCCCTTCCACCCTTTGACCTTGTGGAAGATGCTGTCCATCTCCTCGAGACTGCGGTAGGCCGTCTCCGGGTAGAAGAAGTACACCGAGGGCACCATGAAGGCATTGATAACGGCGAAGATGATGTAGGTCTGGTAGCCGATGGTATCGAAGGCCACGGGCGTAATCATGACCACCATGAAGTTGAAAATCCAGTTGCCGGACGTCGACAGCGCGTTGGCGGGCGCGCGGATGCGCAGCGGCACGATCTCGGCTGGGTACAGCCAGGTCATGCCGAGCCAGCCCACCGCGAAGAACGAGTTGAAGACGAAGAGGAAGACGATGCCGGCGATAGCGGCGGCCTTGTTGTTGCTGTCGCGCTCGGACTCGGAGTTGACGCCCGCCAGGATCGCCATGGTGGCCGCCTGTCCCGCGGCGCCGAAGAGCATGAGCTTCCTGCGGCCGACGCGCTCCACGAGGAATACCGCCGGCCACGAAGCGAGGAAGTACTCTGTTCCGTTGAGCGCGGCTAGCAGACGGGCCATGAAGTCAGACATACCAAGTTGGCTGTAGATGACGGCGGCGTAGTATGTGATGAGGTTGATTCCAGAGATCTGCTGGAACATTTGGTTGATGTAGGCGAGGAGGGTACGGTGCAGATTGCGATCCTTGCCCATTGTGAAAAGATCAGCGAACGACCCCTTGGACATCTCGAGAACGGTGTCCTTGATCTCGTTGAACTCGTTGTTGATGACCCTGTCTTTGACATCCACGTCGTTCAAGGCGGCGAGAACCTCGCGAGCTTCATCCTCGCGTCCCTTGAGGATAAGCCACCGAGGAGACTCGGGGAGGGCCCAGATGAAGGCGAGGATGAAAATACAGAACACGATCTGGAAAGCCAGGGGGAATCGCCAAGCCACAGAGCCGGGGGCAAAGGAGAGGCCCAGGTCGATCCAATATGATATCATGATACCTCCGGTGATGAGGGCACCTTCAACCATGACAAGCTTACCGCGCTTGTGGGCGTGGGACGTTTCTGACTGCCAAGTAGGGACTGTGGACGTATTGCCTCCGTTTCCTAAGCCAGTAATGATTCTGCCGATGATAAAGTGGTCGAGGGTGAATGCTGAAGCCTGGAGGATAGCGCCAATGAGCATGACGGAGGTTCCGAGCACGATCATCTTCTTGCGACCCAGGGGATTGCCGATAAAGATGGTGATGACAGCACCGATGAAGCAGCCCAGGTTGTAGGACGCAACGGCGATGCCTTGGTGAGTAGAGCGCGTAGCAGAGTCTGGGCCAGCTTTTGGGTCGATTTCGGGGAACTGCTGAAGGAAGACGGGCAGAGTCAAGATGCCACCCATGACACCCTGGTCTAGAATGAGAGGTCAGTAGAGACTCTAAGCTTTCTTGAGGGAAGGATCTGGAGTCGTACCGTATCCGAAAAGCAGGAAATCGCAGCCTGCAATAATGCCAACCGCATAGTTGAGGGCCTGGCCCCTGAGGCCGAAGAATTTCTTCATGTTGGAGATTACTGGTGGATTATGGTAGAAACGAAGACGGTCGGTTGGATGCTGACAGCTCTTCCAATGCGAGGTGTTGCAATCCCAGAAGGCTGATGCGGGCGAGCGCCTGAGTTGAGGCCGATGAAGGAGGCGAGGTTGAATATTATATGATGGGCAGGGTGAGCATGTCTGCACTAGTGTGGTACGTGGTATTCGGCCGGCGCGGGGTGTTCACAACATGTATTTTCTGGGGTAAGTAAGTCGAGCTCGGGGAAGGCGACGGCACCCCAGGGCGAATATTGGATTGGGTTGGTGGTGTCAGCCACCATGAAGCAGACTAAGACTGTCGTCGAGGTATGATTTCAGCCTCGGGTTTCCATAAGAGGGAACCAAGTAGTAAAGAAGAGGAGGCGAATGCCTGTTAGTCTAAGTGATGCAGCCGAGCCGGAGTGCTGGGTGGGTTTCGAGACAAGACACGGCGCGAGGGCGAAGTGAGGATTTATAACAAGCGTGTCGGGCGAACCACGCAACTTGCCGCTTGGACGGGGTTACTGCACAGACGGTAGACAGAAAAAAACCCCAAATTGTCGGGTGAGATACAACGGAGACGTACCTGCCTGAGAAGGGACGTGAGTGGACAGACGAAAAGTGAGATGGATGGACGGGTTGCCAGAAGAGGAAATCCGGGACCAAGTTCCTGGGGGAAGTGAGGGGGGGGGCCACCCTTGGCGGTTGTCTGGGGTTCTGGGGACTGGGGATTTAGACTCAGGCCACTGCTACTGCAGGCTACTATGCTGGTCTTGGGTCGGTTCCTGCAAGCACCGATTACTGTATTGATATTGGTGGTAAGAGTGGTAATAGGTCAAAAGTGATTACCGATGCCCAGATGTGGAGACTGATCCATCTTCCAATCTGCCCATGGCACGGCTCAGATGGGGTCTGGGGCAGAAAAGCTGGGGGAGAAAATGGGTTGAGATGGGGTTGAGCGACGTCATGTCCAGCAGGGCCAGTCTGCAGTAGTGTATCCGACCGCGAGCGGGTCTCGAGCGTTGGGCTCTTTCCCCGTCGGTAAGAATTGAGCAATGTTAGCATGTTGTGCCCGACGTATAACAAATACTCGAGCAGTTCAATCCGCCTGTCTACTGTGTACCTGTGACTGCAGTTCCTAGTTCTCAGGCTGAGACAAGGGCAATGCAAGCCGAAGCAAGTGGAAGGAGAGAGACACAGGCTGTGGCATGCAACCCAACGTGGTGACAAGGTGGTGATCTGCAATCAATCAGTCAACAAATGCACGTTGTCGGGGATCTGTCTGCTCATTCTGCCATTATGCAAATGGGAAAGTCAATTCAGCTGTGACGATCCAACTGATAGATACGACGCATCTCTGTGCGTCTTTTCAAAGTTCTGGCCCACAACAGATCGATCGGCTGGAGGCTGAATGCATACAACCATGTTCTTATTTACCCGCATTCGCATTCTCTTTTACAATGGGCTCAGTGGAACACACTGTTGATCGATTATCTCCTTCATTGCCCAAGACACATACACACACACAAACACGATGTGTTCTTTACTTCTTTCCGTCTCTTGTTCTTGCTGGCCAAAACTGCAAGTCCAAGCGCGGGCATCGGCACTGCGAGATACAAAAATCACAAAGATTGACGTCATGGCACACTGCAGGTCCGCTCTTTCCCCATGCGAAAACGCCCGGACTTTGGCCGACGGATGAACTCCCCTTTTCCCCAACTCGACCCGTCTGTGCTCGACTTACTCCCAACCCTGAAGCTTGAAAAATGGGGGTTGGGGATGAAACATATCGGCAGGAACAAACCTTGTGACGCCCATTGCGAGCAGCACAGATCTGCTTGAATCAGGCCACGAGGCTCTCATTTTTGAATGCGTATCCTTGTTATTGTTACCATTCCGTCTCTCAACATGCCGTGATCCTTCGACCCTCTCAGACCAAGCGATACACACAATCGACGACCAGAAACCTGCTCGTGAAGGCTTAGACGACTCAAGCAGCCGCGGCAACCTCCAGAACAGCGCAGGCGCTATCCATGCCACAAAGTCCATAGCCCTCGCTCGTAGGAGTGACCTTCGTCTCCACAAAACCCCACGACACCCCACGAACGCTGGTCGCGGCGGGCGCGCCCGAGCAACAAACATGTCCCCGGCCAACCACACGGCCAGCCTCGCATAACCTGCAGTGCATACCGCCCAGCCGAGGCTTGTCATTCTCGGCCCTATTGCGGCGGCGGTCCCGCGGCCTGGCATACGGATGGGATCGCCCGGGCCTGCTCCACATGTTTTCCGTCAAAAAACCGCCGAACTGCGGGATCTGGTAGACAAAGTCGAGATCCCAGGGCGAAGTCATCGAACAAGACGGGACCCACCGACCGACTATCTTGACCGAATCGTCCCTCCAGACGCGGCTTGGGACGAGCTCGGCTGCAGTTTCGGGGCGACTGTCGATTGTCCCTCCCGCGTGCCGACGAGACAAGCCTTCCGAGTCTACTGTACCTCTGTCGGGACCCGCACGCGTGCCAGGCACCGTTGGACGCGTTCACGACTCGACGCCTCTGGGCGCGGTGGCCTTACTTCGCCCCAAAACCTATCAATATTCCTGCCGGAGTGTCTGATCGAAATAGACCGATCAAGCCTAATTTCTTTTCCAGCATGTGCATCATGACTATCGGCACCCACGGACCGATCATTCACGTTCCAAATGAAAAGACCATTTGTATTCCTCACACCATTCGATTCGGGCTGGACTTACATTTCGCCCTTCAAAGCCTCAAGTCAGTGGCCAACACTCGGCAAGGAGTGAAAAATGCTCCATCCACTTCTTGCCCGTTCACTCGAAACTTAGGACTTGTCGAAATGCATCGTTTGTCATTAAAATTTATCATTAATGCTTGAGTATGTGATGTACACTCGCGACCCCTGGGTATATCCTCTACTCTTGGTCATACAGATTCCTCTTCCCTACGAACGTTCCGTTCTCGGACTTGTCCGAGTAGAAGGTCACGGAATCTGTCGAGTTGTCATAACTGGATGCGGTTCCGCACTTCTCCGAGAACCCGCTGAACAAATCAGCTCGATCCTGCACCCACGTCTCGAAAGTCGACCTGGAGCAGGTGGTGCCGGGCCCGTCGCCACAGTCGGGCAGCGGCTGCGGTGCGTTGTTGACCAGCACGCGGTAGTAGTCCCCGTCGTCATAACCGTAGCTGCCAGTGCAGTTGAGCCTCTCCATGGCTACATTGGTCATGAATGGAAGGACGTGGCTGCTCTTCCAGGCGCGGCGATGGTTAATTCTGTCTGAGGGCATGGTGTCGTTGATGGTGGCCTCAGAGCCACCGAAGGCCGAGTTGTTGAACAGCCCCATGGCTACCAGCACTGTCGGCGGCAGCTCGCGATGCGTGAAGCTGACGTACAAATCCTGCACGTCCGCACTACCCGGCTCGGCCATCAAAAGTCCAGCCGTGGCGTTGACCCATGGTAGACCAATGGCACCGCTCACCTCACTCCCGTATCCAGTGTTATAGTGGTACTGCACGTCTGCTGTGTACTCCCACCCAAGCCAGTCGTCGGCGCTGAACAGGCCCAGGTCGCAGAATGGCGAGCTGCCGCGGATGACGGACTCATATCCGCATAGCTGCATCATTCCGTACACGTCTTCGGATGTGAAGTTGAACTCCGGGGCAGCGGCGTTGAGCCTTGCCATGATTGGCTTGGTGAATTTCTTCAGGTACACGCTGCTCTGGTCGCTGCCCGCGCTGGAGCTGTACTTAGGGCAGGCCTTGTACGGGGTCAGGTTGTCGGCGCCACCCTCCTTGCTCTCGTATACGGACACCAGGCTGATTGTGTCGTCCTGGCCGGCGGGCTCGAAGCCGCGGATCAGCGCCTTCGCAGACTCATAGGTCCGTTCTGCCGAGCTGGCCCAAATCTTCTTGGGAAGCTTCAGGTTAGGGTAGCGGAATGACATGCTGGCACCAAGCTCGGTGGCCTCGAGCTTGCCGACGCGAGTGAGCAGCTCACTCTCGGCTTCGCTGATGGGCGGGGACCACTTGTTGAGGAAGCTGAGGTCTGGAATCTTGGACCAGTCGATCGAGGTCATGTTCTGGAACTTGGAGATGAAAGGCTCCATGTATTCCTCATAGTCGAAGTCGTTGGCATAGATGGCCGCATGGCGCACAAGGTAGGCTGCACGAACGGGTGTGCATCCTTGAGGCGCCGAAGGGTCTATCTCTGGGTCCAGGGGCTCGAAGTAGGGAGCTACGCCGCCCAGGTGCTCGAGAGGGTTGAAGTGATAGTCGCTGAACAAAGGCACGGCTGCCTGGGCGAACGGGAGCACGAGGGCTCCTCCCAGCAGGTTGGTAACCATATGCATCGTGAGAGCTGGTTCAGGCACGAGGAGTAGGCGTAGGAACGGGAGTGGACTGAACTGAGTTGAGCTGGCCAAAAAAAGCTGTCATGGGAAACGGCCAGGAGGAGGACAAGCATTTTGTAGCTGGCAGGTCAAGCTTTGTTCTCAGTCCAGGTGATCCCAGCGCCGTTTGGTGACCAGGGCACACGCCAGTGAAAGGGCCAAGGCCCACAGAGGAAAGGCACAGACAGCCCTGTGGTACCAGTCAGCCAGTCTGATGTCAAAGGGCTGTTCTGGCGATTCATTGGAGCCACCGTTCATGCCTGTTTACCTTACAGTAGATTACCATGCTCTCCTCTTTAAAGAGATTGGGATGACGACATCGGACGTAACAGTAGCACTCCCAGGCACAGCGCCCAGTCGGGACCGTCGGCAGGGGGTGACAGCCTTCTGCGCCCTCTTGCGGGTGCGGGGACCCACCTGCCAGCACTTCCTAAAGGCCCAGTTAAGCTGGCGCTTTGCAAAAAAACCCGCCGGTAACTCCAAGTACCACCAAAACCCTTCATATTAGTATCTCAATTATTCCACAACCACATCGTATGTGCTTGATTTTTATTCCATTCTTATCCTGAGAATAAGCGCCTGATTTGAATCATATAAAAATATTTGTTAGATTTGATGGTTGTGGTGGTAAAATAGCTGGAAGGGTTATATGGTCCTGATTCTAGTACTAAGCTACGGGCGGTTTCTTTTGCAAAGCGCCAGTTAAGCTTCGCCAACCCCTGGAAATCATCCGAAGCCAGCTGCTCTGGAGCCGATCTGCCGGTGGACACTGCACGCTAGATGACAGAGGCAGGGATCCATTGGACGTCATGTTGAGCTCAGCAGCCCAAATTTCTCACCTTGCTTTGACCGCCTGGATATTTGGTCATCTCATTTCCTCCCCCCTGGCTATGCCAACGAAATTGATTCCCACAACTACGCAGTCATGCATTGTTGACCTAGATACATAAATGTGGCCGGCTTCTGGACCTTTCTTTCCTTCGTCATAGGCACGGGCCAAGTTTCTCCTGTGGCTGCCAGGCTGCTCGCTACCGAACCGTCTTCGAAGGGGTCATCTCGATCGCGGTGCGGTCCGGTCCCGACGCGTCACTTTGTTTTGGGCCTCGGTTTAGTGTTGTCGGTGAAAAACAATCCATGGGATCTCAATAACACCAACAAAGGGGCTTGCTTCTCAGCTGGTTACATGTTCTTCTCATTCTGATGATACCTCTCAGGTTAGGATACTTCCTGGGAGAGTGACTAATAAAAGGAAACCCAGATGTGGTGGCCACATTAGACTCTTCGATTATCTTGCCCAATAATCCGGACCGAGGGCCCCTCAAACAATATGAACTGGTGTCGTCTGAACTGAACAATGCGAAATCAACAACATGGCCACACCGACACGCTCATAGTCTCGTACAGGTTGACTGGCAGAAGCCGAAGACACGGGGCGAATTAGCACCACGTAGTGTGCAGCGTCGTCCCTCGTCCCACTTGCTTTCCTTTTCCCAATAAGCACACATCTCCAATCACTGTCATCAGATTCCATCTCCTCGATGTCGAGGACCGCCCTCTCCATCAATTCCGCACCATGTAAGCCCAGATCTCTTGCCTCGGCCCATATTCTAATTTCGCCATCGACCGGAGGCCCGCATACATTGCCCACCCAGTCGACGCCTGCGAATGGAATCTCTACGAACGTAATGCGACCATCGTACGCCATCCAAGACCAGGACGGCACTTTCATATCACTCTGCTGGTAGTCGATCCTGCTGAGCGCGCCCGGCTTCGCCGCACGCCAAAGCAGTGTTCGTTCTGCCCAGCTTTCGCGCCAAAGAACGCCGTAGGTAGATTCAGAACTGAACGCGCGCGCAATGCGTCGCTCGAGACCGGCGACTGCTGCGGCCTTATCGGTGGTATGCGATAAAGCGAGTGTGGAGTAGGCTGCATAGAAGTCCTGGACGAGCCTGATGCGATCATCTTTGTAAAACTGTAGGCCAAAGTCAGGGAAGTGGCTGTCGCCGAGAAACTGAGCCTGTGGACTGTGCAGATTTCAAGTCAGCAGGATACATATATCAAGTAGGCCACCAGGTAACTATGTATGTAAACAAGCTCACTTACTTTCTCAATTCCGCCAATGTCTCACAAACAACACCTTTCCCACACTCCCAATAGACTTGAGACGAGGTGAAGTAGATAGTACGTCTTGATAGTGCTCGTTCTTGGAACACCCATCCGCGTGAGCTTAAGACACTGTTCTCTACATCTAGAGAGAAGTCATCGATAGCATCTGCAAGATATAATGGTGCCCCATCGGACGTTGGGATCTTGATGGCGTTCCTAACATGCCTGGGGCCTAGGAATCCAGTAAGTGAAGAAGCCGCCGAGCTTGCTGCGATTGTACAGTATGCGTTACTGAACACATTCTCCATCTTTTTAGCCTCGGCAGCCCAGTCTTCCGGATCGTCTTGTATGATGCACAGTGAGTCGATCCAAAGATACCGTATACCTAAGGCGCGCGTTGCGCGAATGGCGTCCTGGAAGTTTTTGGGAAGCCGATCGTATGCAATGTTTGCTCTCATCTCTGCAATATTGCTTTTGTATGTGCAGAATCGCTGCTTTGGGTCCAATCTGCCCCAGCAATGGCTGAGTGCAACGTAATGGCCTGTGGCTATTGGCTCCTCGCTGGTTTCGATAAGACGCATCCGCTCAGTATTTCCGCCTACATCGACCAGTCTTGTCGGTAATGTCT
Source organism: Diaporthe citriasiana (assembly GCA_014872975.1). Classification (NCBI taxonomy): domain Eukaryota; kingdom Fungi; phylum Ascomycota; class Sordariomycetes; order Diaporthales; family Diaporthaceae; genus Diaporthe; species Diaporthe citriasiana. The sequence goes on from JADAZS010000018.1 coordinate 216,859, forward strand.
CCGCTGCTGCTGAGTGGTCTTTGGGGGCCATGCATTTGTGATTTTCATCACAGTGGCGTATCAATGACTTCAAAAAGACAACCTGCTCTGGGCTCGCTGCCTCGGCAAGCAGGGGAAGACCCAATGGGGCATACGGGATAACCGATACACCCGGCTCAGAACCTTAGAGACAAGTATCAGCTTGGTCTTGAGCGCTTGACAACAAAGCCATTGGTTGGCTTACCGCGGTCGCTATATAGCGAGATGATGGTTTTGTCGATAGGCAAGGCCTTAATCCTTGAACCGACTCGGATCAGCTTCAGAGGTTCCTGAGGTCGCTCCTCAAGCCCTGAAAGACGGTGCCACAGCAAGTTGCACAGCGCACATTGAGCGGTCATTTCGCGGAGATCCTGCATGCTTCGATGAAGCTCGTAGGTCTGACTTCCAAAATCGATAGCTGCACAATCATGACATAGGTTGTCTGGTAAACCCTCCTTCAATTGACGAGTCCCAGGAGATGAAGCCAAAACCAGTTGCTCGAGAAGATCTTTTGCCATATTGGTGTTCGTCACAGCTTCCCACTTGTTGACCAAATTGCTGGTTTTCTGATTGGATCAGCAACAAGTCGTGTGAAGGAAGTTAAGATCAGGTACATACAGGCTGTGAAGGGTCAGTGTTATTGAAATTCTGAGGGGAAATGGCTTGATTCTGCTCACATTCTAATGTAGACCGGAGCGGACACACCTTGCTGTTAGCTACAACTGCTGATGGGGGTGGGCCTACGCAGGTGAGGACTTACGTACTGTGGCACGATCAGTATGCATTGAATCCAAAGAGTTCGGTAAAACCTACTTGTTGAGAGATGTGCACATCAATATCGTCCATTATCTGCGCCGTAGATTCCCTGTCCTTAGTCAGTGGCATTTCCGAGCGTCCCGAGATATAGGACGGATCGGCTGAACACTTATCATGGATTTTCTGGAGGTCTCTCCAAAACTCCCAGATGTACTTTCGATCATCCAAAGCGGCAACGAGCAGTTTTCTGTTCACCAAATCCAAGAGACCCCACCAGTCCTGCCGTTGTTGAAGTTCCTGAAGGAGTGTTTCAATCCAGTCAGATACCGCAGGATTCAAGATGCCATTTCCATCTCCCTCCTGGCTTCGATTCCAAAAACGGTCTTCACCAAATGCCCTATTCTGGCGCGCAGTCGTGAACCTTTCCAAGCTCTCGTTGCCATGCTGGAGCCAGATGATGAATTCCAATAGGACGCATCCAAGTGACCAGGAATCATATCTCCGTGAAATTGTCTCGGGCTGATCTATTGCAATTTCAGGGGGCTCGTATCTCCTCGTCCCGAATCTGGTGTTGGTCTGGATTTCTTTGGCCTTGCGTTGACTCGTCTCATAGGCGTGGTATTTGGCAATCCCAACATCGGCAATAACCAATGAGCCATGCCCATTATCATTCTCGGGTTTGAATATGAGAATATTTTCGGGCTTTAAATCGCCATGTCGAGTGTCTTCCATGTGCAATTTGTAAAGGCCTTCTGTCAGCCCCAGAATTTGCTTCCAAGCCCATGAGAAAGAGCGTCCCGCAGACCCGCGCTGCCAAAATTGGCGCAGATTACCTCCCGAAGCCCACGGGAAGACAAAGCAACGCTCTTCGCCAGCTTCTCCCTTCTCGTAGGTCGCAATAGCCCGGATGAGATGAGCGTGCTTAAGTTTTCTCATGGTCCTCAGCGTCGTCCTCTCCCTTCTAAAGAAATCAGTAACTTCTTCGTTGGTGGCGTCTGGTGGCGTATTCAGTCTCTTGACGGCGATCTCAAAGACCTCATTCCCCGATTTGAGCGAGATATGGGAGTCTGGATTAGCCTCTATAAAGTTGACAGGGGAGGCACTTTTGAGCTCATCTAGTTTCTTCACACCTGGATACGGGTCTTTCTTCGGTATGAAATAGTCTCCTCGCAGTCCCAATTTGATGACTATGCCGAATTTGCCGGCATTGGGTCTGTTATGGGAAATTGGAACGTACGGAAGACGTCGGTCCTTGTGGAAATTGTATTGGAAGGTGTTCTTGTCGAAGACGGCCGCAACGAATATCCACTGGTTCGAGACAAATTGCTCCACCTCAACATCCTTCCAACCCTTGGTCGACTTGCCCCTGGAAAAACCAGGTAATGCACTGTTCCCTTCGCCCGCGATGGAGTAAAGCATGTGGGTTCCCTCCTTGCGAATGGGGAGTTCCTTGTCTGTGATCTTTGCCCCTGACAGGAGTCTCAGCTTCTCGATAAGCTCAGATACGGCTAGTGTCAGAAACACTCGTGGGTTTTCACGCGAATATTTGACAAGGCCGTCGATCTCATTGTCCTTGAAGCAATCCTCGTCCCGTATTACTTTCTCCAGAGTGACTTGATCTAGGAAAACCGAGAACCTGTTCTCTGGAAGCCAGCCTTTGTTTTGGAAATTTCCGAGCTTCGTCTCAAAGGCATCACATTCTTTCAAGATGGAAGATCGTATTGTAGCTGGTTATTGAGTATTCATGTTGCTCGTTTCTTGAATCCAACAGCGGGAGGCTCGCATGTTTCACAAGTAATAATGTCAGATATATTAAATTTGGAGAATTGGCAAGAATTGAGTCATTTGTTCTGTGCCAGGTCCTGAGAAGGCAGAAAACATCAGTGGTGCGTCTCATTTATAATATACAGATATGTGTCACTCTGTTCAAAGCCATCCACACGTCCTCGCGCATTGGTGCCCTCGATCAGCATCACCAAGTGAAGAAGTGCTTCATCGAGATAGCTGGTGGCAATCAGCATTCTTAGGCCGGTTTAGGTACAACGTCTCGGTCCTTTTTGTTCGAATGGAGGCCTGCCAAGATACAGCCGACAGGTCAAGACGTGCAATGGGGGGCTATGCTGCCTACATCGTTGCACGACAGGACACTATTGGCAGACCTTTATGCAACAGAAGCTGTTTCTGACGTGATACACCTGCAGGCGGATATCGAATCCCATGCAGCAGTTAGTCAGTCCCTATCGAAGCATTTTGTGTGGCCATCTGCGATCAGACCGCCAGCCTGGAAACGTAGCCTGCAAAAGTCTTGTGGCATACCTATACCCCATGCTATACAGAAGAGCTGAAAGCTGTCACACGCATGGCCCAGCCTCGGCGCCCTGGCCACGAGGCCCACCCAATGTTTCGATCTGCAGATGAAGCCGATCGCCTTGGTGGCTTATGCTCTCAGATGTAACACGCCTCATTCGGTTTCTTGGAATGCATGCCAACATGGCTCTGCATAGCGATTATCTTAATGCTCACGGATCGAGATCAGCAGTTTGACAATATTTGTGCATTTTCGTGATCAACAAAGCTGGAAAGAAAAAGGATGTTGTTGCTGACTGCATTCAGGACTGGTTCAGCCACATTGCCTGATAGCATCACAAGGATAGGCAGCTACACTGACCTGATTATTCCAAGCAGCATCTTTGATCTTTCTGCATGCTTAATCTGTGCATCATGAACATTGATTAATTTCACAGCCTGCAGTACTCAACCTATGTGCCACCTCAGAAGTTCAACGATCCCCGTACGACCTGTTAGATCACACATTACTTGTTCACATATGATGCCAAGGAGGACATCGCTTATTTGACTGATTATACATTTCCTCACAAAGAAAAGGTGCGCTGAGTGCAGTGGTGCACAGCCAGGGACATCTCCACCACGTTAGTTACTGAGTGAAAATCCAAGCGGCATGTCTGGAACTTCCGATCCCGATCCACCCTTCAAAGCAAGCGTAGAAGAAGAACTCCGTGAAGAACTCTTCAGACGACTTGAGCCACGCCATTGCAAGGAATTCAAGAGACAATTCCTCCCCAAGAGAGCTATTTCAGATGTCTTGACGGAAGACAAAATAAAGTTACTTTTGCGAAAAAATCCCGGGACCGAAAACATAAACCTGGACGATGTCACTGGCAGTAAGAAGCGGATCAAACTTGTAACGATTCTGCTCCTGGTAGAGAAAATTGACTACCTTAAACACCTCATAGACCAGGGGGTCTCTGATGACGACCTGCCATTGGAATCGGACCATCGAAGTCTGGAACCTTGTTTGGGGCGGGCACGTATAGCAATGGAGAGCTTTCTCATTTCACAATTCAAAGTCTGTGTTCCTGTGTTGGACTTTTCAGCAGACGAAATTTACGTGGAACGACTCCATGAGGAACAGAGGCTTCCATTTCTGTCCAAGTCTGCGCTGGAGAAGGGCGGGCAAGGAAGAATTTGGAGGATCGAAATTCATCCCGAGCACTTTAAAACAAGGCTTTCGTCAGTGAGTTGTGATGACCCCAAATATCTATTGCCCAACTTTCTTGAGCTAAGTCAAACTATCTGCAAGAATCTATGGGAGCAATCCCACAAAGGCCCTGGCTTTGCGTTGAAAGAATTCAGCAACAGGGATGATTTCAAAAGAGAGCTAGAAGCATTGAACCACTTCAATCGAGGTGAACCTCACAATAAGCACGGGAATCTTATCAAACTTCTTTCAGCTTATTCACATGGCGAAAAGTACTTCATGATATTCCCCTTGGCCAAAGGCAACCTGAACAATTTCTGGCAGAAAGCTGGTCCGTTTTACCAGGATTCCTCATGGCTACTTGAGCAGTGTTACAGACTCACGGAAGGCCTCTGCAAGATTCACCAATATCAAGCCGAGCCAGGCAACTCGTCCTCCAATGGCAAAATGTACTTGGGGCGGCATGGGGACATCAAGCCACAGAATATCCTTTGGTTCGGAGACTCTTCAGCTTCCACCGCTGACGATCGGCTCGTTTTGTCTGACTTCACGCTCATGCGGTTCTATGAAGAGGATAGCGATACTGTGACTAGCATTGGTCAAGTTGGATATACGTGGACCTATAGTGCTCCCGAGATTGCCTATACGTCCCGCCAACTTGCATCCCAGAAATATGATGTATGGAGTATGGGCTGTGTTTTTCTCGAATTCATCAGTTGTCATCTCGCAGGGTACGATGCTACTCGCGGGGAGCGTTTCAAGGGAGAGGATGGAAAAGTCTACCAGAGTTTCATGACAGCTCGCTTCATGGAACATTCCAACGATGTTAAATATTGTTGCCGCGAAGATGAGTATTTCCGCTTCGAAAAGAGCACGGGCAAAGCCAAGGTCAAAAGATCCGTTATCCAGGTGAGTAAACTATGAGGCCCTGAATTTTGCCCTCGAATAGAATTGACGGTTGAATGTTTCGCAGTGGATATCATACCTGCATGGCAAGGACGGGGAACGCTGCTCTGATACCATTCACAAGTTCTTGGGGCTCGTACAGCATTGCATGCTAGTGCCCGAACCGAATCTTCGGTGGTCCATTCATGAAGTCCTGAACTGCCTGACAGCGATACTTGATCAAGATACAGAAGAGACCTGTAGCAAGACATCTCTCTCTGAATATTGCTCTGCAGCCGGACTGTGGAAAGTTGACGATGGCTACCAATTTCCTGCTTTTTGGAATGTGAGTAACCATCACCTACATCGTCGGCAAGTTCCACCGTCTTCGATACAGGCTGGCTGGACCTCAAGCACACATTCAGAAATACCTACACCCTTTAGGATTCAAGAAGATCCAATGGATGCTACCTAGGTACTATACCGCAAAACTATATTTGAGGACGCTGATCTCATGCGACTCAAACGGTGTATAGTATATTGATTGTGTGATAGTCAAGCTCTTATGTATTGCTTTATTTTGGTTGAGAGAGTAGGCCTGTGTGCAGACAGCCACATTGTGAGAATAAAGGGATAGATTTCAAGTATGTGGACCTTCAGAAGGAAGGTAAGGAGCCCTCTTGATGTATACCTTTATCAGCTAGATCTCGGTCTCTAAATCCCTACTAGTTACCTATTGAAATCGAGAAAATCGAGTATAAGTAAGAAATAGTCTAATAGAGGCTATATTGCTTACTCAACAAGTATCGTATAAGCTGTCAGAATAAGCGTATTTTTACAGTGCCGAGCACCTCCGCAACCTCCGCAATCTCCGCAACTCCCTCTGCACAGGCACTCCGCGAGGCCAGACAGCATTACGCCTTCAACCTGCGCACTGGAGGAAAACGCTTCTGGTCATGGGGCGGACGGACTGTTTGTCAGCTACATGGACCGGATTCAAAGAGGACTCGAAACTTTGCGGGTAAATTTAAACGCTGGATACCGATAGGAGTTACTGGACAGGGTATCAAGCCCTGACTTGACTTGACTACTTGGAAATTGTGAACCAGGCTGTGCCGAACCTTGAAATCGTCTTGAATTCTTACTTTTCCTGAAAAGATGCTCTGCCCCACCACTTTTCTACCCGAGCTTGCGTGTCTCTCCAGATCAGGTTGGATGCATGCGAGACTGCACTGGACCTGTTGATAAAGACCCTCCAAAGCGCTTGACAAGACTAAAGACCCGTCGCATCATGTGTCATTTTTTTGTGTAATATTTGCTTTCCAGTAATCCTCGCATCGTTTGCGGACCTCTGCTCCTCCATATGTGATGTTGCTGATCGCATGGTCACATCAAGTCGTAGGGAAGGTACTCGTCCAGCGATTTCTTTGAGACTCTCGTAGAAACATCGTCCAAAGTCGCGTGCTCCGGAAAATCTAGAACATGTGTACTTCCACCTCTTCATACCCGATCAGCTTTAGTTCAAATCGAACATTGAAGTTTTCCAATTTGGTCGAGTGTCATTGTCTACCCATTCAGACGAGGTTCTCACCTCACAGATGAAACAGTGATGTTGTCGTCAACTAACGGGACTGTATCGCGAGGACAACAAATTGTTGGCTGACCCAGAAATTTTGCAGGTGATGAACTTGACTCAGTTGAGTGGCTTCAGAGAGCCACGTAGGATATATACGTCGCTGTGAATAGATGAGCACTCAGTGTATACGTGAGCGCCATCGGGCTGATGCCAAAGCTTGAGGAAGACACTCGATAGGTAGCTGTTGGACAATGCACGTGAAGAGAGCCATCACACCGTGTGTGAATGATCTCCTGAAAAGAAAGTCATGGACGATTCTGGCGTTGTAGGACCACGAGGATTTGATCTAGAATATGGGCCGCATGCATTGGCTCCAAATTCAACTTATTGCTCCCTCCGCCACGTGGAGCATTGGTTGATTGCAGGTGGTGGTCGTGTCGACGTAAGGACTTTTGTGGCTGGTAGCGTCAATGACCCTCATCACGACTCTAGAAAAGCTCAGGAGAGGCTATCGATGCCTGAGACAGACCAGTGGGCCTCACTTCTGTACTCCTAAGCCAGACCTTACTCGTCTTCGCTTGCATAGCCCTTCCCTCAAGGAAAAGTTGCTCCATTGCGAAGTGACAATCATGCGTTGTTGAGAAGCGACCCCATGGTAATCTCTCATGGCCGTGTGTCCTCTTAGCATCAAATGGGCTGAATACCAGCTTACGGCTACATGCTCCGAACGCGAGCTTCCGGCGGCCGACAAAACCGATCATTTTCTGCCTGAAGCACCAGTGACCAGCTTATGTTGCTTTAGGTAAGTAGAGCCATGCATAGGTAGATAACAGATCCTTGCCTCATGTCCCATTTGATCAGACATCCCATCCAGCTGCACGCCCGCAAAACTCTTGCTTCTAGAACATTTGTTACTCTTTAGTTATATGTGCTGGTATCGGCCGTTTCACGAGAGACTGTGCTGAGTAGTTTAGGTACTACGGAGTAGTTTAACCAACAATTTGAAGTTGAAGGCAGGTAGGTACCTTCTGGCCCTCTCATTCTCGATCCACCGACAAAATTAGTTTATCTAAATCTAAGAAACACGGTCGTCGCTAGTTCCATGGCACCCAAGCACACATTCTCGCAGAATGAACCCGCCTGTTCACCACATAGTTGGTCATTTGGGCTCACCGCTTGAATGATCGTGAAAACCAGATGACTTCTCACTTTGTGCGTATCTGGTCTGAGGAACTGCGTCTCTCGTGCAATCATCTCGCAAGATGAGTATTGATATGTAGGATTTCAACATCAGCGCTACCCTGCAATATCTGAAGCAAAATTTTTGGTGTTACACCTGCCACGTCTCCAGTCTATATCGCTGTTCTTTGGCTAATATGCGGGGCTTCTCCAATGTTTTGTCACTTGACGGTTTTTCAAGCCGCAGTTGCGCTAGGTGGAAGTTACGTTGTCTGCTGGGATGAACCATCACATCAGTCTGGGCGTCGACAGATGGCGCAAAAGGTGGAGACATTTGCCGGTCTTCGAGACGCCGTTCTGGTTGATTCCCCGGTGACTAAATGATCCAGAAATAGGATTGCCACTTGACGGGGAAGCAACGATTGGTCGTGTCTAGCCATGTCACAGTCGAGCTTCCGTGCGCAGATATTCGCCGCTCAAATCGATGGATGCCCAGCAGTGGGCATCGCGCCACTGCGCCTAGCATCTTGCTACGCTCTCGGAAGGCCCAAAATATATATTTCTTCACCCGCCACCTCTTCTTCAATCTTCCCATGTTCGTTGTCCTCCTCATCTCGAATAAAATATCCGACTTGGCCAAACACGATTTGGACTTTCTCTGCTCGTCACCTTTCGATTAATGAGATATTCCACAAAGTGAATATATCCTCACTAACAATATGCCCTCACCTGACTCTGGTATCGTCGATTACAAAGGAAATGGACACGGGACTCTGGTCATACTCCCAAAGCCAGCGGATCCCAAACCTAGTCAGCCCAGGACTAAGCAACGCATGCCAACTCCGGAATAAGACGTGTCTCGATACTAGCTACCTCCATGGGCATGGTGGCACCCCTAGTCTTGCACTTGTCCAAAGTAAGGATGGGAAGGATCTCTAAAGCAGACCCTGCCATGGCAAGATGAATCGGGCTCTTCAAACAGAGTAGGTGCTTCCGGTCTTTCTTGCAATGGATGCTCCTTGCTGATCAATGCTGCTTAACTCAGCTTCTGCGTCGACAGGATACTTTTGTCATATACCGGTGGAGGTCTCCCGTACAATTGGCGGTTCCAATGAGCATTGAATTTCACATTTGTGAATCTATGGGTGGAAGGCACACCTTATTGTTGGTCTCCAGATACCCGAGGGAAATTTGGTGCTTCTTAAACACCACACTATTTAGCCCAAGAGGATAGACTACGACAAACAAGGTTAATCTGGAAACTGGATAATTTAATGGTGGATACATTTGAGAACAAATCGTATCCTTAGGCACAACCACAGACGTTCCTAGCATCCTGTTGGAAACTTGAGGTGCATGAACACTCAAGGAAAATAATTATCTCAACGCAATACAAAGCTGCAGGCCAGGTCTCCGTCTTTCCCGTATTAGATCACCGCAATGTTCAAATGTGAATAAACTTAACACAATCAAGCTCATTGAACGTCTTGAAGCCTGCTTCATAGCATTGGGGAGGAGCTTGTAATTCAAGCCGACCGTGTTAGGCCGCCCTATTCCATGAGATGCCTTAAAAGGCACAACGACCTGATCAGGGATCACGCATTATGTGGAGGCAAAGCCTGAAAGCTTAGTCACCATCGGATTATGGCTTTGTTTTCTCAAATGATTGCTGTCAATGTTGTCCAAGGCTCAAAGGGGCAGTATTGAAAATTGAAGATGGCATCATTATTTTACACGGACGAGTTCCCGTTGATACTTGCTCATAAGCAAGCACACGAACACCATATTAGAAGAATCCGATCAATTGGAGTCATGATATCATAAACTGAGACTAGACATGGCATACTATACCCGAGCTGTTAACGAAACTCGATGACTTGTTCCGACAAAAGAAAAAAAGAAACAACGGAAGATACGGAAAAGAGACCTTGAGATGCATCTAGCATCTCTTTGCCAGATACCAGCAGGCCGACCCGCATGGATCAGGGGTTGTATTTCGGCGTGTCCCAACCTTCTCAGGCAGCTGCGTACCTGTCGCCTCTGTGATGCTTGTGTTTAGCAGTCTCGCCTTCCAGGTACCCGAAAAACTTGTCCATAGTACAATTAAGTTTCTGAGCATCCACTCCATCCGCACCTTCCATGATCCTAGAGCTTTGAACTTTCCACTCCTTTCGAAGCATTGGAACTATTTCTCCCAAGAAACTACCCCGGTACGCTGATCTCGGCCGCTCTTGGCTTGGGAAGATAAGACCCCAGATCTGGTACCATTGATCCTCTTCGCTCAACGTCCGATCCGATTTCTCACTTAGCTGCTTTCTTTGGTCCTCGGTGATCCCTTCAAAGGGATGCTCTAATCTCTCGCACTCTCTCCGTCGGCTGTGATTGTCGCGGTCGCTAGCTGTGTCAAAAACTGTGTAACAAGCGGCGCAGTAGTACTCCGGACTTGAGTGACAGCGATAAATATGCTGCTTTACGTCTTTGATTCGATGCAAAGAGACTCCGAAGCACCTCTGGTATTTGAAAGGATTGTGCTTCTGGAATGGACATGCCAGTGAATATCCCTGGATACTGACATGGGTTTTGAGACGTGGTGCTGACCGCATCTCCGAGCCATCCAAAATAACCACATCTGCCGCAGAAACAACCTCGTGAGACCTCTTCTGCGGTGTCATGCCTCCTGTCGGACACGCGTCACTGAGTTGAGCCACACCCGGCATTTTTTCCGTGAGCTCAAGGGGCAAGAGTTTCATTGTGTTCGGACTCTCGTCGTATTCAAGATCCGGAGAGGCCGAGAATTCGTCGAGAGCGGAGAGATGTTGCGTACTAGAGCCATGACTTGACGGTTTCGGCGCTGTCGTCGAGGGAGGGTACAGCAAGTCGTATTTGGCTGGGTGTTTTAGCCTCACGTGTGGCTTTATGTTGTCTCGTCTTTTAAAGGATTGTTGACAGAGAGGACACTGGTAGTTTGGCTGATTGACCTGCTGGGTGGACCCACTCTTCGGACAAGACACATGCGAGCTTCTAGGCATTTGGTCGGGTGAGCCTCCCCGTATCGGGTTCCAGGGCGATTCCGAGGATGAACAAGCGTCATGAGGATCACAGCATGTTGCGAGTTGTTTTGAGTTGGCAACGACCCTGGAGCCATTGCACTCGACCTCGTAGCTAGGTGGACTTCTCGCATAGTTGTCGTTAGAGTTGGAGACTGGCAACCACAGGGCTCTACTCTCTGTAAGAACTCACGAGTATGGATAGTTTTCCAACTTTTGGAAATCGGTCGTTGTACACTCGGTCATCCTACGATATGTCTCGTATAACAAGTCTGGTTCTTGTGCGGGCCAAGTGATTGAATTGTAAGTTGTGAATGGGGGCAACCCCAAATCTGGTGCGAACTGCCAATGCTGATAATTGAAACAGTCGCTGTCGAACGATCGAATCCCCATTGTTGATGTGCCCAGAGACGCATCAGAATATCCATCTGTATCAGGATTTGAAAGATGTGGAGGTTCGGATGCGTATGTTTCGGCGGTATTGGTAGGTGACCCAGAAGGACTTGCATCGTCTTCGGAGACGAAATCTGGGAGAATTCCCAAAGCGTCTAGACCCATCCCGCGAATGTGAGTCCGCCGTCCACTGCGACTCCAATCGCAGGCAATCGTTACCGAGATAATTCGAATAAGGCTGAGAAAATTAGAAGAACTAACTTGCAATAGTTCTCAGATTGAACTCACAGCCCTTTCGACCCAGACATGGTGATCTCGTGTCCCGTGGGCGGCGTAGAGGCATGGAATTCGGACAAACTTTCTCGAGGTGCCCACATGGCGCAACTGCGTCAAGTCGGACGGGACCGGGACGGGGAAAATAGCACCACGTAAGCTTGGCACAACAGTTGTCGCACTGCAAGACTTGTCTGAGCCACCACGGATTTGCGACCATGTCAGATGACACGCTTCAGCTAGGGGGCCGCAGCTTGCATGTACCCGAGCAATGGTACCGCTTTTAACATGCGGGAAAAAGGGTCAGGCGCTAGTCAATTTGTGTTGGCATAGACTGAAGTACTTGCACACGTAGAGAGTTGGCTAATTAGGCAGGTGATCGTCATTCAACAAGACTCTTATGCTGCCGTATCTGGGTAGACTATGGCCAGGTTGTTTGGTACTTCGATCTGGACTGTGCTCGGTGTCCAGACCATGCTTGATTCTGGCTCTTCGGAATTCAAGTGCCTCGAGTTTCTTCGCCAAGAAAAAGTAGAAAAGCCACTTGCCAAGGCTCCGTCCGCCTAGCCCATTTACTTCCACCCCATCGTTTCTTCCTAAGACTGTTTCTGCATGCACATGCGAGGCAGCGGGCAGCCCATGCATGTCTCGAAAGTTCTATCCGATTTCACCAGGGGATGTAGTCACACAGGTCTTAGTAAGACTTTCACCGTCTGCTCAACGTGTTGCCAACGCTGGGATCCATTACCGAGCGAAGAGAATGCATCTGATCAGTGCCAAACAATGCAATTCCTTTCTGTTTTTCTGCCTTCTTTTCTTTGCGAGTGTTCTCTTGAAGGGGAGAAGATCTCAATGAGTTATACCTGGTCTTCAGATGGACTGCGATCCCGCTCGCTGACACGCACTTACATTCCACTTATTCGCATTCACTCCATCAAGTCTATCAACTCTGGCTACACGCCTGCCACCAGATGCTTATCTACTTTTCAATCTACGAGAATGATAATTCCATGCTCTGTAAGTCTCATGAATTGCAGATTTGCGAGGTTCTCTCGCATTCTTCCGAAGTTCGGCTGACAACAACACTGAATTTTGCGGCCATCAGCAGCACGGCCTGCGATGGATAAGGGGGAGGGGGCCAAAGGGGGGGCTTGGTTTCACAAGATTTGATGATGTGGAAAAAGTCGGCACCACTGAATTGTGGAATACTTTCAGCATACTTGCGAACCTTGGAGCTCCCGTGGAAAAGCAGGTTCTCGGCTTGTCTCTTGAAACATGAAGCTCAGCAGTATTTGCCACCCCGGTACGCTTTCTGATGTTTTCACCAAGTCGCAAATCAGTGAGGTGCGTGAGGTGCGCCAAGTGCATCTGCGTCGAGTGCATCGACTGTGTCGAGCGCGCCGAGTCCGCCCAGTTTACTCACTTGACGCACTCGGCACACTCGACACAGCCGGATGGTTCCGCCAGCATAGCCCGTATTCTCTTTCGCAAAGCTTTCCTCTTTCACTTCCTTTTCTATTCCATCAACTGGATCATTGAGCGGCCATCTACGAGAAAGTGCTATTGTAAATGCAGGACCCCAACAGCGGCTGCGGATCATTATGTAAGTGATCTTGTTTGTTGACCTTCTTAATCTTCCGGGAAATTGGGACCCTTATAGACTATGTTTGATTGAAATCCAATTATGTTTGAGGGATATGGTTGAGATTCATCGCCAAAGCCAGGGACTCTATCTGCGTAGCCCGTGTTTCAGTGTTGACGGGAGCTATTCCTAGGTCCTTTGTCTCACCTTTGTGGTCCTCTGGAATTTTCACTGCTGATCGTTGTGAAATAGGATTAACGAAGATACTTCAGGGGACGTGGGACGGGCGAATGCGGGCCAGTCGCAAGTCCTTCTCGGTGTAAAGTATGTTCTTGGCAATGATGGACTGGATTGTGAAGGCCAAGACTGTAATAAACGTCAGCGAACTAGCGAAGGGCAACTCATCACTTCCACAAGCAGTAACCAGAAACTGCTTTGCCCTCTGTGTCGTCGCTGGTGGGACACTTGGAAAGGTTTACGCGACCACTTTGTTAGGGGTCCACACAAGCCGAGACCTGAAGATTATGACCGGTGCGGGACTTGTGGCGACTTGTTCGAGACATCCAACGCCTGGGAGAAACACACATCCGCCAGGCAATGCCAGCGGCCCGAAGGAGGATTCGAGGAATTGAGTCACTTCACTCAGAGGCAATTTGACGATATCAAGCGTCTCAAGGAGCAAGGCAAAAAGTCAGAGCAGACGAATAAGCAGCTGTCTCACGCTGTTTGGAAGATCGCTCGCGGCGACGAACCTTATCCGGCCTACGAACCCGCACGGCGAATGAATTTGATTCCAGTCCTGAGGAATCAGGGCTTCCGAGAGATGGCTTCGAATCTGCCACAAGTCCGACACCTGAATCCAGAGGATCGAGTGGAAGCCGTCATTCAGATCTACGAAGAAGTGGAGAGGTGGCTAGACCAGTGTGCTTCCAATAGTGCCAGCCCCGCGAGGGAGCATGTCTCTGCAGCTGAACACCTGAGGCCCGATACCTTGTAACCAAGTCCCTCATCTTCCTCAAAGGAACAGGCACCTCAGGCATTGATGCCACAATTTCCCTACACAGCTGGCATTCATGAACCTTTGGGAGACAGCAACTTTGCATCATATTTGCAGTCTGGCCAAGGAGGGCCGAGCCAGGCCGATCCATCGTCATCTACTAGCTGGCTTGACGCAAATTCCTACTCTTGGGACGACGAGGTCTTTCCAGTGCCGCATAACGAGGATTTCAGTCGACAATACATGCCCTTTCCCATGGTTCAAAGTAACGACTATCAAGATCCCCAGCCTTTCGGCGGCCTCAGCATGAACGCACCGCAAGAGGGTACCTCCACATATGGCGCGTCTATCCCGGAACATTGCCCCCTCCCCAGCGACTATCAGAACTTTCCAGACACCTCTGTTGACTTGGAGACTTCCATCTACTCTTTTGCTGATCCAACTGCAAGCGGGGATCTGCCGCGGGATGGTATGGTTCCAGAGCAGGGCTAGTCCCTCTTCAGCTACATCAGGCCACCGCTGGACGAGGTGATGAGGGCAAGTGCTCCGCTGATTAGCTCTAGCTCAAGAAGCATTTTGAAGTAAGGGTCTAAGCAAAAAATCACTAATTTTCATGTAGAATTGCAGCCTCCTTGCAGGCCTTCAATGGGTGGGGCAAATGGATATAAGATACCATTTCTGTTGCATTCCTTTCGGTACGCCGGAAAAGTTTTGTGTGGACAGATCTGATGATTCACAAGATTGATGACTTTGTTATACATGTTCTTGAAATTCGATCAGTTTTTTGATGTCTGGTTGGCTTCTCGTATCCTGTTTGGAAAACTTGCTTTGGCAAATACTACAGCTTTGTACCTAAACTACTTTCCCCTTACCTTCCTTGTAATTTGAGTACTTCATCTGCAGCACGATCAAAGATGATAGAATACAATGTTTCCAGATCCCGCTCCTTGTTTCCATTGTTCCATTCTTGAAGTTCATGCGGCTCCAGCACAGCAGATGTGATCTTCTGCCCCATTCTTTTCCAGAACCGACGGAGCTCGTACACCTTGAGCTCTTGCCTCGTGAAACAGAACGGAGACGGAGGTGGATCCGCGTCGGCGAAGACAATCTGCCAGAATTTAAGCCAATGTCTTTGTTGCAATGCCAATATCCTGTCCCCGATATCTACCTGCTCTTCAAGCTTGCGCACCTGCGCATCAGTGATTCCACTGAAAGCTCTCCGTGGCTGGTAAGCACACTTCAAACTCCGCATGTGGTCGTCTCTGAGTCTAACTGTTGAAAAGGTCTCGTAGCAAACTGAACAATAGACTGGGATCTGATGCATCAAGCACAAATGCTCCCGCACATCGTCCAGACTCAACAAACAATGCCGCGTCAAGCAGCTCTTGTAGGCTTTCCTATCGTTGACGAAAAATGGACATGGCCAGATTCTCCATTCTGTCGCCATTGGTTGCTCGACAAGGACAGCATCGCTGTCTTCGGAGTCAGAACACGATACGCCGGTTGCCGATGCTTGGCGGGACCCGGGCCGTGGGCGCTTCCGGGATCGGTGTTTTCGTGGTTTCGAAGGTCTTTTTGCTGATAAGAGTCTTCGAAATGAGCAGAATTGCTGTACAGCGACGTGTGTCACTTTATCTACGACTGCTGTGGATTCGTGGCTTAGGTGAAGTTCTGGTGCCCCCAGACTGTACGTTTCAGACACGTCTGGAGACTCCTCGGCCGCTGTTGGACCCCGGTCTCGGGGGAAATGGTTCTGTCCAGTTTGACTTCCAGATTCTGACGAGGCGGGTGTACAAAGACTGATTTGTTGTTGGAACAGACTTGTGACATCCGAGCCAGTATTGAAGTTTGTACCGTCATGGCTCGTGTCTGGACTGCTTAGACGTTCTTGATAATCCAACTGGTCCCAATCTGAGCTGGACATTTCGCTGTGGTGTGCGTGCGGCTTCTCTGCTTGTGAGAGCAGTCCGGTTGAATGACCCGAGGTAAGAATGAGAGGTGTTTTTGCACTAGAAGATGTCGAATGGTCTCCGAGGCAGAGTGCTATGGATTGTGGAAGACAAAAGCTTGTGATGGTCTTGCTCAGCTGGTATTTCATCTGGATAAATTTCGTCTTCAGAGTTCCATGATATAAGTTTTCTCGAAACCTGCAGTTTGAAAATGCTGACGGTGTTCAGCCTGGCGCGGCTCTGCGCTCGTGAAAATTGTCCCAGTTTAGAAAAGGCCAGCCTGCGAGGCGACAATCTGCTGTTCAGACCGCAGTCAGACTGATCGTTGGCCCCATTTGACAGGGGGACAGGCGCAAATGCGCCTGTGCTCATCGTCATGCAGGGCTCCTTGCGGCTGTATTACAAGCCCGCGAAGCCTAAAGCAGGTCCCACTACCACCAGCTTGGCGCAACTGCGCCAGGTCATCCACGTACCACCAAGTCGTGATTGCCCCTTCACCGGTGTTCTTCAAGCGAAACCTCCGACATGTAGCAGCCTAATTTCGTTTTGAATGCTACACAAAGGCAGCCTGATTAGCTGCACTGGAACATCTTTGCTGAATGGTGCGGTCTGACTGTTTGTGTCGGGCACAAAATTTACGCGCATCTTCTGACAGGAATTCCCGAGCGCCGCTGAAGCGGCTCAGATATATGGGCATGCAGGAAGAAAGCGGGAAGCAGGAATCCGAACGAGGCCGACGCCACGCGCCCCCACCCCCTTTTAACCCAGCGAATAGGGGGTATGGCGGGTTCAAATCCGGTGCAAAGACTACCCAGGTTAACCAATACCAAGTCACGAAAATTTCCCAGTTTTCTAATCGGGACAAGATCGTAGTTCGACGGAGTCTAGTTTCGCGTTATTATCAAGAGCTTGTAACTTTTCGAGCCATTCAGCCCAAAGTTTCCGCCAACATCGCCGTTTTGTAAGATTTCATGGTGATGTGTCTGAAAGCAGCGCGCGGTCTTTTTATGAGAGCTTCCGTCTCGAAGTTGAATAGAGCCTCACAGAAACAGCATAAATAAACAGCGTATGAAAATAGTAAACGAATTTACACTAAGAGATCGTAGGCCCACTGATAGTACCATGCTTGAAGCTGCCATTCACTCGGCTCAACCTCAACAAGTCGGCTCCTTGGTGCTCAAGTGCTATCTACCCAGAAGAAATGAAAAACTGAAACCTGCTGCAGGCGGGGAAAGGAATAATTTTGAGTCACCATGTGGTAATTTAAATGTGTCTTATGTATAGAGTACTGCATGCTTAATTTAGATAGTGAAGAAACTAGTTAATTTCCTCTATTTAATATGCTCTGCTTGAAATCGTGACCAGTAAGTGGTTTCTGGATCCAACGTTTCTGGATCCAACAGAGTTGCGAGACCCCAGCACCGCTAACACCCGCATCAGCCTAGGATCAGTATAGGTGGTTTCGCTTTTAATCCGTATAGATACTCTTCTGAGCAGTAGGCGGTCCCTTCACACAGTAGTAAATACTCAAAGACTAGGATCAGTATACTATGGGCAGCTGAGCGATAAGTCCGACCAGCGGAGCATTCTCCTCAGATCGTTCTCAACCCCGGGGTATCGTCGTCAGGACGAGAACCAGTATTTGGCGATTCCCTGGGAGATTTCTGAGAAGTACCCAATGTCAATGCAAAAATATTCCTTGGTTATTCAGAGAGCCGTCCTTATGGCGGCAGTGTCGAGCACATGGAGACGCTAGAGTACTTCAAGGTCGAGGGGGATTGGTCCAAGTATATTCCTGTAGATCTCATTTACCAACATCTTGCACTTGAGAATCTAAAGTTAGCAAAATATATCGCTCATGCTCTTCATCTTGAGGTTGACTAAAGCATGAAATACCTAGGTAGGCATTGCTTGTCCCAAATTCAAGAGCCATGTATCCTCCCACAAGGCTCCTGCGTTGCGTAATGGTGTACTCACACAAAACTCATGATAGGTCTGTTGTTACGATATACTTTTTATTTGGGTCTTTGGAGCAAGACTGTCCAAGCCTGCTGCCCAGGTTTTTAGGGAGAGCTCGACGTTTAGCTAGTCCGATTTCATGTGCATAGATCACAGCTTATCTTTAGCCGATTTTGTCAGAAGCACGATGCAACCATGCCGTCCGTCAGCTCCGACAACACCGACTGCCCCACCCTTCAGCCGCAAATCCTTCTGGTGACTTCTCTGAACAGAGTCTCTGCACTCCATCAAAAACAGAAGTTATCGGGCCCGCATCCAAAGCCACTTGACTATGGATCTTCCGCCGCCCCGTCGTCGTGAAACTTTACCGGCCCGTCTCGGCACCACGCAGCAAGAACATGTGCAACCTCCTGGTGTCCCTGACACGACGTCTGCCGCTGCCCCCGGGTCAAGCTATGGCAGCAATGCGCCGGTACACGCAGTTCCTTTGCGCAAGTTATGAGACAGAGGGCTGACATTTTACTCAGCCGGTCTACTACGCGCCAGTATATCCTGTGGATTCCTCCTCCGGGCCCAGACCTGAGGCATATTATCCTCGTCCGCCCCCCAGCCCCCAGCAACATGTGCGCTATGTCCAGCCCGTAGAAGCGAGGACGGCCAGTGATCGCTGGTCAAGGGCTCAAGAGCCAAGATTCAAGGTAGATGAAGAAATCGGTCGCCCGCGTAATAGCGAGAGCCCTCGCCACAGGTCACCGTCACCGTCACCGATAGTGGTTGGGAGGAGACGCAACTCAAAAACGTACTCAAAAAGGACCAGATTTGAGGACGATGATGACGGCTCAGACAGTGACTTATTTCTCCCTGTGGAAAGAGCGATTCCTCGATCATGGCACACGTCCAGCCGCGCGTCTGGGTACACTCAAAACGATAGCTCCACCGTCTACTCTTTTTCTCCTACGCGTGCATCGCGAGCACAATCTTCTTCTCGTGCTGCTGAATTCGAAGACAAAGAGGCTGAAAAGTTAGAAAATGGCTCAGCATCGCAAGAGAGCGGAGTCTCCCGCATCCGAGCTACATACGTCTTCGAATCTCGGTACACTGGCGAAAGTCGCTTGGGAGACCCGCATACGGTGAAGTTGTCTGTACAGAGAACTACTGCTGTCAAGCAGAAACATTTGTTCAGATGGATGTTAGCTCTTCTCTCCTAAGTCAGGAGAAACGAATCAATTCTGATGAGCCTTGTAGACACACAACGAGGTCATCTATGGTATTTGACGAGTTCGCGGTAATTCGATTGCGTTCTATTACGAAAGCTCTCACTAATTTTGAATGCAGAACATCGCGTCTCAGGTGCCTGCTTTGGATGCTTCGGAGAGGAAGGCGATTGCGCAGCTCCTCCCTCGCGTCAGACGCAAGGTCAAGACCATACAAACCTCAACCGGAAAGAATGTACAATACATGGAGCCAGCTGTAGTCCCGCAAAGGATATCAGACGGCGGTAAGAATCGCAGTCTCGTGTCCCGGACAGCTGCATGGGTCTGTGTTCCTTATTTCAGCCTCGAGAACTACTCCGGTTTGCTCTCGGCTGAGAGCGCGTCCGAGTTCCCCCTACAGACGCTCCTTCAGGCCCAGTACTCCAAGACCGCCCGTGACCGCGACATGCAACAGGCAGTCTGCCAGATCAGCAGCGGAGGGAACGGACGCTGTTTCCACATCGCGCAGCTGTGGTGTATTATCATCGACAAATGTAAGTCCAGCCCATTCTCCTTGAATTTCCTTCTCAGAAATGCTGAAACAAAGCATTGACCAATCTGGCTTTCAGCTCTACTCTTAACCTACGGACGGATGACCGAAGATGCTCTCTGTGCTGAATCCAGAGATGCGATGGCTAGGATTACAGTCGAAAACGCCGTGCTTCAACCTAAGCCGCGGTTGACAGTTTCGTATCGTGGATCTGTAGTTTGGGGGTTTTCTTTGGAGGAATGTCAAACCTGGACTGTAAGCTACAGGTTTACTGCTCCAATGTAGACGACTAACAACGTTGCTGACTTTGAAAGGACTTTCTCTCGCACTTCCGGGAGTTTTGGCCAAGACGCTTGGTGTTCTTCATGCTTAGGCGACAATTAAACGCAGAGGACTGGCCCAGGATCTGGCACGGAGCTCAACGTGTCAGCACAAACCTAGCTATCGATATGGATATCGGGTAAGAGGGAAAAATCAACTTGTTTCTTGTCTATTGTCCCCCTTGTTGAGATGAAACTGATTGTAAAGGCAGACCAGATCCCAAGCCGCCTCCTCGACGTCTTGAGCACTTAATTCATGATACCCCCAATTCAGACACAGAAAGGCCCACCCCACAACATCAGCTAGAGCCTGGTCTCAAGCCAAGTGTAGAACAGACCAAGAAAGTCTCACCCGACTGGATGCCAGATATGTCAAAAAGGACGCACTCAATTCCAAGATTCGCATCTATCTCGATATTTGCATTTCTAGAAGGCGTTTCACAATCCGCAGGTGTCGACAAATCGGTACTCAACGAGCATCTCCTTGAGGTCGAAGAATTTCTCCTCAGCCACACTAATTTCACAGATCGCAAAGCATACAGAAGTTGCCAAACGTCGTCTCGTAACGATGTCTATGGGGCATTGGAAAGTCGAGGCTCCGTTTTGAGCCAATCCTCAAATTGTTCTAGTCAAGACCAGCTAGACTACGAGGAAGAAGTGGACATTTTCAACACTACAGACCTCATTTTCCGTTTCTTTTTCCCAGCTGATGCCCAGGTAGCTACCGTGGGCAAGTTCTGGGGCGCTGTAAAATTTCTTATTGGGGTGAGCGTCAAAACTGAGCGTTCTTCAACTGCTGTGTGATTAAGACTACTCCGGAAGCTGACTGTGAATTTGAGCAGTCTCAAGAAGAACATTCAACCCTGCCCAGGAAGATCCGACGACAGCGTTCTGTCATCAGTAGGATCACCAGAAATTTGGCCGTCACCATCGCGTCATTCAATGAGACGATTGGACACTCTACCGACTCCAGCCGATTGGACATATTTGTCCCCGATGATCTCAAAAATGCCTGGCTACACCTCACAATGGGTCTCATTTTTGTTCCACATGATGAAGTCATGAGCGAGACCCTCCTCGTCCAAGCCCAGCTTCTCATCGAGGAAAGCATAGAGAATATTATCAAGTCCCTGACCACGAAATCCCTCATGGATAATGCCGTGATTTTACCAATAGAACTCTTCACGCTGATGGGTTTGAAGATGCTCCAAGATTCAACAGCAGGTCTTCCAGATATCAGTCAGACATACTCCGCGTATCTCGAATCTGTGGTAAGCAAAGGAAATCCCGACGAATTATAAGTATTCGAACACACAAAACTGACAAATCGTATCCAGGCTGCCGATATTGCCAACAAACCTTCAGATCGATTACATGAGCGTAAAATAGGACTTTTGAAGCAGGAAATATCGATCATAGTCAAAACCTTTGACGCTCAATATCGAGTCCTTGAGTCACTAGAAAGGGAGTTCAAGGCACAAGTCACAAAGAAGATGGACGTATCGTCATTCGAACACCCGAACGTATGGTCTGATTATACCAGAGCCTGGTTCGAGCCCCGCTCGTGGGCCGAGTCCTCGAGGGTCAGGCCCTTCTCCAGAAACGCGGAGATGGACAAGTCGTCTGTACATCATGCGGAGTATCCGAAACAATATGCATGGGCTAGGCCAAGGTACCAAGACAACGACATCTCGAACAAGACAGTATATGACCGGGACAACCGAACACACGTGGGCTGGTATGACGAGGATCCTCATGTATTTTACGACACAAGCCAGCCAAACCCGGACTTCAAGCTCGCGCCTACAGACGTGGGCGGCTTCCGCAAGCTCTTTACCGAAGAGTGTTTCCGCCACATTGAGCGTCGGAGGCGCGAGTTTGGCGAGTTCCGATATCAGGCAACTTTGCTGGAGGAAGAGGTTCGTTCGCCGCTCTGTCCTATCTGACCTCCATCACCCTCGCTTTAAGCGCCATTGCTGATAGCAGATCCAGAATCAAAACAAGGTGGAGACAACCAGGGACCGCCAGGAACGCGCCATTTACGCGTTCACCATCGTCACGGTCATATTCCTCCCTCTCAGCTCGGTAGCAAGCATCTTCGGTATAAATACCAAGGATGTGAGGGACACGGACTTGAGCCAGTGGGCATATTGGGCCACGGCCATCCCGGTAACGGCACTTGTCATCTTCTTCGGGCTGCTGTGGACCGGAGAGCTCGGTAACATCCTTCGCTGGGCATTGTCCATTGGGTCACATGTTGGGAACAGAGCATACCAGCGGATCCCAGATGACTATTATGACGCGAAGCCTCTTCTTCATCGCTTTCCCCGGGGCGATAGAGCCGCCTTGAGGATGGGAAGAGAACCTCTAGGTGGGTATCGCAGTCGCTCTCCCTCGCCGCCGCCTCCTCCATCGCCGCTCCCAGCGGTCTTCGCCCGCCGTCGAGGAACTGTTTACGCGCAATGATTGAACAGTCCCGGAGCTATTCAGTGGGTACCAAGGTGGTAGGAAAGGGAAGCAAGCACGACTCCAAGGGTTTCTGGCGCATATGTTGATCACGCCGTGCCTGCTAGCAGGAGTAGGCCATATAAGCTGTCACAAAAGCAATCAAATTATCTTTTCCTCGTATTTCAAGTTTCTTGCACCAGCCTCTTCCCTCCCTTACTCTCTGCGACAGCCTCGCCCCTCGCATATGACATCATCTTCTTAACTTCCCACTCCCAGGCAGTCAATTTCGTTTCCTCCTCACCATCTTCTCCTTCGCCAATCAGCCTTCTCATGCTTACATTACGTTCTGGCCTCACAAAAAGACCCAGACTAAGCCGGTCACGGAAACGCTGTTCACCGGGGGCATATCTGATGCGATGAACGTTGCTGCGTAACAACCCTCCTGTCCACTGGACCATGGCGTCGCCCAGATTTACCACGAGGCATCCCGGGCTCGGGCGCACCCAGAGCCAGGCGGACTCGTCCCCCGGTGACTTGCCCGGGGCCAGAATCTGCAGACCACCGAGCACATTGGCGAGGAGCGTGATGCTCCCGAAATCGGTGTGATGGATCATACTCGTGCGGAGATCATTCGACCTCGGGCTGGCAAATGCTTTGATGAGCCGGATCGCGGTGCCAGACGGCTTGTTGGGTTCTTGTAAGGATGTGAAGGAGTCGGACGGCAGGCCGAGCTGGGTCGCGATGGCGGTGCTGATCGTGGCGACGATGCTTTGGCCGTGCTTGAGGAATGAGGTGAACAGGGCCAGGTTGGAGTGTACCAGCGGCGGGACAGACTGCTGGTCCGTGGTTCCCATTAGGCCGTCCTGGCCAAGGTTAAACCATTCAAAGCGGTCTGGTTCGTCAGTCTCAGTTTTGGCACCGCCGCGTGGTTTGAACCTTTTGCGTGTCAGAAGTACGGGTATATAACTGGTGAATACGCAATCAATAACACGAGGTGATCGTACCCAAGAAAGCTTCTGGGAGGATCGTGCGGGTACTGTTCTTTGACAGCCCAGGGAAGGTCCATGGTATCTTTGCCAATCAAGAAGAGCTGGTCAATATCCTCAATCAATCTCTCTCCCAGTTTGTCTCCTTTCAGATCCAGCAGGAAGAAACCCAGCTCTTGACAAGCTGCGAGGAGGCTTCTCGCGGCGACTTCATCTTCGGAATTCAGGCTTGCCAGCGAGATGGTACTCATTGAAGCCGTGGGTATGTCGTCCGGGAAGGACGGCATATCCTTGAAGGTCTTGTGCGAAGCCATGCTTGGGAATAGCCTTCGTATACTGAAGTTCAATGTTGATTTGGCTGATGACAAGATGGCGCCCAAGTCCAAAAAGAAGTACTATTCACGGGTGCCTACGCCAAGTACGCGATATCTAAGTGCTGACATCTGGACAACGTTCTCACGTCACATTAGGATCCAGTTATCACACCCGTGACGGGATATGCCTGTCTGAGCGATCACATTGGTTTCGAATCCCCGCTTTTTGATCAGATTAAAAAAGCTTACCATGGGGTTGTAGACTGTTACATAGACACCATTCCAACCAACTGTCATGCTCGTCCTTCTGTCCCGCCTCCGTCCGTTGGCTTTTCCTTTATTGTTGTAGAGACGTGGTCCGGAAGTCTTGCAATTCTTTATCAACCCAAGGCCTGCGCAATTGCATCTCCATCTTATGACCAACTCACGCCCTTGATGCCGGACGACACAACCTCTAACGGACCCAGCCGCAGTAAGCGGCTGGCGGAGTCCGCGTACCTCTCACCCTACTCACATGCAGGCGCTCCGCAACCACATCCTAACACCGACGCGTACGCAGCCCTCCGCGCCAGCGCCCTCTCCACCCTCGAGGCCATGGGATACGAACCCAAGACAATGGCCGAGCGCGGCGTTGTCTGGGCCGAAGACCAGGACCCGTTCGGTCATGTCATGCATTCACAGTATATACACTTCTTGGGCACATGCTTCCACCGCTTCATGGAGGGTTACGACGAGTTTCTCGGTGAGAAGGAGTATGACGACTTGATCCACGCCAGGAGCGTCCTCCCCGTTGTACGCAAGTATGAGTTGGATATCAGGCGGCAGGTCAAGTATCCCGACTCGGTGCGTGCTGATCCACCGCTCCCCTACCCTAGGCGTCGTGCTAAGCTTGGAAGCCAAGCTAATTCTGTAAACAGCTTATCGCAGCCCACCGGCAGGATCGCATTGAACCGACGCGCAACAATGGAACAACGTGCCTCTTTTCGCTCAAACAGCAGGCCATCGTTGCACAGGTTAGAGGCTCCGTCACCTATATAGATGTCAAGTCCGGTCGTCCTATCGATATCCGCACCCTGGGTGGAGGATGGCCGGCGTTGTATGATGGTCTGACCCAGATGTCAGAACGTGCAAAGGAGCTCAGGGAGAAATGGGACAGCACGAATCCCATAAAGTCGAAGGTCTGAGCAATGGAAACGGCTTAAATGACAATTATGGCGCACAGGATAGACACTAGATGTCTTCCGAATTGCTCAACATGATTGCGAATATTCTCAGACAAAATTTACACGTGTTGATTTCTTGAACAGTGGTTGAGTCATCGCGCCATTTCACCAGACTGGGGCTCGAAGCCGCCTCTATAAGGCCCCTTCTTGTAGATTACCAAGTCTGCAAGAAACTCACTATCCTTGGCTTCAAAGTCAGTCTTATTGGCAATTTAGACTGGGCGAGCTGATTTTCTCGCCGTATCTTCCGGCCATCACTAGAACTTTGTGCGTCCATAGTTCCACGCTTTTGGCTTTGCATGTTGGAGACTTTTTACATCCGACATGTTTGCGAGGGTCTGTAAGTCAATCAAAATTGCATCGCTGCTAAGAATCGCTTTCGCGTCACATAACTCTTGACGAGTGAGGTCCTCTCCTAGGAGGGTATCTGAGAGCCTGATAGTCCATAGCAAGTTGTCCCATAGCAGATCCAGATTTTCCCCTATGAGGCTACCCCATATCAGGCTGTCCTATAACAGGCTATAAACCTGAAGAAAGAATTGCTCTCAGACAAATCACTTTGTGACCCTCATCCTTATGCATCAATTATCCGCACTTGACCAATCCCCGATACCTACTTACGTCCTCTGTCCGTGTGTTGTTGGATGACTTCAATGTCGGAAGTGGGATCTTCTTTCACGCACCATTCCACAGTGGCTCCTGCGATCCTTAGACCATGTACCACGTTGAGTTCCTGAGCCGCTTTCTTGCAAGCTGACTGGAAATCCACAGACTGTTTACTTTGAATCGTCCGCACCCGACCCCGTGCCCAGTCGATCAGCTTCGCATCTGACCAGTCGACACAGCATTCTCCGATCTTGCGCACGTCAGGAACATTTGCCTGCTCTTTAGCCGCTGAAATGGCTTTGTTCCTCTGCATAACAAGTCTCCGGCGGCCTTTGCATGCTTGTACTGAACGTCCTGACTCTTTCGAAATTTCAGCCCAAGTTCGTTCTTCCTCGTACATTTGGAGTGCCTTGGCACTTTCTGCTGGACGCCATCGTGTGCCCGAGATCGGTCCCGCCTCTGGCTGTGGTGGTAACGTCTTCTGTGGATCCGTATAACGATCTCCGAAATCTGGGTCGCCGGGATGTTGCTGGGGATAATAATCATTGTAATTGCTCTGTGGTTTGACACTAAATCGCGGTATCATGCAAGGATGTAGCAGAATGTTCGCGTTTCCAGTCCGATGGATGGAGTTTGCCGCCAGATCAGAGCTAGAGGGAGTCTGTACGTGGGCATAGTTCTCAGACATCAAGTCGCGTCCACCCCGTGAAGGATTTCCATAGTACATGCTGGCACTGGAGGAGTATTCGTCCTGAGGTACGGCCCCATAGCCGGGTTTTGTCCCCGAACTGAAAGCAGAGGAAGGCTGTCTGCCTACATTTCCGACGTCGCTCAACCCGTGCCGAAGATACGGCGTGACAGTATAGGACATGCTGGTATTTGCTGGACCTGTGGGTTGGTCCCTGGCCCTGTAGGTGTCGTTCACTGATGTACCGAGATTATAGGGAGGCTGTCCACTAGCGCCCGCAAAGGAGCTTGAGCTGGGTCCCAGGAACGAACGACTTGGATAGGGCATACTGGGCTCTGCCGGATACTTGGGCTGATCTTTCACTTCAGATATGTCAATTCCTACGATGTGACGCCAAGAGGGATGCGGTCGATCCTGTCCAGGACCTGAGGTGTCGCCCCCATAATATGGGTGATGATATTGTTCTCCGTCGTATTCTGAGTGTGCACTTCGGTGCTCATCTTCTGAGCAGACGCTGCCGCGTTCGTCTTCAGGATAGACGCCCTCGTCTTCATCTTCAGAGTAGACGCTTCTGCAGTCATCTCCAGAACATATACCCTTGTCTTCATGTTCAAAATCAGGAGTCCCTTGGATATACTGATTGTATGGTCTGGTGTCTGCTGCGTGTGTGGGCTGAGCTCCGGCTTCAGAATTCCTCCAGGGTAGATGTACGTCAACACCTACAGCAGATGATGGGCTGCCATCTTGGTACAAATCCTGATCGTATGCTGCGATACCAGCTGAGTGTATGTTAAGATTTCCAGGTCCAGGATCTCTCATTCCTCCGATACTTCTCCAATGATGTCGTCGGCCAGCGCGTTCAGATCGCAGATACTGGTCGGGCATGATGGAGATTGTTAAGTGGTAGTTCACCTGTGGTCCAGGTGTGCTTGATCGATTGTATGAGGTTGAGAGAAGTCAGAAAGGATGAAGAACAAGGCAGGAAAAGTTCACGAATTTATATGGAATAGACAAATAGTGACTGAAATAACTTCCTTTCTCATAAACAATCAAGCGGCACATTGAAAGCAGAGGTCGTGGGTGGTGGCTCACTTGCCCGGCCCAACTCACCCATAGCAATGGTTTCCAGATCATTCCCTTTAAGGGGCTGCCCCTCCAGCTTTTTTCCATCAACACTTCTCGACAGTGGTGAGCTACATTGGGCTCCTCATCTATTTGTTCGTCGCTGAAACTTTTGTTTACAGACTTGTACCTGCTCACGCCCACGACATCAAGCTTACAACTCCAGGCATTATCATCGTGTACTTCGGACCCTTGTAGGGTCCCAATGCTGACCACTCTCTGTGCATCCGTTATCAAGATCGAGGCAAGCCGTTTCAAGCCTCTGCATGGCAACAACGCTGGAGTATTGTTGAGTTGACTTCCAAATGTACGGTCATATAAATGGCAACTGACGGAGGCATGGCAGCAAACGGGAATCCAAACCCAGAGTGATGTGATTGTCACTTGGTGACGCAAAGGCCTCCAATGTACTTGAATATTAATTTCATGCTGGCATTAACACGGCTTCGGGGCTTTTGTAGAGAGCCAGATGGCACAGCCAAATGAATATGGCTCTACTAGTATCAGTACAAGACGATATCCTGCAGCTCCAGGGTATTCTGCCCACTGCTCTCCCGGTGCATAACGCCATGAACGTACGTCTCGCCTACCAGGTTATACTCGTTGTCACATGTAGAGGCCGACCTCTTGCTTATAAGCATCGGTAGCTGGGAGCCAGCCAGCACCCAGACCTCGTCGCCCCTTGCTACGGACTTCATCCCGGTGCCGAGGAGCCCATTATCCGTCCTGAACAGCCTCCTGGAGCTGCCGCTAGCGATATCGAGGTCGTGTTGGAGCTCTGCCAGGTTCATCGGCGAGTACGTGCCTCGGAAGATGCTTTCCATCATGGTCGACATGCGTTTCTTGTACACGGCGAGACCTTCCGGCTCTAACCTGAGCAGCTCGTGCCAGCGGGGTTGTATGTTGTGGGCGTGGGTATGGCTCTGGTGAGGCATGAAGTCAACGTCGGACCAAGGCGCGAGGGTGTGCCTGATCTGCAGATTCAGGATGTACTCCACGAATAAGTTCCCGCAAGTCTCTGGCGCCGGGTGTTGCCGTGAATATATGTCTGTTATTAGTGTTCGCCATAAGGCTTCAAGACGAGATTGAGTCATTGATGTGGCCTTTGTCCAGTCTGTCGTCCAGCCTGGGAGCTGAGGGTACTTCTCATCTAGGCTCAAGGCCAGATCCACGATACTGGACCAGTGCTCCGCGGAGCACTCTGCCTCGTTTTGTAATAATGCGGTCTTATCGACTACCCCGATCTTTGACCCCTGGGCATGTAGTATCCCACGCTTCAAGTCCTCGTCACTTGTCGGAGGCTGCCAGTGCGCGTTCCCACAGGCCGACCAAGACGCGGCCCCGCGGAATCTCAGCGGGTAAGGCGTCAGCAGCACACTGAAATCAGGTACCCAGCTCGGCAGGCCCTCCAGCCTTGTCAGGCTTGGGTCCTGGACATGAGACAGCAAGTGTAGGTCGCGATGGGCCAGGAGTAGTTGTGCCATGAGGCGCGTGTAGACATCCTGGACTGGGAGCTCGTAGTCTGGCCGGATGGTGTTCGCAGGCGAACCGCATACTGACGTCTTCGTATCTGCGAGGCCAATGAAGGCGTAAACCTTATCTCTGGGGTCTGTGGCGAGCTTGTCGCGATGAACTTGTATAAGCCGATCGAGCGACACAGTGCCTTTTATTGGTTTGTGACGTGGCAATGTTGAGTCACTGTTCTCTAATGATTTGAGAGACAAGGGCTGAAGAAGGGCTCTGTCACTCTGATTCCGATCGCCAGGCTCGCCTCGCAAGTCGGGAGATTGTTTCAGAGCGTTGTATCTGAGAATTTTCCTCGTATGCATCAGTGAAAATGCCCCGTTAGGAAATTTTGTTCGCGAGGCCAGGAACTCTGAATACACGCCAGGGTCATCGCGAAGGCTCGCAATATGGCGCATCTTCTCAGTGCACAGATGGTGATACCACCTCTTGGCGCGTATGAAGGCGAGTGTCGAGGCCAGCCGGGTCGACTGCACCACGCGTTCCCCGCAGACGACGATGACCTGCCTCGCGAGAGCGAGCTCCTGCACGACCCAGGCCCTCTGGAACCAGGGTCGGCTGAGAAGGGCGAGAAGGCCCAACCATTGGCGGTGGGTAACGTTGCGCTGTAGCCCGGCGACCTCGGCAACCTTCGAGGACCAGCCGTCGTCGAAGAAATCCGTATAGCTGATGTCGTCCCACGCTCGCTTGGTCTCCGGGCTTCTGTTGGACGCCGTCAGTGCCATCAATGGCGAGATGGCCTCGATGGCTGCAAAGGCATCGGCTGTGAACTGGTCCTCTGGGCCGAGCCAGATGGTAACGCTCTGCGCTGCGCGAAATACATCTCCAAAGATGGCGACCTGTGCGTTTCGCTCCAGCACATTGGACTGGTCGACGCAGATTGCGTCAATCCAGAAGTACTGAGACCTCGAGGAGAGGCCTCGCAAAAGTGGAGGACTCGGCGATCCCTGGCCCCTGCTAGCTGATCTAGATGAGGACCTCGATGCGAGCATTTGCAGGGCAGAAAGAAGATTCGGCGTGACCGACAGAGGATGGGAGTCGACCACGATATGCGGGGTTGGCTCAGGGCCTCCGTGCTGGGAGGCATGATGTTGCAGGCGGGGAGACTCTTTCGGGTCTTTTTCGAAGGCTTTCGAGAAAGGCGTCAAAGGACTGCCCCATGTGTAGGACAGCGCTTGAAAACCGGGTGCCTGGGACAGCCTGAATGTCCTTAACGAACAGTGAAACGTGTTGCTCGAACTGTCCGAGTCACCAGCTCCATGATTGGCAATCTTCACCTCCAGGAGGCGGATGAAGCTCCCAGATCCCGGTTTTTGAGACGCATCTGGAAGGGGCTTGTACCGATACGAGGCGAAGGTTCTTCGTGGGGAGTGGCAACAACAAGTAGCCGTAGCCCATGACCTCAGCTGCATGGCTTTACAGGTCTGGGGCGCTTTGCTGGTCCCATGATGCCCGACATCAGGATGTCGTGATCCGTGCGCACGTGGGAGAAGGGCTGAAATGCATCAGAGTGGGGATTCCGGGCTGCCAAGATAAGGAGTGTTGCATCGAGGAGGTTGACGAAAGCTGCACAGCAAATCGGGTGTGTTCAAGGCGGTCAGGGCTCTTGTCGCTGTTGGCTCGCCCACTGTAGACCTGCTAGATCAGCTGGCAAACTACGGAATTGCCGTAAAGTGTATCAAGAAGCGAATCGATGATCTAGCATTCAAATGGCTAAGGAAATAAACTTGGGAAGGCACAAAGGCACATTCAGATGGCATTCAGATGCAATATTTCAGATACAGTGTTCAATGTGGAACCTTTGCCACACAGAGACAGACATTTTGCTTCGCTGAGGAGGAACAGTTGGAACTATCTCTCAGTAGCAACATCATCGACAGAACAAATGCTGAGGCAAATTCACAATCGTGTGCCTGATTTACGTGGAGTAAGGATTTTGGAATCCTGTCCCGGGAGTGAAACGAACGACGCAGCCAGGCGGTAGTGGCAAAGGATAGGGTTAAAACGTGGAAGGTGGCTCGATGGGCACGACTTGCCACCGATGAGTTTTCCTAGATCGAGATCGGGAAACTGATTCCGAGTCAGCACAATGAGCCCGATTGATGATTCCACTATTTTATCAATCGGGGACAAATACCTACTGAACACTGCTTGGAAATACAATTGTTTTGATCTTATTCTGAGGCGACCTGATGCCAGTGAAAATGAGAGAAGCCCGGCCAATTGACATGTAATATTTATAGAAACTTTAGCCCTCTAAGGATTGCTACACTTCAATGTTAGGCTCCAACGCGAGGTGAAGTCGTGCATGGGCGCTCGGTGATTGGAATTCTGGCCAAGGTCTAGAAGACAATTTTCGAAGCGCGCTCTGCCCAAATCCATCTCCCATGTGTCCCAGTCAGTACAATCATACTTTACCGGGTTAGTATACCCGCTCCGTTTGAAACCTAGCTCAGATTTAAACTTTTTGTCGGCCGCCTGTGAAATCACACCGCAGCGGCTGAAAATAACTAGGCAAGCGGCCATTGCAGCCTCGAGGTGCCACTGCAGCGTGCCTGGCCACGTGAAGGCCCACATTGTCAATTCAGTCCAAAGGACCATAGCTCAAAGGGGGCATGAACTCCGCGTGGGTCCTGTCTTTAATCTCGGCAGGGATCTTGGCCATTGATTCGACACCCTCCAAGAGCACGACCTGCTGCCCAGCCTGGTTCGAACGAGTTAGCACCTGAGAGCACACAATTCATCGCACACTGTGTATCCTAGGAGGTCCGGGCGAATATGCAAGGTGCTTAATGATCGTCCGCTACTACTTACCCCGAAGTGATGAATCATGTGGCAATGCAACATGCTCGCCGCAGGAAAGGCGATATCGTATCGTATCACCGTCCAGTCGCCAGTCTGGTTGCCCAGACGGCATCCGTCGCGGAGGGGCGGGTCGACAAAGTTGAAGTTTTCCGCCTGCCCGCCGTAGCGGATGGCCTCCTCGACGCTTGCCCAGGGGAACCCGCCTGTGCCGGTGCCGATGATGTAGGCCTTGTTGTTGTGCTTGTGGAAAGGGTGCTGCGTTGTGACGTTGGCACCGTTCTCGAAGATGATGTCGACGACGGAGCCATTGCGCAGTGAACCCTCGCTGTATGTGGTCTCTCCGCGGGAGTCATCGTCCCATAGCAGTGGGGGGAGCTGTTGGCGGAAGGCCTGGTGGGGTCCGATGTTGAGCGCCCAAGAGCCAGTGCCGGTCATGTTGATGAAGAATTTGAGGGTGCTATCTGGTTTCTTTGGAGGGGGTCGTGCAGGGAAAGGTGCGAGCTTGGTTTCGTCCATGGCAACCAGTGAATCATCGATGAGAGAGCCATTGAGATGAACCCATGGTCTGGTGTTTGGAACAGCATCGATACCGGATGGGGACGCGTCTGAACTATACTGGCTCTTGGCGTATCGCAGAATACCAATTCCCTGAATGACCTGTTCAGGACGAAGTGACGTGAGCCGCACGGCATAGTCGCCTGGTTTCTTGTCCAAGCGTACAAGAATACTAGAAGACGAATGAGCATGAGCTCACCCGATATGGCTTCACGGTGGTCTACTTACCTTATGCGCTCACCGAGGTTGCAGTTCGCTGCATGGACCTTCTGCGGGTGGACAAATTCCCCGTCGGCAGCAACGACGTAGAACTCGTGCTCATCAACGCTGATCTGCAACTCGTGGTGGGCACCGGAATGGATGAAGTTGATCCATATCCATTCCTGGCCGTCTTTTGCTTGGAACACCTCAAGTGGAGTAAAGGTCTCCTCGCAGGTCTGCTCGTTGGCATACAGATCCTGCCCGGGCTGCATCTTGCAACCAAGAGAGTTCCTGCCCGGCCCACCAGCCGCCTCGATGACCTCAGGAGGGTGGCAGAAGGTCCTACTCTTGTCGTTGAAGATGATGGAATTACTGCACCATGGGACGATGCCGGTGTCTCTGTACATGACAAGGAGAATGTCCATTCCCTCGGCGTTCCAGTCGCTGATTACAACGTGGTGAGGGTCCTTTTCTGCCTCTCTCATCGCCTCAATGTCATGTTCTGAGGATGAGATGAGCCCATACGGTCGAGGCCGCCACGCTGCTGGGCGGATCCAGATGGGACCGCGCATTCCATCCGCAAATGCTGGGCCAAAGTGGCCGTGATAGAAGTACGTTCCATACTGCTGCTGGACCGTAAATTGGTAGGTGTAATTGTCTCTGGGCTGGATGGAGTACTGTGTCACACCCGGAACACCGTCATTCCATGGCCTGTCAATTTGGTAGACTCCATGCCTGTGAGCGTGCCGCAAGCCGCCTGTCAGCTATATTCCCAGAGGTGTCACGACAAAACCTTGATCTTACCAGTGCATAGTTGTCTCAAAGGTGAGCTGATTGTCAACGAAAACCTCAATCTCGTCCCCTTCGTCCGCCTCGATCACAGGGCCCGGCGTTTGGCCATTGATGGTGAAGACAGGTCTGCCATGTCCATCTCCAGCAAACCATCTGTTTGTGATAGTGAAGTTGTAGGACCTCTTAACCTGGCATTGCACCGTCGAAAATAACAGTGGAAGCAGGAAAACGAGACAACACTTTGATCTAGCCATGGCCAATGTGCCAGAGGTGTTTGGAAATTCTGGGAAGGGGGAATGGTCGAGCTCTGCGCCAGCGATCAGACGTTGAGGGCCGTCTCATTCATGGGTTCATTACTTGTAAATATCCCCATGGATCCACCCTCGCTTCTAGTGTACATAGCCAAACCTTATTTTGACAGCCGATCCTGGCGGATAAGGCACGGCTGTGAGCATACGATCCGCCGGAGAAGTACCGATGCTCTATGCCGTGTTAAACTTGGTTTCAAATGGCCTACAGGAATACACTTTAAGAGGTCGGGCCTCGCGCCTATGGCGTCACAAAAATTGAACTTGTATAGGTAGTGCTATTGGTGGACGCCCTTGGCTGAGGTAGTATACGCGGGTTTTCAGATAGGCATTATCTTCGAATTGGGCCGTCGGAGATCCACAGTCCAAGGTATCAAAGAAACTAGTGTATCGTGGCAAGGAATAGCGCCAAAAGGTGGCGGGCCACCTCGGTGTACCCACAGCCCTTCATGGGTAACTGGCCCCAGACCCGATGTGGTCTCTGACCGACCTGGGGTACGAGATCAGCCGGGGTCAACGAGGTTTCATGGTCTTTCTCGTTGTGACTGACTCCCTGCCCCAAGATGTCCGTTACAAAAGCAGGCATGGCTTCTGCCCCAGTTCTCCGAGGTCTCTGCGTCTGCGTCAGTCTGAACTGTCTCATCCTACTCGACGCGTAAGAAAAAATGGCATCGAAAGACTTGCTGAAGTCCGAGTCGGACTTGCAGACACCTGCCGTGCCAGAGGCTCCGCGGCGCTTTACTTCAATGAACAAATTGTACTTGTTCTTTGTCGTAGCCGGTCTCTCGGTGTTCGAGCTCTGGTACCATGGCGTCCCGGCGCGACTGACCACCGATACTCCACTCATCGAACATGACAAGACTGGTTCAGCTGGACAGCTTGTTCGCTCGTACAACTTACAGATTGGACAACGCTGGATGAATCAAGGTTCGAAATATTCACTTCTCGTCATTTATCTTACAGGGACTGACAAGTCCTCCAGACGGAGGTCGATGGCGTTCAATGCTCGTGTGCAACGGGCAGACGCCGTGTCCAACATTGTACGCTGAAGAAGGCGACATTGTGGAATTGCATGTCCAGAATGACCTCTACGCTCAATCTTCAATTCATTGGTGCGTCTTCAAACATCGCGAGATTCATTTTCTGTTGCAGTCCCAGCTCACGATAATCCAACTCCAGGTCTGGCATGGCATACCAGCGACACACAAAGTAAGGAACTCTGCCCGTGAACATGCCATACATTTGGCAGTACTAAAAATTTGATTTAGATATGGGCCATGGAATGACGGAACCGCTGGACTGGATCAGGTACGGGCCGGCCCTTGTCCTATTCCCGGAAGATGCTAAACCTAACCCAAACAGTACCCAACACTGCCTAGAGGAAACTACTCCACAGTTCACGACACCACTGGCAGGTGGGGATTGAATTGGTATGCTGAGCACACAACCGCCGGCTCCATGGATGTGAGTGATCCTGAGTTATCAAATACGACCTGAGGAAAATCTAGTCTGACCTGATCTAGGGTTTGTACGGCCTCGCCTATGTGGCACCGAGCCCCTCGCGAAAGCGTCCGTACCACCTCATCACCTCGGACCCCCTCGAGCTTCGCCAGATCCAAGAGGCTGAGCGAAACATTCGACACCTGGTCATCAAGAACCATCAGCATCGTGATACGGGCTGGAAGCTTCTGCGCATGCGAGCGGAGGGCTCAGAGTTCTACTGTTATGACTCTCTCATCGTCAACGGTATGCCAATGGTGTTGTCCCTCGA
The DNA here is from genome assembly GCA_014872975.1 of Diaporthe citriasiana. Lineage (NCBI taxonomy): Eukaryota > Fungi > Ascomycota > Sordariomycetes > Diaporthales > Diaporthaceae > Diaporthe > Diaporthe citriasiana. The sequence continues at coordinate 252,378 of JADAZS010000018.1, forward strand.
GTCAGAAAAGTCGTCTAATCGGCTGGCTAATAATCTGGGTCACGTGGCAGGCAAGGGACGAGTACATTGCCGTCAGCCTGGCTTTGAGAAACTGAATGGTCTAGACCTCGACGAGAAGGGCTGCATCCAGCCTCAGGGTCTTCCTGATGAGAAATGTTCGCCAAGCGATGCAGACTACGAGGCAAGTACTCCTGCCATATCTTCAGCCTTGGTGTCTACTTTGACATGTGCTGATAGGATGTCTGCTTCCTCAGGTCATCGAGACAGACGGTCAGCAATACCTGATGCTTAACCTCCTCAATTCGGGGTTCGAGCATTCTGTCAAGGTTGCCATTGACGGCCACGAGATGATCGTGGTGGCCAACGACGGAGGCTTTGTGAGGCCTTACACTACTCATGTCAGTTCTGGAACAATCTAGTCGGCTTGGCTGGCAAAGCTTTTTGCCGCCTCAGCCATCCACACCGCACGACCTGAGAACCTTAATTAGGCGAGCCGAATACAGCTGACTGACACGGCATGATTTCCCGATTAGGTCGCATACATACCCAGCGCGGGGAGGATCACCGTGCTCGTCAAGACCGATGCTATGGCCCAGGAGTACGTGGTGAGGATATCGTCTACTAGTGTTTTGCAAAATCTTCAAGGCTACGCAGTTCTGCGCTACCCAGTCAGTGCCCCTACCACCATCCCTTCCCCCTCGAAGTGTTGCACCACATGTATCAGGGTCTGAACTTTGTCGTGTTTATACGGCCATTAGGGAAAGCGGCAACCAATCTATGGCCAGCCTATGAAACTCCCCGAGGCAAAGCCGTCGGAGGAGGAAGTCTGCCTGCTCAAGGACTCCACCGTGCGCGCGCACTGCAAGGAGGTCGAGGCCAACTTCCTGCCTCCCTACCCTGCCTCACCCGTGCCAGTGCCGGCGGCAAGCCAGTCGTCGTGGAGCAGGAAGAAGGACCATGCAGCCGCGGACCTGACCTACCGCCTCACGGCCGGGCAGCAAGAGTCCAAGACGGAACCGCACGCGCCCGAGTACTTCATCAACGGCAAGCCGTGGCAGCTGTTCCGCGCGTCCATGACGCCCGTCCTGTTCAACTTTGCGCAGGGTTCCGGGTCGGCGGCGGCTCAAGAGTTTGAGAAGCCCATCATCGGCGGCGTCCCCGCTGGTGCCGTTGTCGATTTCATCATCCACAACACCCTCAATGAGTCCATCCCCTTGTACAAGCACGGCGAGCCGCACTGGGTTCTCGGGTCGGCCAGGGACAGCGAGTTCCCCTACGACACGGTCAGCGAGGCGGTTCGGGATGGATTCAGGCATCTGAACCTCGAGAACCCTGGCCTGGCTGTTGTGCACGACCTGCCTCCTCTCGGATGGTCTGTCGTGCGGTTCAAAGCTACCTCTGGGGTGGCGACCATGATGCATGCAGTGAAGCTGAGGATGTTTGCTGTAAGTTGTTTCACCACCATCATCCCCATTGGTATCTACATGAATTTTGCAGTTACTGATTGCGTCCTGTCTCGCATCAGCTTGGAATGTCGGTGCCGATACTGGAGGGTCTTGATGCTGAGAACGTGCTCGAGATACCTGAGTATGCTAAGGCTCGACCTCATGTCGAGTTTGAACCGGCGAACGATGGGGTATTTGGCTAGCGCGGTAAGACTCGTCGTGTATTTGATTGACCGTGGCTGGTGATAAGCCTTTCAAGAGTGAGAAGGGGTTGTCATCGGTCACGATGTAAGTGGCCGCCGCCTTATTCCATGAGACGCGGTATGGGCTCACCGTTGAAACGGGAAGTGGAGACATATTTGGGCATCTCCTTAGGCATGGAACATTGTGTTGTGTGGGCTCAAATCGATGAAGTGGACGGGAATGCTCTTAGATTGCATTGCATAAGCGTTCTGCTCAAGAAAGACTTAGAAAGTGCTTGTTTCGAAGCGATAAAAGCGTTGGGATTGAGCTATTTGTCATTGACTCAGTCATGTCATATATGGATATTGAGCTTTCCTCAAACCCACACAAGCAACAAACCAACTCGTAACTGCGAAAGTTGTGCTCCAAGTGTTTTGCTCTGTCAAAGTTAACGTGCTGCGACGGCCCTTCCCGCGTAAGGTTAGCTCTTGCATACGCGAGTCCTCAACCCAGCACGGCGAAACAAGTCTGATCAGCAGGCATTACAATTCCAAGCGCACAAACACATACATAATAGAGGAGAGGAAACAATAGTAATGTAGGATGCATGTTCAGATGACAACACATAATATCAGATTATTCTAAGGCCTGGGACTCAGCTTGTCGACTTGGTCGCTTGGTAGTAAATGCCGACAGGGGTAGGCGGAAGGGAGCATTTGAGTTTGGAGAGGCAGCGGCCAAGTGGAGGAGAAATCAGACCACCAACTCCAAGCACACGCGACCTCATTCCAACTTCGATTTCTAAATTAGTCTAAACTTCTATCTTCTCTCTACCACGCCGCCATCCTCCCCTCTATGATGCCAGTCTAAATGTCTAGGGTATCCATGATGTCTACCTCTATCGCTTCCATATTGCACATGTGTATCGTTTCGTCATGAAGCTTCCCTCTCTATTCCAACTCCTCCCAGCCGATCCGGAACACCTTGTAGCCAACCTCGTCACCCCTCCCGACACCCTGCCTCTTCTCAAGCCTCTCCTTGGCCAAGATCCGCAGCGCCATCTTCCCATCCTCTGACCTGGGACAATCCCTGAGGTCCGCAAAAGATGCCTCGACCGTATCGGTGACGCCTTCGAACCGGCCGTTGGGCCTGACCGACGCCACGAGCCAGAAGACGCCGTCCCGCGCGAGCAGCTTGGCCGCGCAGTCGCGCAGCCAGGCCGCGTGCTCCGGGGCGTAGACCACGTCTGTCGCGATGAGCATGTCTGCAGCGACGTCAAGGGGCGGGTCGAGGCAGGGGCTGGACCAGTCGAGGAGGCAGGTCTCGACGGGGACGTTGGCAAGAATGTTACTACGCAGATTCTCAAGTACAGCCGGGTGGTAGTCGGTCGCGACGACTGTTGCCCCCGGGACGCCGAGCCGGGGCAGCAGCTTGGCCATGGTGATGCCCACCAGCCCCGTCCCCGCGCCCAGCTCCACGATTCGCGGCTCCCGGCCCAGCTTCTCGACCGTCAGACCGAACCTCTCCGGGGAGGCGCACATCAGATCCGAAACTACGATCGACGCGCCCCAGCTCTGCAGGCCCACGTCGGTGTGATCCGTTCCCGTCGCTGGTGTACCGTCCGTCAGTCGGACCTCGATCCTGTCCCCATCGTGTCCGTCCCGCGCGAAACAGAACTCCCGCTCGATCGCGCCCGAGCCCTCGTCCTCTTCCGCGTTCGTCGCGCTGCTGAAGGAGGCTAGTATATATGAGGCATCGTCTATAATCCGCTGCTGGGTGTCTTCGTCGACGTGAGAAAAGAGTTCGTCGGCGCGCGCGATCAGGGTGGTCAGCCAGCGGACGGCGAACTGGCGCTCGTAGGGATCGTGGCGGAGTTCCGCGACGTGATCTTGGTCCGTGACGCCATCGCACGAGTCGGCCTCTTCTTCGTCGCCCGAGGCGTACCCGGAATCAGCGGCCTGGGGCGTCAACACACCGCTACTCGCACTGGAGGAGGCGGTGTCGGCAATCGGCAGATACTCGGCTTGGCTGGGCGAGAGGGAGGGCTTTCTGAAGGCGGCGGCTCGGGGCAGGGGGCAGTAGATGTCGCGCAGGTCGTGCAGGGCGCGGTCGATCTTGCCCAGGTTCAAGTCGTCGTCTGGCGAAGAGCAGCGCAGCCCCGGCAGGCTGCTCGTGGGTGGCAGCAGGGTGCCAAAGGACCTCATTTGGACTGTTGCCCGCGCCGAGGGAGAGGGAGATCATGTGAAAAGGAGTGGAAGAGGGCGGTGACAGAGATAAGGGCCTGAGGGGCGGCTTTATCTTTGGCTAATTTGTATGCCCTAGGGGCAAAGCCGAGCAAGATGAGACGGCTGTCTGACTGTGCAAAGACGAGGACGAGGAGATGTACTTGGTGGTCACCGTGCAGACCCAAACTGCCGAGTCTCTTTCTGGACTGTCGCCATATTGATCGATTTTGTTGTCGTTTCTGAGATTTGGGTCAGGGCGGGAGAATCGGCCGGGCATGGCCAAGGCCGTGTGTCAAAATCCTCGATTCTTTTTTCCAATTGTCATGAAGCCGAGGACCCTGGCGTGCCTGGATCGTGAGTAAGGATTACCCCATTTGGTTAGCTCATCCGCTAGGTCAGTCTAGATCCAGGGGTCAGAGTCAGCCGGGGGTCGGACCTGGGCTGGGTCAGGGCGGCGAGGGTAGGGGCAGACCAGACCTGAAATGATGCCCTCAGAAGTCATGGCGACGTTGATGAAAGTGTCGTGCTTCGAAATGAAGTTACTTCCCAACATCACGGCCAACTCTGGAGGGGGCCATGGCAGTTAGTCGAAGAGCTCGTCACTGTCTGATACGTCACTGTAAGATAAATCTCGGTGCGGGAGTACGGAAATGCTTGTGCCTGGCTGCTTACCTAAGTCATGCGGGCAACTTCCAACAACAAACTCAGTCACCGTACACAGTAATTCCGTCTTGACCAGACCTTGCTCAAGGCTCCGCATCGTGCACTTGTGACCCACGTCGTTTCGCTCGCTCGGCTCACCTGATCGACCTCAAAACTCCTGAATGTTGTGCGCTCGGCGATTGAAATGACACTGTCGTTGTTGCGTTCGTGGCGCCGCGCAACAGACAACGACCTCATTAGCAGAGTACGCCAGGTTCCACCCGCGCCTGCTCGGCTGAGCCGTCGCTATCGCACCCAGGCAGCATGCCACAGAAACCTTTCATTGACTCCAGTCGTTTTGACCTTCCATAGTCCTGTCACTTGCCATGAAGCAGAATCTATTCAGCCCTATGTTCGCCGCTCAGGCCTTACACTGCAGCCGTGCACTGTCACAACCTGGAGGCTGCGTGTATTCATACTCTGGCCGTGACAGTGCCCAAGTACTTCGTCTATATATTTAAGTCACTAGCGTAGATTCGAATGCAGAGCAGTGGCTTAGCAAGTGTGTCAAAAGCAAGGGAATTAGTAATTGTAATAGTAAACTGCAGGGCAGCGCCAGACGGAAGCAGCGTTGTCTTTCATTGGCTTCAAATGTTAACGCTCTCGTGAGTGGATTTATTAGGTGATGCTGCCAGTCGCGCGTCGAACCTAGGTGGGCTTCTAGTCGGTCAGTAATTGAAGTCATAGTGAGACACTTACTGGCCAGGTTGGTATGCTCAAGTACGTGATTCACAATTGAGGCTCAACATATTGGAAGCATCTTTCTCGACCAGTTGAGCACCTTTTTCTTTCAAGACTACCAAATAATCCATGGGCACTCAGAAGAGGCTTCCACGCAGATTGATCAACAAAGCTCAAACAATGTGAGTTTGAGAACAAGCCAACTGGAGGAACATCCTGTCAAGATGGGATTTGCAAGGGCACACGGAAAGACACTTGTAATATTTGCGGTGGGACTGGAACCAAGTAATTTAGGTTGCTGCACTGACGTTCATTATCCGAGCAAGTTTTCAATCGTCACCTGCAGGTTGGTTGACGGGTTCATGGGGAGGCTTCCTGGTCTACGCATGATTGCGAGGTGAGGCGCAATTGCGTAAGTGGCACGGCAAAAGGTTATTCGGCTGATGTAGGAGGGGAACAGTGATTTCAGCTACGTAGCAGCCGCAATGTAGTTCTTGTTTTGGAGGCATTCTTCGAAATGTCTCTGCCAGTTTCATTACCACAGCGTCCATATCACGATATTCGCCCCATGATTAATATCTCGTCCAAGAGGCTGCTGTGGCATTAAACATTGCCAAAGCGATTCCCACCCGTCAATATCATCATATTCATTATCCGCCCTCAACGACCACCCCTTCCCCGATGAACCCGCCAGTCCTGCACCCTCGGGGCCTGCCGCCTCTGCACACCAGGCCCGCGGAGCATCTTGGAGCCCTCAAAGTCAAAGCACACCTTTTTGTCCTCCCCATAACTTCCCTCGCAGAACGGATACAGCGTCTTGGTCTCCATGTCGCAGTACGCGCGGGCCCTGGCGTCGGCAAAGCTGGGGCCGAGCGAGCCCTGGCTCTCACAGAGGCCTGAGGCCGTCTGGCGCTCGTGGTCGTTGATTACTAGGATGTTGGCAAACTTCTCTGGGATGCTCGTGCCTTGGCGGCCGTAAGGGGCTTGCTGCTGCCTCTGTTGCTGCTGTTGCTGCTGGTGCTGATGCTTGTCATTTTGGTCACCGGCTTTTCGTTTGTTGCGTCTCACGGGTGGTTTGACCGTTATGGTCTTCGTGACGTAGTCTTCGGTTGTTGTAGACGACTCGGGAATTGTGGTGATGCTGATTGATGTGGAAAGTGTTGTGCTGGAACTCTCTAGCTCGGTTGTGGGCGTCGTTTTTGTTTCCGGTTTGGACGTATGCTCCGTCGTCGTGGGCTTCGTCGTGGGCTCTGTCGTGGGCTCTGTCGTGGGCTCTGTCGTGGGCTCTGTCGTGGGCTCTGTCGTGGGCTCTGTCGTGGGCTCTGTCGTGGGCTCTGTCGTGGGCTCTGTCGTGGGCTCTGTCGTTGGCTCTGTCGTTGGCTCTGTCGTGGGCGTCTCTGTTGTCGATTGCTCGGTCGTCGTCATCTCTGAAGTCGTATAGTGGCTTGTCGGCACAATGCTCGGCGGCCTTCCAACCTCGCCGTCCCGTAATACAAGGTCCTGCGGATCATAATTCTTGTACAGCCTGAACGACCGGGTATCACACATTGCCTGCGCGCTTGTATTCAGATGAGGATCCCTGTCATCGGTTTTCATATCGGCCCAGTTGATATGGAACCCCTGAACTGGCGGGTTCGTGGCGTTAGTTCCTGGTGGGTAGGAATGGTCTTGTTTTTGGTCCCAGTTGTAAACCCAAAGACAGTCGGGAGTGTAGCCATCGCTGCCAGGGATAGTCATTCCACTGTCTATATGATGCCATTAGAAGCTTGCCATATAGGTCACACGCACGTTCAATACGAGATGAGAGTCGCGCTTTAACCAGACACTCACAGTACCACTGAGCACCCCAAGCCTCGCAAGCACGACCCCATCCTCCGGACCAGGCGTACTTTGGTCCTTCCTTCTGGTCCTTCACTGGCCAGTGGATAGTAGCCCAAGCAATACTTGTCCTTCGTTAGCTGAGAGCTTTCTAATCAAGGATATGGGTGGGGATTTAGCATCCAGTTTCTTCAGGAGCGAAGAATGTGGTTCTCGAGGATGTCCCGCAGGTATCAGGATGACCTGAGCCACTTCCAGAGCAGATCTTACCAGATAGAATTATCCAAGCTATTTCCCGTTTCACGATTTCCTGAGAATAGGGTATAATGGCCTTCGTTCTTATCGTTTTGAGGGACAACTATCCAATTTGTGTCACCTTCCCAAACACCCTGTTTATGGGTTAGCATCCCTTACAAATGTCGATACAGGGCCTGGAAACTGGCATGCGAAGCAAGACCTTAAGGGTTTAAAGCAAAAGCAATGAAATCATGCGAGGGTTAGGAAATGTTTCTCGCTGGTGACCGAGGCTTCCTTGCGGTTTTGCATTGTCCCTCGAAGTTTCCGGTAGTAAACAATGGTTAAGCAGAGCTTACCTTGTCGTGAATCGACTTCCCCAGAAGATTGGCTTGGCGGTCGTAGACGCGAGCATCAGGCATTATGCCACCTGCCTGACCATAGTCCGATCCCCCGCCTTCAGCATCTACTCCGGCGGCTATCCATATGGTCGAAGGATAGCTCTCAGACCTGGACGCAACTCCGGCAGACGGTGGGGGATGTCCCGTGAAAGCCTCTTCACTGAAATAGACGAGGCCGAGAACGCTCGCGGCAAGGCCTGACGCGGAATCGAATATACCCAGGGCTTGAGCCATGGTTGAGTTGTTTGCAAGCCCAATGGCTAACCTGAAGACGACAGAGGAATCGAGGAACAATTACGGCGGGGGGTTTTCAGCCAGGTGCTGCGAGCCAAGTCCATATCTAACTAAGTACTCCATCGCGCGGTGCGACTTCCTCCTTCCTACTAATGAACGTCATGCCAACTCGCAGTCCTTCCATCACCATCTCATGGAAGGCGAATCCTGTAAGGAGTCGCTCATGATGCTCGAAGGAAACATCAAGGAAGCACACCAAAGAATGCGATTCAGACAAGTGCAGCGCCGATTCGCGATGAACATCAATTAATGGTAGCATGGACACCAATAGTAGCCATATGAGGTTCACTAAGCCTTGCTACATGTGACAGTGACATGCGCTTAAAAGAAGCTCTGGAACCGGAGCATCGCTAAGCCCTAAGCTTGGGATCTACCTGACTCGACGCGAGATGTCACCACATACCCAAGATGTGATTGCTGTCCCATAGAAACGTCCTGGTTCAATCGTTGTTTCACACAGGCAACATTGTACCGCTTGCAACTGCTATCAGAAAATGCGTTGCCTCTCGGCATTTGGTGAGCCAAAGGCAGTGAGGAATTGCCGGGTTTGCCTAGGTAGATGTGTTAGGTGGATCGGTTTATTGCACGGAAATCACCGCCCCTTCAGCTAGAGCACGTCACATCGAGCTAACGGGCTCGGGTAGAGACCGTCGCGCGAGGCTTCAGAGGAGCAGCAGCAGCAGCAGCGCTAGCACTGACTGCACTCGCACGTACCAGACATAGTACCTATGGAGCTAGTAGAGGTGTACCCCAGGCCATTCTGAGGCGACAGATCAAGACTTGATCTCTGATCAGCAGAGAAAATCCCCCGACTCTGGGGTTCCTACACAGTACACAGGAACCATGTGGGCCGTTGTGTGGCTCGACGACGCCGATCAGAAAGAAGCATGTGTGACTCCACGCCTCCAGACTGACTGGCTTGACGGCTGCACGTCAGATGCAGGTACGGATGCAAGGTGAGATCACACGCGAATCCGGGGCATTGGATCGCGGTGGCCCTGGGGGCTGCTGCAGCTGCTGCTGCAGGTCTTGAGTCTGGGGGCCGAGACATTGAGACGGGTGCGGTGGCAGGCCTTGGCCTGGGACCGGGTCGACCCCTGAAGCGCTCCTGAAATAACATCAATGACAGACGGACCAAGCCAGTTAGGCTGGCCGACTTGATGTTGTGGTAGGTAGTCTGCCAGGTGTAGGTACCTGTATCTAACTGGTACTGGTACTGCAGTAGATGAAGCAGAAGCGGTGGCTTGTGCAAGCGAGATTCAGAAGGGGTGCAGCCCTGGCCTCATGTGTAATCTTATGCGGGTTGTCGACATGGCGATGCTTGGTCAGCCTGGATGGTAGAATTTTCATCTAGTACATCTACATAAACTCTCTCTCAGATGCTCAGCTGGTCTATGGGTAGAGGCGGCCGGTCGGTCATGTGCATCTGCATCAGCAGTGTCGGTCGGCATCTCAGCTGCAAGTTTAAACTCTCGAATGCTGCAGCTGGGCGCAGATCACTTGTCTCAACTCGAGCCGTCACTGAAGCAGACAGCCGATCGTCAGGGGTCTCCCATTCCGGGACAAATAAAATGGGGGCGAGGCCATTGCCTCCCACGGTGGACCGAAATTGGGCTGAGCCCGACCCTGGATCTGCCTTTGATTAACCTGAAACCGTGCGAGCAAAGCAGGCGATGGGAAGAAAGTGGCAGAAGTGGCAGAGCAGAGGACACGGCCAGACGGCCTGGGCTGCTGGACGGGGCAGCAGATGGTCAGAGGGAGGGCGGGCCAGAGAGGGCCAGTCTCGTCGAGATGCAGAGCGAGAGAATTTAGGAAGGGTTAGACAGATCAAAAAAAAAAGCTTGGGCCAGTTTTATTTGACCCGGCCAGCCACGACTGGTCGTTGTGATTGTGCGTGAAGCATGAACAGACGGACAGCAGAAAATAATCACGCCGTCGCCAACGAGACAGGCGAGCTGGGGGTTGCGGGTTCTTGTTTGCCGGATGGATTTAAGAATTTGATTGCATGACCAAGGGCCCACGCCCCCCCTGAATTTTGACTTCTGAATTCGTCCATCGATCATTCCCTCCCACGCTTCCCGTGTTCCCGTTCCTGCGCATGCATACAACCACCGCACCGCACCTTCTTCTCATGCACCACCAGCTGTTGTTTCGCCCGTCCGTTCCCGTCGTCCACCCACAACCACAACCACGATCAGCCCATGCCGTGACTTTGAGTTGGCCCAACACCAACCACAACGCAATTGAATTGATCTGGGCGTCGCATCCGATGCCATGAGACATTCCCATTTTCTGCATACGCAATAGCAGTAACCCACACTCTTTTTTTCTTCCTCTCTTCTCAATCACAACCAATCTTCTCATTCTGTCCACTCCTTCCCGCCTTTTGTGCACATCCCTGCGCCCCTTTCCTTGCGTTTACCCCTGAACCGTGTTCGTCCACCTCGGTGAGAATATTGATCGAGACGAGACGATCAGACGAGACATTGGCCATAACAAAAACCAAAAACGAGCAAAAGACAACAAAAAAAAAACAGCATAGAAACAGAAAGGCCAAGCACAGCCCGTGCAAAGGCTTGACAACGTCCGAAAATGCCTCCACAAACCCAAACCCGCGTCAGATCCCGCTCGTCGGTCGAGCACATCTTCGACCTGGTCGAGGGCCTCGACGAGGACCAGCTGCACAACCTCCTAGACGAGCTGAACAGCACAACCGACACCAACGTGCCCGTGTCCAAGGGCGTCGAGTACTTCGAGGAGCAGAGGCGGGCGAGGGCACAGCAAAAAATCCTGCGCGCCACGCCCTCGTTCCTCAACTCACCCCACGAGCCCGTCGACTGGCCCCGACAGAAGCCCAGGCCCGTCAGCGGCTCGCAATGGCGCCAGAGCATGCGCGTCGTTTCCACGCCCTACGGCCACCTGGGGAGGCACCAGACGGAGCCCATCAGCCCTCCCCTGACCGCCAGCCCTCCCTCGAGCCCGCCTCTTAGCCCACCGGGGCACGAGAGCCCACTCAGCCCAAGGCGCACCGTCACCACCCCGATATTGCCAATGGAAAAGTCGGCGAGGCAAGGCGAGGAGATCCACTCCATCCCCTTGCAGAAGAGGCCGGCCAGCCCGCCACAGCAGCTCGACGACGACGACGACGACAGCGGGCGGGAGCGCGAATCCCGGCCCTCCCTGCACGAGTTCGGCGGCTTCAGCTTCGGCCTGGACGGCGCCGCCCCGGAGACGCCAAAGCAGCAGCAGCAACACCAGCAGCCCAGCAACAATGAAACCCGCCCCGTCAGCCCACTCTCGTCCACGCAGCAAGACGCCGCCCCGGCGCCACAGCGCGCCGACTTCAACCGGATCAGCACCATGCCCCTCCCGACAACAACCACAACAACGGACTCGGTGCACGACCTGCCCCGACCACGGACATCAACAGGCAACGCGGCCGCCGACAAGGCCGACGCCTTCTTCAAGCCGCGCGCGTTCCGCCGCATCAGCAGGCCGCAGTTCCTCTCGCCCGCCAACATCCCCGCGCCCGACGTCCTCGCCGAGCGCCTGTCGCAGTACCTGTTCGACGGCCCTTCGTCGCCGCCACCACCGCCTGCGGGCTTCTCAGTATTGCAAACCCCTCGGAAGCCATCCGCCGAGCTGTCGATGGAGCAGATGCTCAAGGAGCCCTCTGCGCCTGCCCCGAGCAGGACGCTCGTCCTCGGGGCGGTGGAGAAGGAAGTGCCGAGCGTGGGTATCTTTGAGGTCCTGACTGAGGGCTAGGCATTACCAGTGCTCTGGGCCCAGGGGGGATCGGATACCTGTGGTTGCACTGGGTGGAACGATGAAGGTTTCGGGTTCGGATTCTCGGGATTGAGAAGGTTAGGTCTGTGTGGGGACCAGACCAACCAGCCCGTGGGAACAGAAGGGACGGCCCCGAGGTCGACGACGGAAAACCTCAACATGACCCACGGAATCGACTTTCTTCTTGATCAGTATTGCGTTTTAATCTGCATGCATCGCATGGCGTTGGTGTTTCTTCTCTTTTTTTTTTTTTTTTTTTTTGATATACAACATGGAGCAGGCTTCATTGCCCATTTCTTCCTCCTTGTATGTTTTTGTTTTGTATATGTGTGTGTGTCTGGTCTAGCCCGTCTGGCTGGGAAGAAGGGAAAGAAGAAAAGAAAGAACACCTGTCTTCGCTTCGTTTCGTTTCGTGGGTTTGGGTTCGGTCCGTCGTGCAAGTCCGTATATATTCGTTTGCGTGGGCTGTTGTTGGCGCCACGCCGTGTTTGAGCCTTCTCGGTCCACTGTTAATGAACATTGGATAACGTTGAGAAACACCCGTCATCGTCGCTACGTGTCTTGTTAGCATCCTTTTTCTCTGCTTCTAGTGTACAGTCATCAGAGCCGCCATGAAGCACGAAACCAGCACATTTGAAGGCAAACGGAGAGACACAGGCAACACTAGCCTGCCGTAGCTTGGGTTATGTGTTGAGCTAAATCCTGATCCATCGACACAGTGTCAACCGGGTGAGGGGCGTATTTGATTCAAAGGGCTTTTTTAGGTAAGGCCCTAGTACATGCGGCCTGTTTTCCCAGGTACTTAGCTGTGTCCATGACTTATTCATTAGTGTACGGTTGACGGGTATCGACCGTTTGGATGGATGCGGATCCCCAAGCGTTCTTATGCACTTTTTTTTACACTTGCAAAATGAGTCTCAGATTCGCAATGACAGAAGTTGCCTCATGGAATTCCCCTTTCAGCGCCCTCTAGGCAATCTGTAAATGTTTTCAGACGCTGCGTCATGCAAGTAAGCGGAAGAGAGGTGCGATGACAATTTTGTCCAGAGTTCAAGGTTGAGAAGCTAGATGGCACTTGTCTTGTGACTAATGCCTATGGCCTCTACTTAGGCTCCAACAATTCCCACAGGTCTTCTCACGAACACACGACTTAAGTGTGCACGCGGGAATTTAGCACCAGTGACTGGAGCTAAATGAGGAATTTGCCTGTAAACATATTGAACGAAATGTTGTATCACGAATATACAATATCTCTGGATTTCTTTTTTCAATCCCGATCCAAGAACGAACCACAGCCCCTTTCATTTCAGAAAATCACTACATGATTCTGCCCTATCACCAATCTCAATACGATCACAGCTCCTCATTCTGCAGCCATCGGACATCTGCAATCTACCGATAGTATCCTCCATCAACTTAACTATTACTTCCCACATCCACACTCTATCACCATGGACAATATTCAATCAACCCTGCTTCCCCCATCAGCAGCAGCCCCTGCTCTGGCGATGGGTGGTTCTGTCCAAAGCACAGAAACAGTCCCAGCGCACCTCTATCCTCGCCTGAAGCTGGAAAGATTCCCGGAGGAGATGCTGCTTCGAATATTCCAGGCGGTCCATGACGCCCCAATCCCTAAGTTTAGCCGCACACAGGGGCCTTGCGATGAGGACTTGGCCCGGTACGACCAGGGCACTCAAGGTATCCAAAATGTCCGACTCACATGCCGGGATTTCAACAGAATCAGCTCAGAGCTTCTCATCAAGTTTGTTGCAGTGGGTCTCAGCGAGGAATCCCTTGCTCGCTTCCAGGCGATCATGGGACACCCTACCATTGGGAAAGGTGTGAGCATGGTCCGGATTCGACTACCGATCTATGAAGGGGTCGTGTACAACTCTCATCACAGATTCGCGGTCGAGATTAGTCGTAAATTGGCTTGGATTGCGTATCGCGCGGACGACATTGATCCCGAGGTTGAAACACTCGCAGAAAAATATGTTACGAACATGTTATCGCCGCATGGGATCCCAAGCGGCGAATTGTTGGAAGCGATCAAGCCCGCGTGGCGGGAATACAGACGGCGGTATCAAGCGGAGCGTTGTTTTCGAAAGGAACACTTCGTTGAAGGTATTACCAAAGCGTTGCTGACGAGGAATACAAGGAGGGCATTAAGACTAGAGATCAGCGACCAGAACGACTTCATATGGCTGCACAGACGATCTATGACTTTGGCCACAACAGCAAACCTTCTAGACCTTGTCTCGGACCCTCAGCCCTCTCCGTGGGACGAACTCAACATGAGCTCCGTCGCCCCTCGTTGCTTGGCGTGGATACTTCCTGTAATAGTGAAAGCATTTGCCGATCATCGCATTCGCATCGTCGACTTACATTTCGACATTAGCTGTACGAAGAACTCGGAGCAGCTGGTGTTTACGGAAGCGGACAAAGATTGGTTTCGAGATACCATGCAGGACCTCAGGAGTTTTACCTACATCCGCTGCGGTGTGCCATTTGGCGGGAAAGCGGGACCAAAATTGGGTTCGGTCTTTTTCGATTGTCTCCCCTCAAACGCACTACGGAACCTGAGACTGGAGTCGGTCAGGCTTAGACCGCGTCAGTTCCCTAACCTCTCCCGCATCTCCCTCAAATTCGTTGATTTTGACGCCGAGAGTCTTGCCCTTCTACTGCAACCGCTCGAGCCTCACGAGGTTGCCATCAACTTGACTTATTGCAATATAGTCCAAGATTCACAAGGCTCATGGGCCGACGTCTTGGACCTGTTGAGATCGAAGCAGCGCTGGACTCGCCTGGATGGGCCTCTGGGGAAGGAATTTGACGGTCCCTTCGTTGAAACCGACCTTCCCCATGAAGAAAGTCGTTGGCTTAGTAGACAAAGATATCGTGCTCTCGTCAGCATCGCAGAGCAGTACATTCGAGGATCGTGCGACATCAACCCTTTTTGGGACCATTAGGAATAGCCGACTGTACGCCCAAGGGCCCGGGGCCTCCTCTGGTGTCCACATTGGGACAGGTTCAATTGGATGGGGGTCGATATCAGTTACCTGAAATGAGCAGGCTGCCAGAGACAGGCCAACAGCCCTGCAAAGCCTAGGCTCCTCATTGAGAGCCTTGGACTTATGGGCAGGTGGCCGATGGGTGTGTTAGAGGGGATAGGAATCAATGCTAGGTCGTTACCCATGAGTAGGAGCTTATTGGAGGCGGCTCGGATGTCACCAACCTAGCACTATATGAGACATGAAGTCAGAGAACTACTCGTGGGAGCACTTTGGTCGAGTTGCCATACCGGCCAACAGAGGAATTGGATAGTTTCAAAATTTCGGAAAACGCAGAAATCGAAAGTTCACATGCCATATGGTACGTACCATACAAGCATGTGCGCATATATATATACATGAGAAGTAGCGCCAGAGAAGTCACTCATCCTATCGAACCATCTCAGGGATTGTAACTCGTGACACTCAGGTACTGTGTCAAAAAGTAAGTTGTATCCTGAGGGCCCGGAGAACCGCTGCTGCCTTCCATCTGGTAGTCAATGATGAGGTTGAATGGCGCCCCGACCATCTTTGCCCCGTACTGGGTAGTGATCAGCTTGCCGTCCATGTAGAAGTTGATCTTGACCGTCGTCCCGTCAGACTCGGCCCGCAGCTCCGCGAGAATCGTCCGCCACGCCGTCGTCGGGGACGGGTAGGTCACGTCGGTCGACTTGACCTGCGAGCTGGTGTTGCTATTCGTCTCTGCATTAGCAAGCGCAGATGTCACTGGGGATGGAGATTTCTAGACTCACAAGGTGTTGAAGCTGATCTTGCCCGTGCCCTTCCACTCCGCCAGGTCGATCTCTGGAGGCCAGCTGTTGGCCCCGTTCAGCCAGAACGCAGGCCAGGTGCCCTTCGCAACGGGCGCCACAAAGTTGGCCTTGAAGTCGAGACCGCCTCCCTTCTGGACGGTGAACTTCTGCTTCGCGTAGACGGTGCCGCTGTTGTACTTGAGCTTGCTGTTGCCCGACTGAGGGCCGGTGTAGTCCGACTTGAGCTGCAGGTAGGCATTGTGGATGATGCTGACTTGGGCCTTGGACATGAGGGCCGCGCCGTTGTGGGTGTCGCCCCACGGGTAGTTGTAGTTGAAGTAGGACTCGAATTCCGACGTGGAGCTGAAGCAGGTCTCCGGGATGAGAGTGGTTGCCCGCTTCTTCAGCTCACGTTCGTGGAGTGGTGTTGAGGGCGACGCGGCGGCGAGGCCGGCCAGGACGGCGACGAAGAGACTAGAGAGCATGGTCGATGCCTGCGCGGTAGAGAAGCTCCCTATACTGTGGTAGGTGATAGAATCTGGTCAGACGAAAGCAAATCAGGGGCTGTTCCCGTTGCTCAAGATCTAGGAAAGCTCCGAAAGATGCGATGAACTATGTACGGGGCGCCAAAGATGTCGATTCGACGAGCCGCCTCATGTATTTATCAGTGACTGTGGGCAAGGCCCATCAGTATGTACGGTACTGGAAACAAAGTTTCATTAACATGAACCTGCGGAGGCAGGGATCGTCAGGACGAAAGGGGTAGCCCCCGCGCGCCATTGGAGGACAAAAGTGACCCCATGGTGCCCACTTGGAGCTGGACCAGCCATGGTAGTGGGCAGAAGATGTCGTGTTTAGACGAGCTTCCCTAAAGCGCAACGCCTGTCAGCTCTGCTCATGCGGTTCATTAAGGTTCGAGGTAGCATTCTGTCGATCGCTGCTCCACGAGCACCGTATTTTGAGTTCCATTCTGTGCACCTGGGCACCATTCGGCCCGCCTCGGACCCTATCGAGCTTCTCCAATCCAGTTGACCGCCCATGTTCATCCTGTCGTTCGTCACACGAATGTTAATGCGGGTCGCTACCATCGTCTCTAAGAGTACCATTTGATATGATATATCAGCCAGACTGCGCCATGGGAAAACCACCCTCAAAGAGTCTTCAAAACACTGACTGAAGACGTTGAAATAGAGAATGGCAGGAGCTGAGGATGCGGTCGGAACCAAAAGAGGGTCCACGTTTCAAGCTTTCCGGGGTGGCGCCTTGGCCTTTTGCCAACCCGAGTTTGGAGTTGACAGTAACACCCATGAACAGGGCTTCCAAATTTATCACAGTGACTTGAAGCTTTTGCGCCTTCTATCTGTAAATACGACGATGCTGGCCAATGAGTGCTCAAGGTTTTGTTAATAATATGCTGAAAAGCGGCAGTCCGGATCACGCGGGCATTGCCATATGACAGCCATTACTCACGTAAACCCTACAATACTACGTTTTCTCGGACTGCAGGTAGTATACCCGTGGGTAGCCCGGCTTTGCTTCACCCACTGCTGGCACACTGGGTGCCTAAATTACACTACAGCCAAAATCCTACCACAGTACCTCGCTTTTCCCAGAAATCTTATATAAATCTATCTAAAATTAGGTACCTCTAAAGGCTTAGCAAAAATCTTCCCTTAATTTAACTCTATAAATTTATATTTCCTACTAGAATAATAAGATATATAATAAAGAAAAAAGTATTATAATTATTATTTTAATTTAAGGATTCTAAAAGTAATTTTATTTTTAAAGTTAGATTAGAATTAATTAAGTTATAATAAGATTTTTATTAAATCTTATAGTAAAGCCTAGTAAAGCCTAGAATCTTATTATGAGAATATTTAAAATTTAGTATAGTTTGCTACTAAAAAAAATGTGGCAATGTGGCAGGATTTTGGCCATGGTGTAATTTTGGTACCCCTTATGCCGGTAGGCGTTGGGGGCAACGAAAGGTCTGACCCACGGGTAGGCTGCTAGCGTGATGATCCACCGCACTTTGCTGTACGTGCATGGGAAATCTTCCAGCCAAACACAACGTAGAGCTACTGACGGTTGGAGCAAGTGGTCGGCTCCGGTATACCCGCACATGTGCAATTAGTCCAGAGAACGGGCGTCTGGATAAATATGGTCAATGAAATAGATTCATTCATCACTCGTTTTACCATCCACTTAGGGCCATCTTTGGATCTTCATAGTAGCGTCGCCGACGTTGAATGGGCCTACGCGGATGATAATAGCAGTGAATTGGTCGGCTTCGACAGAATCGACGTAATGAATATCCCAACCCCAACTAAATTCTGTGCTCGACAGTCACCTTCCAATCTAAGTGGTTAAGACATGCGAGCTTTCAAGACAAAGAAGGGGCAATGAAAGCCCGCGAAGAATATTGTCATACACAACTCCACTGAATAGCATTTGTTCTTCAAGTAGCCCTCTTCATATGAACAATAGGGGCCAACAATACAACCAAGCCCATTCTAAGGGGGGTTATTAACACTGTTATCAAGCTCAAAACCTATGTCAATGGCTTTGGCTACAACAATATTCCAAACAAGGCACTTACATTGCGCTTTGTGAAGGCCCACACCACAATTCTGGTGCCAGAGTTCATCAGCAGTAACTGGGACCGTGTCACTATAGAGTACATCGAGGGTTAGACACTAAAACAAGCCTGGCCAATACTCACACGCAGTCAACAATTCGAAATCCTGGCCCAGCTTAGTAATTACATCACACAGATGCGTTCCCTGGCCGGTGTCTATATCGGTCGTCTTAATGGTGGTAGTCCTAAGTATCATGATGTAGTCTGCCAGGCTGTTCTACACAATATCCGAGTACCACAACTGGCTTGCGAACCTGGTGACTCAACATCAAGCACAGTCAATACACTAGCACCCGATTACAACACAACTCGGTGCCGAATATCTTATTGTCTTCGCGCATAGACATATTCCCGCTAGAAATATCATGATACGAGACAGGTGTAGTATACATTTTAGACTAGGAGACCGCGGGCTGGTATCCAGAATATTGGGAGAACGTCTGGGCGTTGCGTGGATCAGATAACGTTGACTGAGAAACACTTGGCCGGCATATTCCAAGTCTCTTCGCTAAGCGCCACGATTTGAGTACTAAGTAATCAATCTTTCCTAGGGCAAACCCAACAGTTGGATTCCGTTGCCCGATTCTCTCGCAAAACTTCCATGGGCGTGAATCACCGGGTTGTCGGGCGTGCATAGTCTGGTGCTTGAGGGCTATGCCTGTGTAGACAAAACCCAAAACAGTAACGGGGTTCATACTGTTTTGACAGTCCAGCTCACAAATAGCTCTGATTTCAAGTCATCAGCCTTGGTACTTGTTGTGTTACGCCCTAAGGTTCTCACAGACATGAGGCGGTGGTTCTTCATTTAACATGCACACTTGAGTCATTCCCATGGCCTAAGAAAATCACAAACGTGTTCCTCACCCACTGGCGCATGTTTAAAGCACCATGGCAAGCAACTGAATGAGTAGCAACGGTCCATGACAGCTGAGGTCGGATGATTCAGTCACGCCGTAAAGGGGACACCAGCTTCAGTCACAATAACTCGAATCCCGCCAGACCTTCTCAACAGTATTTAAACGTCTGGACTTTTCCGTTCTTTCTAAGTCTTTGGCATCTTACCAAATACTATCTCATCCGTACCTACAGACACTGAAAGACAACATGAGCTCAATGTACAGCCTACCTGGACAAGGCGACGAGCAGCAGCACTTTGATAGTATACCTCTAAGGGATTTCAATCAACCGCAACAGAATGAGCGAATCGAGCGGGTTGAGCAGAAAGAAACGAAGAAGCGTAGAAAGTACAAGTGGTCTATCTATGCCCTTGGAGCTCTGTTTTTCATCACAACCATCCTATCCATGGTGTTTGCTGGGCTCTATTTTTCCCACATGAACAAGCTACCTGAGACCCCGAAGAATGGCACAGTGGTCACATCAATCGTTACCACTACGACGAGCGTACCTGGTAAGGCCTCGACAAGAACGCAAACATTACCACCCATAACCCAAACTTTGCCACCCGTAACGCAAACCTTGCCGCCCGTGACTCAAACCACCGTACACACAGAAACTGAAGTATCACACACAACCATAGAAATCACGGAGACTTTAGTCTTGACTATCACTGATACTACGAGCATCACTGCATGTTCCGAGGAGACCTCCAGAACACACACCGCCACTCTGACTATGACGGAAACAAGGACTTTATCTGAAAGCCCAAGGAGGAGAGGAATCATGAGAAGACGTGGCTCGTGAGGAGCTCGAGAGGTATGCTTATCACGAGGGTTTTGCTTTCCTTGGGCTGCTACGCTGGTGCACATTTAGATTGCCCTATGTATTGACAGAAAGTTCAATTTGATAACGACTCTGTCGCTATAGATTGTAATTTAGTATGGAATGTTTACAATCATCACCACGCTCTCAAGTTAGTAGAGCCGTCCATTGTGATTACAGCGCCACTCTTTCCGTGCCGTTACTCTCCTTTGAGATCACTCTTTGGAACTCCGCTTCTATATCATGTTCTGTCAACCAGGTCATGTCTGGTCTGCCAGCGATGCGACGCCTTAGATCCTCATCCGTCTCTCCTTCCCCATTGTCAGCTTTGGCCCCGGTCCATCTTCTCTTCTGCGCCGCTCCATGGACTAGGTCCAAGACACGAGTCACGAGAGGCCGTCGAGTCTCATCGTAGAGAGCTAGAGCCCTCCGAAGCTGCTCCTGACATGTTGGTGTGCCTCCCTGTGGCCACACGTTGGCAAGGGATAGTGCCAAGGCATACGCGTCGTTGATGGCCAGTGATCCTCCTGCTGCGAAGGCCCCTCCATGGGTATGTGCTGCATCGCCAAGCAAGGCGATCCGGCCGTCGAAAACGAGAGTGGGTAGGGCTGTGCCAGCGTGGTTGGGGTATGTCTTCGTGTACGGAACGGCGTTGACTATGGATTCAACTACAGGGTGCCATCCCTGCCCACAAAGTCAGTAGACCGAAAAGGTAAGATCACTAGAAGCGCGAGGCTCACCTTATACAGGCTTCTAAGGAACTCTAAATCACCTGGTCCACTCCATTGAGTGTTACGGAACGGACTGCTTGGGTCTTCAGGGTCGGAAATGTAGCTCCCAACTACAGTGTATTGGTTTTTGCCTGGAAATTTCAAAGTCAGTATCGCGAGGCGTTTTGCTACACCGGCAAGCGGATGAGGGGGCTAAAGGGTCCCAACCTAATCTTGAAGCAAATAGCGTCCGTTCATGACCAACCCAGAAGATGGCATCATCCGGCAGGCCATCAATATCGTTGACTAGAGAGACGTCAAATGCTGAGCGGAAAGCAACTTGGCCAGTCCATTTCAGCTCGTGGTGAGATGCGAAGGCTTGCCTCACTCTGGAGTGTATGCCGTCTGCTCCAAGCACTAAGTCGGCTTTGATTTCGTCCCCATTTTCAAAGCCAACCACAGCAAGACCACCTTCTCTCTCGATCTTGACGCTTGTGATCCTTGCCCGTAGATGGATGTCGACGCCACCAGCCTCCCTTACCGCTTGCACCAAGGCCTCCTGCAGATGCGCCCGGTGGAACCGGCCCATCCGGTGCTCTTCCTGAATTTCGCCTCTATACTCATCGTGTCCAAGCTCTTCATTAGTCAACCAGTGCCGGTAGATCATTGGCCATTCACCTCGTTGCCGGTACGAGATAGACCCGTCAAGTGCTGCAGTTACACCAAGCTTGTCCAGAATACGAAGGCCGCTGGGGTTGAGGCCAATACTGGCCCCAATTTCACGGAGCTCTGTGGCCTTTTCGTAGATTGTGATTTGTATGTGCTGCTCAGGTAGGATTTTGCGGATGGACAGTGCGGCTGTCAGACCGGCGATGCCGGCGCCGATAATAGCAATTTGCATTGGTGTGTCTTTCATTTTGCTAAGGTTGGGTAATGCTGTTGGTACTGCCACGAACTGAAGCATGAACCTCAGCACAATATCAAGGACGACACCAAATGCTGCTCCTAGATGTTCGGAAGGATGATTTCTACGTTAGCGTTCATGGCCATGGAATTCTCGCTGTGCGGCACCAACAATCAGGGTACTGGCTCTAGAACTGTACCTCTAACCGGCGGGAACAGTGGGGCCCTGCCCTAGGGTAGCAAGACGTGCAAGCCGCTTCACCTTGGCGCCATTCTTCAGTGGACTGACGTGCTGTGCAAAACCACAAGATAACACACTTTGTTAAATAGCCTTTGCCATATGGCTTATACGTATATACATATTAAATAATAATTAGTATAAATTAGTTCTATTATTAGATAATTTCTTCTACTAGGTATTAATAAGGGGTAATATTATATAATAGAGTTAATATATATACCCACATTAAGGCTTACTTAGTTATACGGCCACGCTAGCTATATAAGTTATACGTTTATCTTAGCTATTATTCCGACATTTATACTATTTTATTATAATATATTAATTTTATTCTTAATTTTATCTATTTTTTTATAACTAATTTATTTTATTCTTTCTTCTTTATATATAAATAATTTATTATCTTAGGCTTATTAGTTACTACTTATTTAAGGTTTTTTAGGGGTATTTCTTAAAGAGTCTTTAGATAATATATTATTAGTAATTACTTTAACTTATATAATTTTAGTTATTATCTTTTAATACTTTAGTATATATCTAGTCTTTTAGCTATATAAGGCTTATAGCTATCCCTATTTTCTATATAGTAGGTTATAGGAAGAGCTATAATATTATATAGGTTATAAGTTTTAGTCTTCTAGGTTATATATCTTTCCCTCCCTAATAGGCGGGGAGGTTAGGTATATCCCTAGGTAGTAATATAAATATACAGTTTACTATCCTAATAGGTAGGATAGTAATTATATATATATTTATCTTTTTATTCTTACTAATTTATAACTATAACTAAGTAATTACTAATTAATATTAAATAATCTTTACCATATAGCTTATATATATATATATATTAAATAATAATTGGTATAAATTAGTTTTATTATTAGATAATTTCTTCTACTAGGTATTAGTAAGGGGTAATATTGTGTAATAGAGTTAATATATATACCCACGTTAAGGCTTGCTTAGTTATATGGCTATGCTAGCCGTATAAGTTGTATATTTACCTTAGCTGCTATTCCGACATACTTGCTTTTTGATATCGCGTGGGAGGTCCCTGACATACATGAACGTAGACCGGCACGCAAACTCGGACTGCCACTTATTTGCCCGAGTACATGATGTGTTCGCCACTTCGTGCTGCAATTCGCACACCTGTGGACACGCTGTCCACAGCTTTTTACTGCAGTCTTCAATTTTGCACCCAGTATCTTTATTTCTCAACGGACCCGCACTTTCTCAGCTAATACATGTCGGATGGCCCGAGTAATACCAAAGATCTGAGAGACTTAGAGTGGGAATCAATGTTCTCAATATATAAGGAAATTACGAAGCTCGCTCCTCCTACACAGGTGTTTCAGGAGCTGACGCTGGATGAATTTGCCCCTGATCCCATAGCAGTTACGCAATGAGTCTCGCATGAACTCGAAATGAGACTCAAGCTTTTTGAGATGTTTCTCAATCTCATCCTCTCTCGCCTTGAACACCTCGAGTATAGTCGATGTATCGGCTTCATCCACGGCTTGAAGCAGCGGCCCCAAGGCGTCCATTATGCTGGCTGGTTGCAGGGAAGTACCACGACTAGTCAGCTCAAGCAGCAGCAAATTCCTAAGCTTCGCTGTCAAGGACCTGAGACTTCCAGCAGCCCGAAGTGATTGATCGTGTTTGATGCCGGCTACCTGGTCTTCTGCAGGGTGTTCGCGCATAAGCCCACTCTTGATATCAACTAAAGCCTCAAGTAGGCCGGCCCACGACACCGCCTCTAATTCTGAGACGATTCTATTCCAGAGGTCCAAGTCTTGCCATCGATCCAAATATATTGCAACGTTCTTCAGAGTGTCTTCGAAGCTCGTTGGCTGCGTGGCTCTCAATGGGTTTTCCCTGATACGCCCCGCCCACTGGGTGTATTGTCTCATGTCCTTTTCGGACAGTGAAGCGGGCGATTCCACCCTGGAAGATTCTGACTTCTCTGATGATGGGCCGAATGCAGTACCACACGAAGCCAATGCCTCCCAATCCATCAGGAATTGAAGCTGATGCGGATCGAAAATAATTAAACGCGAAATAAGCTCGTCGTTGCTCTGCTTGGGCGGGAAAGACCCCTCCGTTGGCTGGGGCAGTTCGCCGTCCGGGAGCCACACGTCAACAAATGATACCGCGATAGCTAGGCCACAGATTGCTGATATGCGGTAGGCTCCAGACAGTGAGGGGATCTCTCTCAGGAGGAAAAAGTCATCACAACCTGGTATCTCCACGATCCAGTCGCCGGGTTTGCCGAATTCAAGGTCCCTGTCCAACTGCTGTCGCGCAGCGTATATACCCCATCGCGCAACGGATGCAGATGGAGTGAGCAGCGCCGATCTGTTTGCAACAGAACGGTATTTGAAGGCGCCCCGAAACGGTGCTGGATCTATCTGGAGCAGGGGATATGCTTCGACTAACAGGGCGCCTGTCCCCTTCAGCACTCGAAAGGAAGAGGCGTTGCTTCGACTGTAACGCAAGGACATGGTGCTACTGTCTCCAGGTCTTAGTGTGCAGTAGCACCTCAGCATCCTCTCCCAGTCACCAACGAGAGTACTCCGCTTTAAATCAGTCCAACACAATGCGTCAATAGAATCTGCGAAGTTCTGTTTACTGTGAGGATCAGGGTCCCAAGAGGGGACCCAAGATGGTGAACCTGGTATCAACCTTTCATTCTGCCGAGCATCGAAGACAGCCGTTTTCAAGATATTGATCTGCCCATGGCGAATGAGAAAATATGCTGCTATGCCAATACGGATTTCGTGGATAGACTTGGAGTAGTTTGCTACCAGCCCTTCCAGATGAGCACCTTGGACAAGACCCAATAGTGCGAAAACCATATCCTTGGGATCCGTCGCCAGACATGTTGATGTCTCCGTGAGTAACTTTGAAAGGCCATGGAAATCGCCAATGGGCAAGGCTCTTCCCAGCTGAAGCCATGGCGGTACACTGAATAGTCTCGTTGTTCCATCCAGCTCCAGTAAACGGGCTTTCAGGAGTGACTGAAGAGGGACGGCGTTCTTTCCTAGTACGACGATGGCCTTTTTGGACAGTAGAACTTCTTGGACGACCCATACGCGAGACCAGTATGGTCGATCGAAAAGTGCTCGAACAGCAACATGGTCGCGGACGGCATCCCAGGTTACGCTCTCCTGGTTGCTATTGTAGAATAAACTCTCGCCTGTCCGCTTCAACAGACGTGCATCTCCCGCGTCTTCGTCTGCACCTAGAAATATCTTCACAGATGTAGCCCGAGAGAAGATATCACGCATCAGGCCAACCTGATGCGATTTCTCATCTGTGCTGAGTTGGTTGATGCAAATAGAGTCGATCCAGAACGTCTGCACTTGATGCCCAGAGCGGAGCCTATGTAAAGCTGCTGCACAGTTTGGGGTGATGGGAAGGGGTATCCAAAGGTCTCCTAGAAATATGTCTTCGCTTAGGCTTCTGTTGCCATCTGAATCTGCCCATGTATAGGAGACAGCTGTAAATTCTGGGCGTATAGATAGGCTCGTCCTCTCTAAGGTGCCATGGAGGATCTGATCATCTGCGGAGTTCCGGGGTGACAAGTGGAGCAGCCGTATCTCATCAGCGCCTGTGAGGGAATCGTAAACCAGGGACGTCAGCCGCCCACATGTATCGTATATATGTCCCCTCTGTCATTTCTCAGTAGATGTCGAAAAGAAGAAACTCTCCGAGACTGACCTCTTGTGCCAGCTCCTCATGAGTGCTGATGGCAGAGGATGTGGAGCTGATTTCAATAGTGTTCCTCGGGCTGTGATCCTGGTGTTGCTCCCGCTGTTCCTCAAGCATATTCCCGAGTTGCTTTAACGTGTCTTTGATAGTGGCGTCTTGAATCTCATCAGGACTCGAAAATTCAACTGTAGAAGGCCAGTTCAAGTCTAAATAAGCTGGGGCCTCTTCAACTCCTGACACTGCTTTACGAAGCTCGCCGCGATTCGCCGTGTCATCATTGTGATCACGGTTGTAGAAGGAACCGCAGCTCATGCAAGTGGGCATCGTGTCGATGACAACAACATCAGGTCTTCGGCAACTTCTCTCGTGCCAGTTTGCCATTTCGGTCCATGAAGACGATAGTTCTGTGCGGAAATAGAAATTGATGCACCCGAGAAGATTTTGAACATGAACAGCTGAATGCAGACTCGGGTTGAAGGACGTGAGAGGCGCAAAAGCGATACATATGCGTGATGCCGATGCGGGGTAAAATTGGAACATGAAGGGCATTTGATTGGCTCGTTGCACATCAAGATGCGCATTAAAGAAATTGAATTGAAAACGACGTGCCACATTCAGATTTCGAGTGGGCTATTGCTAAATTCATAAGGTAAAGATATGCATTTTTCCTGTATTGTGCAACTGGATTGTATGAGCAATTCTCTTCAGGAAGCGCTAGAAGCATCGACCTTGAGTGGCGCTTTCAATGTCGGTGTGCTGAGAATAGCCAACAGACCGGTGGTATTCGATTTACAGTGAGTGATCTCTTCCTTAAGTGGAACGTACACTGTTGTTAATGCAAGTCATTTGATTTCTCAGCGGGGTTTGAAGGCGAGTAACGTCCATTTGATAATATCCAAATTTTCCCAATTGGTTACTAAGCTTGGAAAAGTTTGTCTTAGGTGCTGAAATATTTTCCCTACGGTAGCTCGATGTCCAAAGTGTCTGGGAAATTTGATGGCAATGACGAGTGGAGAATAGTTGACTCAATTTCATAGCTGACAATTATTATGATCGAGAAAAACGTGCTCCGTTTGTGATCTATCGCTAGCATATCAAGAAATCTCGTTGCTCCCTCCTGCAAAGCCGCTTCAGCGCACGCAGTTGAGCAAACTTGCGCCGCAAAGCATTGCAATCGGCTTTGGACTGGTTCATGAAGTCCCAACACGATTCCACTCCTATCCAGTCTTTGAGAATTTCAGCTTCATGGGTTTGGAGCTCCTCCACTGTCCAGGAGTCTGGCACATTATTGATGCTATTGCACAGCGACGAGCAAGTTTTCGTCGACAGGAAGCCCCCTGAAGATGATCTTTCCTCGGTAGTTTGAGGAGGCATGTCTGGGAGACGGCTAACCAGATCATTGAAGAGCTCTTGAAGTGTTTGTTCCCAATGAAAGGCACCCCACGCTTTGCCATCTCCAGCCTCAGACTGGTTTCTCGTGACGAGACGTTGCCAAACCTCCGCCTTGATATCCGCGAGCTCCTGCAAATATTCATGCCAGGGCAATCGAACCACCGTTTCAAATATTCTGAACCAGAGATGACGGTCTTCCCACCTTTCCAAGTACCGCGATACGGTCTTGACCGCAGAGTCAAAGTTGCCGTGTTGTACGCTATCCTGAAATCCGGGTGGGCAATGAAGCTCCAACCACCGACCGTATTTGTCCAATAATTCTGGCGATAATTCGGCCATTGAATTTTCAGGTCCTGCTTGGCGTGGGGCAAGCCACCCTTCCATTCGAGCAAATATTTCCCATTGCCTGAGGAAGAATAGTTGGTTTAAATCACACGAAACAAGCGGCATCCAGAACCTGTAATCGAGCTTGTTCCCGTATATTTGCCCATGCCGTCCGATTGGTTCCTCGCAAATTTGACCTCGTGTTCCGATCAGTTTCAGATTTTCATTCAACTGTGGCGTCACTGAAGTATCATGTCGTGTATGATAACTGCTAGCTAAGCCGACCGAGGACATTGAAGCAATCTTGTACGTGCCAGCTACGCGTCCGGATGGCTCGAGATGCAGAAAGGTGTCGCACCCAGGGATCTCGACGATCCAGTCATCATGTCCATCAAGGACGGCGCTGGTGTGAACACATATTTCCCAACTCATTAAAGTTCCAGTTGCTTTCAGTATACAAATGCTGCCATCAATATGTGTCTCCTCGGTGGTTAAAGTGAAAGCATCTTGTAACGGTGCAGAACCGCTATATGAGATGTGCACAACGGGTGATGCTCGGATGAGTAGTGTGCCATGGTTCCCAAATACTTTACAAGTATTGAGTGGTGCTCGAGGCGACTTGCAACTTGTTGGCGGCACCTCAATCAGGCGGCAGTTGTCATCATAATCTGATTCCCGCTCCATGTTGTTGTAAGCTCGAAACAATTCAGTTGAAGTGTACCTTTTCTGTAGCTTTCTGAGCCTTGTGTCATGCCAAGTTGAGAACGTCGCAGACCAAACCCACGACGGTAATCTGAAACTACATGAAAAGCCATTATGAGTGCCAGAAGGCCCTATTCTAGCTGTAGACATAGGCGCACTCGCGGCGGCCTCGAGCAGCCCTGACTGCCCACGGTGTAGTAAGAAGTACGCGGCAAGACCAGTATAAATCTCTGCCAAGGTCTTCGAATAGTCAGCGACTAAGCCTTCCAGGTTCGCACCTGGCACAAGTCCAAAAAGGGCAAAGACCATGTCCCTTTTGTCTGAGGCTTTGCACGTCGCCGTTTTGTCCAAGAGGTCGTAGAATGCATCCACATCCCCATAACGAGACCCGCCGAGCGAGTACATCCATAAGGGAGGCTGAAGTTTGAAAGTCTCGGGCAGTTGTTTCAAGAAGTTTTCGGTGAACTCATGCAAGGGAACCTCCGCATCTCCCAGGATGATGTCAGCTTTCCTGGCCAACAAGACCTCCTGGATTACCCATATCCGTGACCAATACGGTTGTTCGAAAAGGTCACAGACACCCTGGTAGTCAAACTTCCCACCCCAATTGTTTGTCACTGCTCTGCCCGCGCGGAATCGTTCATCAGACAGCCTTTGCATCAATCGACCTGCAGGGGTGTCGATGTTCGTGCTTGTGTCTCCGCCGAGGAAGATCGAAACTGACTCAGCCCGTGAATAGATATCTCTCATCATGGATACTTGGTGAGATCTTTCTCCAATATTGGCCTGATCAATACAGATGGAGTCTACCCAAAGAACGCGCGGCCCGCCTCTCAACCGCAGCCGACGAAGTGCCGCTGCGCAGTTGCTCGTGATTGCGAAAGGTGTCCAGGCCTTTCCGAGAAAGATTTTGTCGCTTAGTGTTCGATCACCATTCGCATCTGCCCATGTGTACGACAATGCGATATAACATGGTCGCTGGGACAGCCTCGTGGTCGTCAAACATCCATGAAGGGGTTCTGACACATTGTCGTGAGGATCTAGATGCAGCAGACGGATCTCATCGGTACCCGACAATGCAAGGTAAGTATTAGCTTGACGCATGGCATCCAATTCAACTTCTCCAGGATGAACAGCAAGACCCCAGTTGGGGAATGCCGAGCTTTCGAAATCGTCTGCGGATGCCCCACGTGTATGAGCTTCTGTGACATCTTGCGAGTTGCCTTCAGCTGTGCCGTGTTCGACCTCTATTCCTGTCGTATTGTGTTCGTCAATCAAAGCCTCAAGTCCTGGACGTTCTGTTTCGGAAGCCAGGTCTTGGTCAACGACCCCGACACATCGATCCAGCTCCACCAAGCTCCTTCTGAGATCCGGATCCGTGACATCTTCACGGCTGCAGAAAGTAATCGAGGACGGCCAATCGAGGTTGAGACAGGGGGTGCCTTCATCAGCCGCCGCAGTCTGCTTGCTCAACTGTCCATGCGCCTCATCATTTGAGAGGAAATGTGAGCCGCAGCTAAGACATGTCGGGGTATTTTCCATGAGCACGACATCCGGTCGTCCGCAGTCTTTCTCATGCCAGGTCGGCATACTGATTGACTAGAATTTGAGATAGTATGATCAGGGTGTCGTTGTAAGAAGCCCGGCAGCGTAGGAGCGAACCGCAAGGGCAGGTCGATCGTGGGCCATTGAGTTCGTAAGGGATGAACGCAGACCGCATGGCTGAAATCTCACATGCAGAACGCGGGGTCACAAATCAACCTTCAAATCAATCTTGTGTTGGAAGTTCGTACAACATTTGGCCACCAATAAAAATTGATAAAAGAAACATTAGGTGGATCTGGTGGGCCTTGGGTGGGGGAGGGGGGTTGATGTAACCGATGGAATAGAAGGATGCAGCTAACTTAGTTCTCCTCCTGCAGCTGGTTAGACACTCAAGCGATGACTTTGTACCTCATCCTTGAACAATAGAACAGTAGAGGGCCAGTCTGTATTCTGAAACGCAAATGAACCTTGAAAACTTGGAGGGAAATGGAGGAATAGAATATTTTGCAGAATAGCACTTAAGGAAAGATAAAGAGCGTTGTCGCGGAAAGAAACGAGCCTTAACGCCCGGTAATAACATCATCCGCAATCTTCTCCGCGAGTGCATACACAGCAGCCTGAGGATGCCCAGGCAACGCGAAAGGAAAGGCACTCGCATCGGCAACCCTTAGCCCCTGAACACCAAACACTCGCCCGCGGCTGTCGACCACGGCCCTCCCCGATGCGACGTCCTCCTCCTTGCCCATGGCCGCAGTCGAGACAGGGTGCCAGATCTGCCCCACGTTGGCCCGAATGTAGTCGCGGATCTCCTCGTCGGTCTGGATGTCCTCCCCAGGGGCTGCCTCGGGCCCGGTCTTGAAGCCCGGGGTGTTGGCGAACGACGATCCCCAGGCAGCGCGCAGGCGCTTGACGCCCGCGATGGCTAGCTCCATGTCCGCGTTGTCTGATAGCCAGTTCAGGTTGATCTTCGGCGGGTCGGTGATGGATGCCGAGGCGGCCGTGACGTTCCCGCGGGAGAAGATGAGGGGCAGGTAGGCGGCGAGGCTCCCGCGTGTCTGGCCTGGGCCGTCAGACCAGGCCCCCGCGACGAAGGAGAGCTGGGGCCAGTCGTCCGGCACGGAGGCGAGTTTCTCGCGGGTGGCCTCGCTGAGGGTGGCCAGGGTTGAGTTGGGGAGGCGCTCGTGGGCCAGGAAGCCGGCTGCGGAGCTGTAGGGGCCGGTACCGAACTTGACGTACTCGTCGACGAAGCCGGGGTTCAGAGCTGGGTCGTTGGTGAGAGACTGGGCGGAGGGCGTGCTGATGGGGTACTGGACGGACATCGAGATTGGATCCTGGAGGTTCTGTCCCACGCCAGGGATGTCGGCGACGACTGGGATGGACAGGGCTTCCAGTTGCTCGCGGGCTCCGATGCCAGAGACCTGGAGCAGCTGGGGCGTATGAAACGTGCCGGCAGTGAGGATGACTTCTTTGGTAGCCGACAGTGTGTACTCGACGCCCTGCGTGTTGACGCTGACACCCACCGCCTGCGTGCCGTTGAACAGGATCTTGGTCGCCATGGAATGGGAGTAGACTATAATTCCGGTATCCTTGATGGCCTGGCGCAGGAAACTGCTCTCGCTGGTTGACCGCTGAGACTTTTCCGGCTCGATCGTGGACGGCACCCATGCACCATGACCCACGAGCTCGCCGCTGCCGAAGCCCCTAGGACTGATGGTCAGTCCGAGGCTGAGGAGGACCCTGGCGAGCCATGTGATCGTCGGGTCGACCCAATTGTTCCACGAGACCTGCAGTGGTCCGCCCGCCTCGTCATAGTCACTGGGGTCATATATCACGGTGGCGTTGGTGTTGTTGCGCTTTTCCTCGTTCGGGGGCGTCAAGTCGACGGAGCGCTTGAAATACTGCAGCATGCTCTCCCATCGGAACGAATCGTCACCAACAGTGTCGGCCCAGAGCTCATAGGACCCCTTGTTTGGTCGGATATACGACATGGTGTTGATGGAAGAAGAGCCTCCGAGCGTCTTGGCCTGAGCATAGTGGACCTGGCGACCGTCCGCACCGGGAATGGGCTCAGAGACGAGAGACCAGTCCATCAGCGGCTGCGGAGTGAAGCCTGGCGACGGGTCGATGAAGGCGATGCCTGTCAACGAGTAAAGTGGGACGACGCTGTTGTTGCCATTCTCAATCTCGTAGAAGCCGCCAGCCTCGATAACAGCAACTGACGCCGAAGTCACAGCGAGGCGAGAGGCGACAGTAATTCCCGAGGTGCCTCCGCCGATGACGACGTAATCGAAGGTCGCACTACGGCCAGGATAGCCAAAGGCAGAGGAAAAGAGCCGGTCCTGAGCGGTGGCGAGACCTGCCGAGGACAAAATAATGCCTTGCCACAGCACATGCATCGTGAGCTTGAATCCGTCAACTCTTAGATTGACTTTGTGTTCTCAACTGACCGCACCTGGTGTCTTGAGGTTTCGAGAGGAGCGTGAAGTACTTAGAGAATAAAAGTGCATATATACACCGTCGCAAGCAACACGACACGACACGCCGGGTTGGAAATGAAGACAACATTGAAGCACACGCATGGGTTACTGGTGGTGGCACTATTGCTCTCCAAGCTACTGCTACACCCCTGACGGTGGGGTCCGCAGGCCTGGATAGAAGACTCTCTGAGGCCGGCTCGGATTCAGTACCTAGGAAGCTGCATCGAACCTATCCCTAATTGCGATACCTGTCCGCCACCCCATGTCGGCCGTCAGCATGGGCTGGGGAGTCAATCCGGATGTAAGCAAGCCCGTCTTGGGATCCTGAGGCAGTGAGCACGCACGTGGAGGGCAATGCAGACGCCTGCTTAGTGAGCAGTAACCGCCATATTCAAATGTTCAAACATTGTGCCGAATGGTCTGCCGATCACTGATTGACTTATGCTCTTGGCTGAGCTTGGTACGTTGAAAGATGGGGGCTCGGGAAAAGACTAACTGCATGCAAATTGTATGTCCATCAACTTTGTCGCCAAGTAAATCATTTCGATTCCTTAGTCTCATCATGATCGACTCGACATGACTATCTATTTGCAAGCAACGTGTAAAAGATTTCGCAACGATACATGTTCCTGCTCAACTACTAGTTCGAGAGGGAAGAACAATCAAGAAACAAAACGAAATAAGAACAACAGTGGATGTGTGTGAACACACGGCAGTATGAAGAACTCGATGACTATCGGGTTTGCGATCGGGATGTCTCGAGGCTCGGCAGAATCTCAGCTGTGCAGCTGCATTGTGCAGTGGATAACTTGCACTTGAGCATACACAATTAGGGAGGCAAGTCAACATCACGGCTGCCAGCACAGCTGCTCAAGAGGCATCACCCGCCAGCCAACAATCGACTTACGTCACCCGCATGTGCAGTCGTAGGCCTTGGTGATTCTTTTGGGTGAGTTCTAACAACAGCGTTGTCTGCTCACAACTACTCAAGCACATGTTGAGGGCAGCTAACGTCGGCCTACCCAGCTTCTTGTGTCGGCCTACCCAGCTCTTTCTGTTGGCCCACCCATATAAAGGAAATAGGTGTAAATACTAACAAAAATCTTGTATACCTTAGATTCTGACAAAGGATTACCCTGCTATCTGTACACAAGCCCTCTACACACAAGCCTTCTACATACAAGCCCTCTACATATAAGCCCTTTATATACAAGCTGTATACAAGCCCTTTATATACAAGCTACACACAAGCCCTTTATATATAAGCCCTCTACATATAAGCTACACACAAGCCCTTTATATATAAGCCTTCTACATATAAGCCCTTTATATATAAGCCCTCTATATATAAGCCTTCTATATATAAGCCCTTTATATATAAGCTAGCCCTCTATATATAAGCTAGCCCTTTATATATAAGATAAAAAGCTTATGTGTAGAGGGCTTATATATAGAGAGCTTACATATAGAGGGCTTGTGTGTAAAAGGCTTATATATAGAGGGAAGCTTTTTGGAGATATAGGGTAGCTCTTGTAATTAGTCAGAAAGTACTTAAGGTTTCTAGTAAAATATTAGGAAAGATGTATACTGGGTAGGCATACAGAAAGAGCTGGGTAGGCCGACATACAAAGCTGGGTAGGCTGATGTTAGTTGTGTTAAGGGTAAGGTAGTATAGTCTAGAGCGACAAATATCTAAAAAGTTAAAATATTAATTTATACACACCACTAACTGGTAGCCACCCCTTACCCTACTTTAACCTAAGCCACAGTAATTATAGCTACCTAAAAATCTTAATCTATTTATAATTAAACCTTTAATATTATTTCCTTTATAATATATATATTTTTACTTAATTATATTATTTTAAATATTATAATATTAATAAGTATAAGATTATTATAATATTTTTTTTACTATTAAATAACTTTATTTAGGATAATAATATCTTATTAAATATCTAAGATAATATATTTAATAATTAAAAAAATATTATAATAATTTTTTACTTATTAATATTATAATATTTAAAATAATATAATTAAGTAGAAATATATATATTATAAGGAAAATAGTATTAAAGATTTAATTATTAATAGGTTAAGGTTTTTAGGTAGCTGTGGTTACTGTGGCTTAGGTTAAAGTAGGGTAAGGGGTGGCTGCCAGTTAGTAGTGTGTGTAAATTAACGTTTTGACTTTTTGGATATTTGTCGCTCTGGACCCCCGTAGTAAGGGTTTCTGTTTATAAGGTGCTGCTGCGATTTGTTTGTACGGATTTGTCTGCCTCAGACTCCGTTTGCTGAAATAGCAACACAATTGGCCTGTAGTTTCGATCAGACCCTGCCTAAAATGGCCTACCCGTCAAATTGACGGGTGGTCCAGCGTACCTGCCCCATTCCGCTTGTCATCTCATTCACCCGCCCTTGCTGCTCGACAATTTTGAGTGATGACCACGCCCTTGCACCAGGCTATTCAAGACAGGAGGAACCTGGACGACTACTTGAACACATCCTGCAAGATCACAAAACGTCAACTCGTACAAACAATTTTTGATCTCACTAGCACACCCTCATCGACTGCCTGCCTCACCTGTCAAGATGCTACCAGGCCCTCTTGTCACTGTTTATCAGCAGTACAAGGAAGACACGAACGCTGTAGCTTCATGGCTTGCTTCCACAGCCAAGTCATGCGGTTATCCCGCTGATCTGCTTTCTGGGAGCTCTTCTCAAGCGACCGTCCCCGAGCGCTCCAAACGGCTCAAGGGAAAGGCCAGAATGCAGGCCAAGGCTGCCTCCGCACAGCCACTGAGCTCCTCATCGGGCCTCTCCCGCCCCGACTACACCATTGCCATCAAGGATTTCATCCCGCTTGCTGAGTTTGTGGCAGCATCTAAGAAACCCGTCGTCTCAGTCCCACTGACCTTCGCTAACACGCTCAATCGTGTCATTTCCACACGATCTGGCTTTGGCGGTCGACTCGCTGACCTTGGCAGTACCCCTGGCACTTCCGCCGATTCTAAGCACTCTTACTTCGTCGGCGTCCTGGAGCGGGTTCGAGAAGTCCTCAAACCGCGAATTCCGCCCGTTTCTCAGGATGAAACCACTCCCCGCTCCCCGTCAGACACTTTGGACGAGGTCGGCGGCAGGTTTGCTGGCCTGAGCGTCTATGAACCGTCCGAAGAGTTCCTTAACGCTCCTGATATCGAGAGACCATTGCCGGCCAAGGGAGACAACGCCACCTATGTTGCTGAGCCCCTCCAAGATCTGGAGGAGGTTCTGTTCGCCTACACTCTGATGATCAATGATCTGATCAAGATTCGGGCTCGCATCGGGTGGATTTGGACCAACTACCGTGACGGCCTCTCTGAGCTGGCTGCTGCTGCCGTCGCAACAAACACGGCCTGCGACCTTGCCCGCAACCTGATGGATGACATGGCGCCAATGTTCAAAGCACACAGAGGGCCGATGGACGTTGCAAACAAATTTTATCTCTGCCAATGTCTAGCCAATGGGTTTTCTCTCGTAAGTCGGCTACTCCAAAGGCACCTGGCAGGGAGGGATGTTCCCGTTTGCATACTAATTGCAAGTATACGCAGAACGAGATCATCGACTCTGGTCATGAGTTCAACTATGATACGTACGATATCGCAACGGATACATACATGGTTGTCTTCACTATGCTCAACAGCTTCTTGGATGTCTTGGACCCTGAGCACCTGCCCCTCTACAAAGAGGGCATGTTTGGCACATATGACCCGACCCGAGACTGGGACAAAATGGCCAATCAAGAGAAGTTCCAACAGGACAAGATCTTGATTCTGGAATTCTTCACCGAGCTTGCAACTGTTGTTCGATGTGTTCCTGGTTACCCTGTCTGTGACGAGTTCATGCGCGGCATGAAAGAACTTGACCGCACCCGAGAAATCCCCATGTATTTGGCCTTTGCGGCCCAAATCTTTCTCGATATCCATCACGTCCTACGCGGACAAGTTTACTCGGCGCACGATACGTGCATGTCTAACCTCGGAATTATGGAGGAAGACCTCGGGCTGCACTTCGATTTCCATGCCAAGCTCCGTATCAACCACTGGCCTGCGTCGAACGACGAGATGATGAGGCAGCTTCGAGAAAAGATCAAGGTACATCCCCTTTTGCACTATCGAGGAGCTCTGAACCATTAGGTTTCATTGAAGACAACTAACACACCATACTACAGTGGTTCAAGGAAGATCCTGTTCACAAAACCAAGGTCAAGGTATTCGGCCAATCGGGAATACCTTGTGCTGCACCCGTCCACCGAATCTTGAAATACTCCCCTGTGATCTCGGGCCTCATCCTTTACCATTTCCGCGCCGAGACATACGATGTAGGCCTCGCAGTGGCCAACGCATGGGGCTCAATAGCTTACCCGCTGCACCTTTACATTGCTCTACGGCAGGAGAAGCTCCTGTCGCCGTCCGAGTTACCCGCGGAGACATGGGAGGACATGGACCTAGTGCTGGCGATGCTGA
The DNA here is from genome assembly GCA_014872975.1 of Diaporthe citriasiana. Taxonomy (NCBI): domain Eukaryota; kingdom Fungi; phylum Ascomycota; class Sordariomycetes; order Diaporthales; family Diaporthaceae; genus Diaporthe; species Diaporthe citriasiana. The sequence continues at coordinate 288,825 of JADAZS010000018.1, forward strand.
GCGAGGACAGCTTCTACGTCGGTGCCGAATTACCCAGGACCCCGCAGGACTACTTCAAGAAGTTCTGCCTCCAGATGGGCACCACCGTGTCCTCATTCACTAACAGCAAGCGCAAGCGTACATGCAACCTCGAGAACCTACTCTCCAAGAAGGGGCCCCGCGGCATCAAGGATGACTGCGCGCCCGTGTCTGGCATGTTCGTCGGCCGCTACGTCCGCAACACCGGCCAGGTGGACTGGACGCCTGAGCATGTTGATCGCGTCGTCTCCTGCAGCCTATACGAGGAGGAAGGGAACGAGGACGGCACCTATGTTCTGGGACAGATTGAGGACCCAAAGAAGCTACGTGAGCGCAAGAAGAATATTGCCGCCGGTGGGGCGGGCAAGAAGACGACAGCCGCTGGCGCCCGCATGCCCCCGGACCGACTTATCAGGTCCCTGGCCCTCGCCCTCCACGCGGAGTCGCTTACGCTGGCATTCCCTTACCTGACGCTGCACCGCGCGTCCTGGGGCATGCTTCGTGGGCTGCGAGAGGCCTGCGAGCCTCTGCTGCTGGAGCGGTATAGCCCTGCCTACATGGAGAGGGAGAGCCAGTTGCCGTGGGTGGTGGGTTGGATTTTCATGGCGTTGGTGGAAGGAGACGCTAGAATTTTTATCAAGGCTGGTCAGGCTCTCAAGGAACAGTAAGTATCATACCTTCCTTCTGATATCTCTACTACTTTGTTTGAGACTGCGGGACCGCAGGTGGCGGGACATCTCGAAAAGCGCGTTTCATGTCCATTGCTAACCACATTCCTCTTGTAGACTTCGCCAGGGTGAAGGCACAAAGGCGATACAGAAACTGAAAGCGGTCGGCTTCCAGGTGGAAGTTGGCGATGGAGAAACCAGAATGTCTCTGGTGTAGGCCATACATTGGGCAACCTGTCATGTCAAATGCAGTGTAAACGAGTTCACTTTTATGTCACCAAGATTTTTCTTTTACTGCGGGCGGGGAATTGCGTCACGGAGATGAGGTTTTGTGGTGATTGTGGGGCTTTAGGACACAGGTCTGACAACATTTGAATGTTGGGAGCTGTATGCCATCGAAAAGGAGAGACTGAAGCAATAGCTAGAGTAGAACCAAATTGTCAAGCAACTGAAGCCAAGTACAATAATGGAACGACGTGTCTTTTTGGGCCTCCCAGACGCTCAAACTATTCAAAGCGTCATCATCAATTCGTAAACACCCTTTAAGTTACTTCTGTATGGACAGTCTTGCAGAAGAGGCTGCTCCAACAAGGAATTTCACACGGGGACATCAGCAGACCGTAGTTTTGAAGGCCGATATGGAGGGCATGGAAGTTCCGTGAAGCCGAAATCCATTTTTGTGAAGCTTGCTTCATTTGAGGCCACGCGCTCTCTATCTCAACCAGTCAAGTCTCATGTATCAACTTTCATCCCCACGACCCGGTTTCAGGCACACGGATCAACTCCGTACCGCGCCGAGCAGTCCTCGCGCTTTCCGTAGACGTCCTCGAAGACACAGAAGGCAGGCTCCGCATTGTAGGCATAAGAGCAAAAGCGCCACTCGATCTCACACACGCCCCTGACAACCTTCCCAATGATCAGCCTCTCAGTCTGCTCCTTGAAGCCCCACAGCTTGCGCAGCGCGACAGGGTTGACGATGCTCCTCGGGCCGCGGAAGAAGACGACGCGGCTGGCCGGCTCCTTGAGGTACGCAGGCTGAGGGCGGTGCGCGAGGGTGATCTTGGCCCTCTTCCCCTTGACGTGGATGCCCTGGTCGGCCCTGTTGCCGATCAGGACGAGGCGCGTGGCAGACTCGGGCTGCATGAAGCGCACGCTGGCGACGGGCATCGCGGGGGGCACGTTGTTGGGGCCTGGGATGACGTAGACGTCGCAGGCGTAGATCTTGCCGATGGGCTTGTGCTGGCTGATGGCCTCGATGATCATGGGCTCGGTGACGCCGTTGGGGAGGTCCCAGATTGTGACGGCGCAGTTGGTGTTGAGGCTCGCTGGGATTGTGGCACCGGTGATGTCTGAGCGAGTGAGAGACATGAGTGATTTGTGTGAACAGCGCAAGGGACGTGTTGCGATGCAATGCTTACCAGGCTTCTTGCCATCGGCCTTGTTGCTCTTGACCACCTCGTCGTCGGCCTTGGTCTGTTGGAGACCTGTGGGTCGGTTGTGAGTGAGCCATTGATTTTGAAAGTATGACTAGACACGTACCTTTGGCGTTGGTCTCGACCTCCTTGCTCTGCGCGGCCATCTTGGTCGCACCTGGATTCGTGTTTGGTTTGATGGCAGCGTGGTAAAGTGCGGTACCTGAGGCAGGGTCAGGGGCCAAGTTAGAGGTCGCGAGACCCAGGCACGACTTACTTTCTAATTGCGATGCGCGTTCTCCGTCGTGGCCGTCGTCAGCCTCGTCTGGTTCGACGTCTGCGGCGGGGCTGGTAGAAGAAGAGGGAACTGTTTGGAGATGAGTGACAATTCAGATATGGGGATCAAATATGCCCACCGTTCTGAACGATTCCAAGTGTTTGAGCAACCTTGTCAGCGTTCTGGTTGCTGTTGGCAGGAATCGTTGTTGCCAGGAGCTCAGAGTAGGTGGTGCTCTCCTGCAGCTGGGCCTTCGGGGCCTGCTCCCCTTGATGGCGCATCTGCCTCCGCAGCCTGCGAGCACGTGACCCAGCCATCTTGTATCTGGTGAAGAAAGTGAAAAAGATATTGGAGGTGAGAGATGTGAGATTGTAGAAAGCTCAGCAGCTCCTAGGCCGCATCCCGGATAATGGCGGTGGGGCGAGGAGGGCCAGCAAAGACTTTCCCGGTTCAGCTACCTGTCACTGAGCCTACCAGAATTTCTGATTCATCTCCCGCTCCTCTGAAGAAGTCTCCAAACGAAAATGAATCTGATGATATATCATATGTCCTCGTATGCCCCCCATGTGCATCAAAAGAACGCCGGACACTCAACACAGGAATTCCTTTCACGAACAATAACCAACACTCATTCTTGAGTGGCACATAGTACAGCCTCTTTGTACACTTCTTTGATTCAAAGCTTGAGACTCTCTGAATTGTGATAATCTAGAGTAAAAAATATTTTGTCAATGATGCGTCCTGCAGCAAGGATGATTTATGTCGAGCTTCTTTTGAACATGAACATCCCTGATTTGTCCAGCTTCCACGCGAATCAGGAGAAATTCGCCAATCTCAGGGTCTCTTAGAAGTTGATCTGAAGCCAGACTCTTGTACGCCTTTCTATCATTAGACGAATTCAACTGACAGGGCTCATATTGACTCCTGTTCTCCCATTGGTCTGTGACATGACTGAGCAGAGTGAGAGGTTCCAAGACAACAGGCTACCAGCCTCTTTGCAACACAAATTAGCTCTGGCAAGGGAGCTTTTTGGCGTTCCTACTGTGGGATTCTAGAGCAAGGGTGCTTGTGAGAAAAGCTATCCAGGTATCTAGGTAGTTAACGTCTACGAGCTTCACTCGGGTGCCGGCTACGCGGCCACAGCATCTACCTAGGTGCCTAGGTATAGTAGATACTTAGGCAGTACTTGCTGTTAAACCTCCTTTACAATAGCCTCTTAGTACTCACGTCAACTGCACTGACAAATGTGCTGTTATCTGCACTGTATGGCATTTAATGCTGGGTCTTTCGCGTTTAATACTGCATGAAGGGACCACCTTACTGCTCCAGAAGAGTATGTAAGTTATTCTATAAAATTCACTTCTATAAAAGTCTCTTCTATGTAAGGTCTCCTGGCGGTCGGCGCCACTACCTTCTCAACGTACCGCTCGCCTATATGTCGCTTGTGGTCGTTGAAATCACTACTTTTCCATTTGGCGAGCCTAGAATGGTATGAAACCCCTGGTCCATATCTGTATAGATACATATACGGAATCCGCTAGTATCGTCTTACTCTGAGTGGCTCCGGAGCAGCACTCCGCCTTGACGATTAAACGAAGGCTTTTGCCTATAGGAGGTTTAACAGTAAGTACCAAGTGGTTTCGCTTTTAATCCGTATTGAATAAACTCCTATAGAGTAACCTCCTATAGAAAAATCTCCCACAGAATAATCTCCTCCAAAACAGCCTCCTATAGAATGACCTCCTAGAGAATAACTTCGTGTAGAATAACCTCCTACAGAGTAAACTCTTATAGAATAGCCTCTTGAGGAATACTTCTTGTAGATTAACCTGCTTTAGAATTATCTTCTTTGTAACAGCCTCTAGGTAAACCCAGAGTACATCTGGATAGAAGTTAACTAAGCCATAGGGGATCCACAATAATGCTCTCCTCTTTTTTCGCAGTGTGGCTGTGCTATGGAAGTAATGTATGTGATTCTTAGATAGGTCGTAATGTTGCTTTGACAACCTTGGTATGGGACACGATGCTATATGATGAGATGATTTGGGGCAGCACTAAGGGGGTGAGCATGTAATTCTTTCTTGAGTTTGCTATTGAAAACAGGTGAAGTTCTCTTCCGCGGAAATTTCCGACTTGAATTTAACTGCGATTTTGCGATTCTGGACGCCGAGGTTCTTTGACGGCCTCAAAGAAGCTACTGTATCCGTCTGGAGCAGTTAGAAATCCTATTGCTCCAGAAATAAATATGCCCGGTCAATTACACACATGATGGACATCGCTTAGCAACAGGCGATGGTCTGTAGACAGTTGTCACCAGCGCTGAGACCCACGCAGGCCTTCTCATTTTCCTTGGTGGCCGTCTCATCAAACGTATCTATCTTGCCTTTGGGGCAGGCGTTGATGTTTCCGGAGCAGAAAAGATTGTCGCCCTGGTTGCACACGGAGAGGTATTTGGCGTGCTCATAGCTGCACTCCTGGGCGGAGGCAGCGACAGCCATGATGCTGGCGAGCAGGGTGAGGGTTGGGAACTGCATATTGAGATACTTTTAGGTTGCCAAATGGAACGAGTGACGATTGGCTGAGATGATCAGGGTCGAGATGGTATAGGTTTCGTTGGACACGTTCGTCGGAACGGGATATGGCCCCTACAAGTAGACTACCTGCGCCTCTATTTACGCCGCAGAGAGCCTTGGCATTTGTTCCTAGGAGGTCCACATCGGCCCTTCCTTCGAGAAGCCATATTTCCCCGACTCGTGCCCCGGAGCTTTGTTGAATGTCAGGAGATCATGCCCTGTCCAGCTTGATCGATGCTCCGCGGTCTGGAGCATGGAAGCTTACCCCTATTGCGCCCCGTTGACTCATGACAAGGGCAACTTTCTTGGCCGGTCCGAGGAAGTGGCACTTGGAACAGGGTGTTTCTCCAATGGTCCCCCTGTGGATGGAGACAATTTTTGTGGGACTTGTTTTCTTCTGGTGGGTCTAAAGCCTCCCCACGGCAGCACCTGAGTTAAAGTTATGCTTATTGCAAATGCAGTGTAAATCTTAATTCTGTCTTGACAGAGTCTGTGTTGTTGCATGTGCCAGAAATTGAGATCAAGTGAGCCTCACTTAGTCTCAGAATATTTACCCATAACTTGGTGCATCTGATCAGTAGATACTGCGGTGTAGTCATGAGCTATTCACCGGGTCTTAATGGGGAAGACTTTGTTCAATTTGGAGCACTGAGTCTGGTTTCCCGTTGAAAGTTGAACTATGTTGATACTCTTGACTCAGCCAGTTGACACAGGCTCATTACAACCTCTAGGACCCAAGAATGAAATAACAAAAACTTTTTAAAAAACTACCAGCCGGGTCTTTCTGCGCTGACCACTGCGTCCTCCCATCAGAACCAATATCCAACTCGAATCTGTTTCCCAGTGCTCACAGGACTCACTCCGCCAAGCAGGCGAGTGCCAGAATGCCAACTCCACCACCAAGCCAAGGGTTGATAACTCCAGCAATAGCTGCAGCACCGCCAGTAATCGGACCGCAGATGTCCACATCTTCTTCCGCATCCTCTGAAGCCTCAAGACGCATGTTGTAGTCTCTCCCATCCTCGTGCGTCATGATGATGTTGAATCGCTTTGGGGCGTAGTACTGGTCCATGGGACCCTCGCTCTCTTGGAGACAGTCTGGGTTGGAGATGTCGCAGGGCGGGTAAAACTGGGCGTATCTGTCGTGTTCCACACGGCTAGCAAGGTAGATGGTGGTCAGCTGCGGGAACCCATCCTGCAAACACGAGGGAGACTTACCTACCTAGTCATTGATGAGAGGTGTTTGAGCGTCTCGATGATCCCGTTGCGAGCCCAATCATCATAGAAGGCTTGGGCCTGAATCTTCATGGCTTGGATACTCTGAGTCTGGTCTCCATCATCTACAATGCGCCTCGTGTCGACGTCCCACTCTGTATTGCAGCTACCGCCTGTGTCGACTTGTTAGTAACGCAACCTGAACTTCGCAAGGCGCAAACCACCAGCGGGTCGGCTTTCAGATTGCTTCAATTGAAAACTCACCATCGCAGTGGTTGTCCTGGCCAGCCGTATCCAGGGCCGACCAAGGAGGGAGTTCACCCCAGTTGAATTCTGTGCGATGGTCAGTCATCCAGGGGCCACCAGAAACTGCATGGCGGCATTAGTACTAACCACCGCCCCCGTAGTACACGCGAATATTCCATTCACCATCGCCTTCATAGTTCCATGGATCGTCACGAGGCAGCAATTTCCAGTCGCCTTCTGGGCCGGGGAGTGATACAGCGGCTGCACTGACGCATGCCGCCAGACCGAGAGTCATGGTTGTGAATTTCATGATGACGCCACGGGTTTCTAGTAATTAGGAGGGTAGGTCTTGGTCAGAGGATAACGAAGAGGGGGAAAAAGGCAAAAATCCTAATTTCCTGAACTGACTGAGTCTTTTGCGATGAAGTTGATCTGGTACGGATCACAAACAGTCTTGCATCACGGAGCGAGAGGGTGGTCCCATATTTATAGGCAATCGAGCCCTACTGCGTTCCGCGGTCGTTCTCATGATCTCTTGCGCCGCTGAAGTGAACCCACCCACACGATCCGGCACAGCCGTCAGACCTCCCTACCAGACCATCGCCTTCGTGTCAAAGATTCAATAAATTGGGCGAGCATCTTCCTATACAGAGTGCCTTGTCTGTGTCAAAGGTTTGAAGTCTCACTCTCACTCAGCGCCATATTGAGATCCGGGAGGCTGACTGCCCAGAGTTCAGCCTCATCCTTCCCAGACTTCTGAGTGGATCTGCGTTTGATCATATATGTGTTCCCCGCGAACAATTTCGGCCACGTCGGGACTTCCTCAAGGCAGTCTGACAAGCTGTGCCCGGCAGTGGAGGAACTCGAACAAAATCTAATACGATATTGGCCAATTAAGATCGTCAGGTAACCGTGCCAAGATTCCCTCGAGGCTGTCTGACATGTTGCCAGGTCAGGGGATCAATGAGATCGGCGATAGGCCACCTCGAATGGGGTTTCAACGCCCTCTGATGTTTAATGGTTGATTAATGTCGGGATATCTTAGCATGGCCCCCACCGGATGTCGGCAAGAGACCATCTGGAGCAAAGTTGATTCTCACGGTGACTTCGGCTGCCTGCCGACGCCTAGGATTCGCAGCAAGCTACAGATGAAGAACAAAAGAACCCTGTCACAGCAGGGGCATTTACTTGGATACTCACTTAAATAGTCACATAAAATAGGAATGTATCTGTGCGAGACTATATTATCAGCTCTCATTTCACTACTGCATGAGGCCTGACCAGCTCAACTGTCTTAACCCTTTGCCTAAAGGGTCTTGGGCTCGCAAATTGATGCTTCGAAGGGAGACCTGTGTGTCCCGATATGGTAAGCTATAAATATTCATGAGAAGTGTAAGATTACCCCAGTGTCAATGTCATGTTCACTGCTGAACAATGGTGACACCAAGGAGCTTAGAAGCACCAGTTGCAGTACAAATGTGCACACGGCATTCGGTGAAGGGGATCATGGTTAGGTCAATGTAATCACATCATGGCCGTTAGCTAATGAACAGTCAATCCCAGGGTTGAGCATAGGCGATACAGTTATGCCGCGTTATAATCAAAAGAGGAGTCGAACGCGATGAATGAAGGCGGAGCAACCCGGGAGGCAGGACTACCTGGTCTGTCATTTGCCAGCTTTCTGAGCTTTGCAACGCCCCAAAAGATGGCATAGCAAGCGTTGGATTGTGCAGCGGTCCGTATTTCGCCAGCCATAGGCGATTGGAGGTTTCGACACACATGCAGCCAGCGCTGGCACCAGCAAATTATTCGTCACGGTGCAGCTCTACGAGGAGAGACTGCGAGAGGAGGCAAAATGGTATTGTTCGATTACGTAACAAACAAATCTGGTCATCGTGTGTGTGGGACACAATCAATTGGGAAAGAGTAAACACGTTGAAGCAGGAATCTTGATTCGTATTTCTTGCATGTTCTGCATACATAGTGAAAGGAGGGGCTGCTGGCAGAAATGAGCACGGCTGTACGGTTGATTTTACCCCGCGCCCCCGTCACCCCATGGGCCCCACCAGCTGGTGCTATTGAAGCTCATCACCGGCCGAGAAGATGGAGCATGCAAGCATCCGTGGACCAAGCCCGTCTAGCATGAAATCACTCAATCGAACCAACCAGCAACATAATAGCCTGAATTCTCGCGCCTCCATGGCGAGCGGATGATTTTCCACAACAGCCTGTTGCGCGCCAATCACGATGGATTGCGCCTCAAGAGCTCAACCTGTTTGAGCTATATAGCTTGGCCCAGCTCCCATGCTTGCCCCTCCTACCATCGTCACCCTACCCATTCAACCTGACAACAAAGCACAGCACTCCTCTGCCAATAACGGAAAGGAACAAGCTGCAGCCATGTCGTCCGACGAGATCTCCTTCCTGCCCCTGGGAGCCATCCTCCAGTCTCTCCACGTCGGCGGCGTCAACATCGTGCAGGGCTTCCCCTCGCAGGAGCACTACGAGGCGCACAACAGCTCACATTTTGGCGCCACCATCGGCCGGGTGGCCAACCGCATCTCCGGCGCCACAATCAACTCCCTCAACGGCCAGTCCTACAAGCTGCAGGCCAACAACGGGCCCAACAACCTGCACGGCGGCGAGAAGGGCTGGGGTAAGAAGGTCTGGGACGGCCCCAAACCCGTCGGCACCAAGGAAGAGGCCGCGCCGGGCTTCGGCAAGTTCAAGGAGGGTGGCGAGAGCGTCCGCTTCAGCCTGCACTCTCCTGATGGGGACGAGGGATTCCCTGGCACCGTCGATGTGTCTGTTGTGTACACTGCCGGCAAGGACGAGAAGGGCGCCACTGTGCTGGGCATGGAGTACGAGGCTACGCTTGTGGATGGCGCAGATGAGACGGTCATTAACATGACGAACCACTCGTAAGTGTCACGCGGCCAACACTCAACAGCTACCCAATCAACTCCCTATCATAACGATGGAACCTGACGATTTAAAATTCTATCCAAACAGCTACTTCAATCTCTCGGGCGGCCCCTCCATCGAGGGCACACAAGTCGAGCTAGTGACAAACTCATACCTCCCACTCGACGACGGCGGCATCCCAACCACAACCAAGCCAACCGCCTACCCCAAGTTCGAGGGCAAGAAGCCCTTCACGCTGGGCGCCTCGGAGCCAGACGTAGACGACTGCTTCATCCTCGACGACTCGACCGCCTCCTCGGTCCCGCTCGACACCCGCAGCCAGCCCCTGACGCGCCTCGTCGCCGCCCACCACCCGGCCACGGGCATCCACCTCGAGGTCTACAGCACCGAGCCCGCCTTCCAGTTCTACACGGGCAAGTACATCGACGTCCCCGCCGTGGGCGGCGCCGCCTCCAGGGGCGCGCGCAGCGGCTTCTGCGTCGAGCCCAGCCGCTACGTCAACGCGATCAACGTCCCTGAGTGGAAGGGCCAGACGCTGCTGAAGAAGGGGCAGACGTATGGTGCGCGCATTGTGTACAAGGCGTGGAAGGAGTGAGTATGAGAGAAGAGGGGGTTGAAGGGATTTGGTCTGCAAATTGCATCTTGATGCCTCTGGCTCGGGGACCGGGCTTGCATGTAGCATAGCATCCACACCACACCAAACTGCAGCATAACCTTGCATATCGCATTGAATTAATCACATCTCGTCCACACCAACGTCCTGGTCCTGATCATCATCCCCGCCCGCATCTCCCCGTGCCGGCGCAGCAACAACCGCCTTCTCGCCTTGCTTCCTGTACAGGCCAGCCAGGAACTCGCTCGTGCTCGCCTCCTCGATGCCCTTATCCTCCCTCTTCCGCAGGAACCTAGGGAACCGCATGCTAAGTCCCCTGTCCTCGCTGACCAGCCCTATCGCAGCCGTATAGACGGGGCTCAGCGTGATGTCGGCAAACGCCATCTCCCAGACCTCCTGCGGCTCGAACCACACGTCCGGCTGCGGGCCCGAGTACTCGACGAAGCCCGGCTGGCGGGCGTGCGTGTTCTTCCGCTCGCCGGAGCCGCCCTCACCGCTGCCGTCGTCGTAGAACTCCTTGTTGGCCTTGTAGAACGCGTCCGTGAACCCGCTGATGCACTTGGTCACCACCTCGAGGCTGCCTGTCTCCTCGTTGCGGCACGCCAGCAGGATCGGCGACCACCACTTGTGCTTCCGCCCTTGCCCGTGCCACCCCGCCACGGGGACCAGGTCCAGCGTGTCGAAGGTGGTGCCGTAGTCTTTCTTGACTTTTAGCCATGAGTCGAGGCGCTTGTCGGGCTCGTAGGTCGCGAGGAGGGGCTTGCGGCGTGACTTCTTCTTTTCTTCTCCGCCCTCTTGGTCCTCGGCTTTCCCTTTGCCCTTCTTTGTCTTCTTGCCTTTCGGAGTTGGTGGTGGTTTCGGCTTGGCGGTCTCCGCGCCAGCCTCGCCTGGGTCGTCACCCTCGTAGGCGAGGTCGGGCAGGTTGTCAAGGATCTTGACCATGATGCCCTCACACTTGATGTCGGTGGCCTGCTTGAAGAAATCTGATACGGTCTCCGCGTCCTGAGATGTTGCGTCGAGGCTTTTGACCCAAGTGAAATGGTTCGGGACTTCTGTGAACAGTGACCGAAGTAGTTCTCGTCTCTCACGAAAAGGTCGATCGAGGAGAGGCTGTCCGTTGAGATACATCAGGTCGAAAGCATACATACAGACATCAATAGTGACGCTGCCAATCTGCACGTCCTTCCTGGCCCTGTTCGACAAGGTCTGGAAGGTCTTGAGCTCTCCATTCTGGCGGTTGATGGCGACTACTTCGCCCTCCATGATGAAACTCCCGACACCCTCACCGCGGACCTTCGGTATGAGAGCCACGAGGTCGGGATATTTGTCGGTCATGAGTTCCAGGTGGCGGGAGAATATCGTAACCTTGCCCTTCTCGTCGCAGTGGATCTGGGCACGTTGTCCATCGTACTTGAATTCACAGGCGAACTCGCGGCCGTCAAGCTTGGTCAACATCTCGGCCAGATCTCGGGTGATGCTTCCCAGCATGGGGCGTAATGGGATATGTAGTGTCAAACCGCATCGGATTAGTAGCTCCTCACACACGCCGATCTCAAGCATGATGGGAACGAGATCGTTGTAGTTCGGCCGTCGGGCAAAGCAAGCCTTCACAATCTCCTCGGCTTTTGCGTACGTCTCTGTGAGCTCCTCCTTTTTCATTGCTGCTAGCTCTTTCTGGGTTCTTATGGGAAATTCAGCACCAGGTGGCCGAGACAATAGCAGAGCTCGAGACAGTGCAATCAGCATTGTTGTCTTGACTGCACCGATGCGAAGGTGCTGGCAAAGCGTTCGCACGATATACCTGCTCTCCTCGCCGCCCCTCGCATCTTGCAGGAGTCGGTCCACGATCCTCTGCTTCTGCTCAACGCTGCCCTGCCCGGAGCTATTGGCGATCTTCACCAACGAATCGTACACGGCCTTGATTGTGAGGGGCTTAGGCTTCCGCAAGGTGAAGCTCTGCTTCTTCTTGGCTTCAAATGCCACGTCTCCCGGGTCACCATACCTATCGTAGATGGTCTTCAACGCCCGACCGTCTAAGCCACAAACCTGTTTCAAGGCCTTGGAGATAGCCGAGCCGCCCAAACCCAGCTCCAGCGAGATGTATGGTGGTGATATAGAGTTTGTGGCGAGCCAGACTGCAGGCAGGAGGCTGGCAGGGTCTGCTTCGACGAGGAGACGGACGCAATTGACCAGTGTGTCGACTGTCTTAATCCGCTTCGTCGTTCCCCCGACCAACACGAAGCATCTTGTGAGTAGAGCATACGATGCGTTCCCACCTTCTACAGCCCATGCCTTTTGCAGATCAGGTATGTACTTTGCCGGTTCGAATGTCAGTGGACTCTCGTCCAGGGGAATCGTCGCGGAAACTGATTCCTCAGCATCTGCCATGGACTGCAGTGACAATGTGTTCTTCCCCATCTGCTTGAAAGCCGAGGGAGGTGCACTTTTAGGTGTGCCTGGGGCCTCAGGTGTTTCTACTCCAGTGGGTTGAGGTCTGGGTTGCTCGACGGTCTCTGGGTCTGGCCTTCTCTGATCCCCATTGGATCGTCCGGCTTGGGCAGCCTCTTCGTCCCATTCAGCTTGAAGCTTTCTGGCAAGCTCTTCGTCCGTCTGCTCCTGGTCATTGGGTGTTGCAACCGGCTCGTCCGGCTTCTCAGGAATGGACTCCGGGGCATTCTGTTTCTGTTTTGCAAAGAAATATTCCAGGCCTTTAGACGCCTGCTTGCTGTCGCTATTCAGCTTTCGTTTCTTTGCTGGGCTGGCCATGGTGGGTACATCCAAAGGTTGCAAGGGTTTGGTCTCCTGTTCGACCAGGCTCGAAAACTACCGCATTACTCCGCGCATTTTCACCGTCTCAGAGCGCCTGCGACTAAATCAAACGTTTATGTCCCGCAGTCAAATTATAGGGCAGGGTCGGTTCGTGAGCATCAGCTTTGTGGTATTTCGTCTTCAGGAGTCGAGTCCAATGAGTGGCTGTCCTCCAAGCCGTCTCGCGGTCGACCATGAAAAAGGATGAGCCTTTCTTTCAGCGTCTGTTTATAAATGCATCGACAGGTGAGCCTGACCTTGGTTCACCAGTTACGAGGCAGAAACTCTAATTACAGACAGTCCGGGGCGGACTTCAAGACTGGTGATGTCACTGCCCCTTGTCGCGTCTCGTCGGCCTATACGCGCTAATTGGCCCGAGCGGTTGCTGACTTCTTCCGTCGACCGGACGCTAGTCCCATTTCAGCCTTAGCGCATCACACACCAGAAGGGCAGAAGGGAGTCAGACCCAGGCGCAGACGTTCAATCTTTGATGGTGGGGCAGCCCAGGGAAAGACAGACATCGACATCTGGACTTCTGAACCTCACCCGGGCCACGCATACCCTGTCCTCACCTCCTAGCATCCATACACACACCCGTTGCCCACCATGAGCAACACCGAGGACCCCCAAGAGAGGCCGCAAGACATCAACCAGATCATCAATGGTCTGGAGCGGTACAACCCCGAGGCCGTCGGCCCCCTCGAGAACTACCTCCAGCAGCAATGCGAACAGCGATTTTGCGACGGAAACTCTAACAGGGTACTGTTGAAGCTGTACGTTCACCTTGGCCCTTCTGAAGTCTCATCCGTGCTGCTCGTGTATTATGACGATCCAAATTTAATCACGTTTCCTATTACCTGACTGTCCTGTGGTCCACGCGACTGCGGCGCATGAAGTCACCTTCAAGAATATCTGACCAGCCTACACCTTGCACACTTAAGACGGACCGACAGCTATCACTCAGGATATACTGTTGGCTAACACACTGCCTGCCCACCAGGTACCAACTGAACCCAGACCGTATCAAGGATGAGGTCATCACAAACATCCTCGTCAAGGCAATGACCGCCTTCCCGTCACCACAGTTCAACCTCGCCCTCCACCTTCTCGCACCATCGTCCCTCGCGCCCGGCACCGAGCTGTCCGAGGCAGTCACCAAGCTCCGAGCCCTCAACGCACACCTCCAAGGTGCATCCTTCAGCCGCTTCTGGGCCACCCTCGACTCGGACGACCTGTATGCCGATCTGACCACCGACATTGACGGTTTCGAGGACACCATCCGCGTCCACATCGCCCAGATTGTCAGCGAAGCCTTTAGGGAAGTGCAGATTGACATTCTGGAGGAGTGGCTCGGCCTCGAGGGCAAGGACGCCGTCCAGAAGTACGTCATCGACACGTGTGGCTGGAAGGTCGAGGGCGAGAAGGTGCTCATCCCCAAGAACGCCGACAACGAGGCCAAGAAGGCTGAGATCAGGGAGGATGTCAACGTGGACATGTTCGCGCGGATCATCCGGAGGTCGTGGGAGGAGGTCGCCTAGATGTCGCGCAACAAGTGGACGACCAAGAGGGGGAAAGCCGGAGCCCGAACCCGGGACGGGCGACGAAGGGTTGGGGCTGGTGTCGGACCGTGGCATGGTTGCATTTAGCACATTGGCGTTAGGGATGGTGGGATCTTCTCGGGCCCGAATATGGCCCGATCGACGACTTGGTAGCCGGGCGTTCGCCGAGCTGAGGAATACAAAAAGTCCATAATTGCCTCCATCCGTCTCCTGGGAGTAAGAATATTCACCAAGCTGGAGATCTCGTCTCTCTTACACATGGCCATTGTCTGGCTTGCGGTTACGCCTCTGAAACAATGATTGGAGGCCGCGCTGTCCCCAGGCATGGGCTTTCCCCACGCCCGCACGTCCGCCATGACCGTGTTGACCCTCAATCACACCGCCAACTTTTTGTGCTTTCAATCTTCGTAAGTCACTTTTTGGTACAGCTTCATCGGCGTTTCCATGCACCAGGTGTGCTATCTCGTCCACATAAAATGTCACCAACACCAAAAAAGCGGAGACAGGGAGCCCCAAGCCGACTGCTTGATGTTAGGTGGAGAGCGCTTTTCCGAGAGAGGGTTTTAGGAAAATTGCTTACAGAGCCATGAAAACGCCCATTTGGGAGTATACATATGGGATATCGCCGGCGTCATTGTGCGGGAAAATGGATATGTCCAATGCAAAAAGGGTAGACAGGAAGGTAACCGGCAACTTTTGAGACTTAAGTCGTCCTAATTTCGAGGGGGGGAAAAAGATGTTCGATGGACCGCATCTTACGAATAAAATCGTCACGACAGTGAAGACCATGATCGTCCTTCCCTGCTTCGTTGCATCTTCAGAGGCCCTGCGCGCCCATGTAGATTCAACCAGATGACCATGTTTCTGGCGGAGGTCCAAATGGTGATTGATCTGGAAGACAGGCCAGCTCAGCTTCTGGATCGTCTCTTGTGCTCACCATGTGTGCGTATCTTACAATGTCTTGTACTTGGCCTGCATCGTGGACAAGCTTTTTGACCTTGCCAATTGTTGTGTCTAATTTCGCCCATGCTCGATAGTCATCAATCAGTTCAAAGACACTTTTGTCTGCGTCAGTCAGACGGACTGACTCATACGTGCTGTCAGTGTCCCTTGTGCTTCCAGCAATAGAGCTGGCCTTTTTCTTATTCATCCTCGTCAGGCATGCGAACGGATCCGTTAAGACCGATGACTGGCCCATTACTACGGTCTTGACAATGCTCAGCTCGTCCAGAATATCCTTTACCTCCTTGAGACGGTGAGTAGCAGCCTGCAATATTTCACCAGCTCGAATTTCTCGCTCGGTCGATGCGTAGTTGCCCTGTGAGCTCAAACCAGCAATGAAGGAGTCAAGAAGTTTAACTTCCTCGTCAGCCTACAGAGTGCAAGCGGCCAGCCGCGCATGATGAATCTTGAGCCAGCTATTACTAGCATACTTACAGCTCTTGCTATTGCAGTACTAAATATCTGGAGGAGTCGCTCCCTGTGTTTACCGATCTCCAAATCGATAGTTTCCCTCACGCAAGCTCCAATTGCGAGAGGCACCATGCCAAAGGGTGATAAGAGCGGCGGATGTGTTTCCTTTCCATGCACTACGTGTTGAAGCATCATTTCTCGCACATTCCTTGTGGAGCCCAAACCTTCAGAACAGGACGTAGTGATTCGGTCTGTGATTAGAAACTTTCTTCCAAAACTGACACTGAACATTTTGAGGATGGCTTTTATCTTTGTCCACAATTTGGAGCCAAAGCTGATCGACCATGCACACAAGACGCTCATCTTCTGGGACAGGATGAGCTCCATGACCCTGATGATGGAACAATACTTGGTCCATAGTTCGCTCGTCAACGGTATCTGATGACGAAACTGCGCACAGAATCATTCAGCGTGCGCGCAACACTGCCCTTGCCAGACAAAACACAGATCGCCACTGGGTTGGGGGATGCAATAACGGATTGTTCATTGTGCAATACATTCAAGTTCAGGCTGCAGCAGGCTCTGGTGGCGGCGTAGAAATGCTCAGGAGCCAGGTAATCTGCCTACCGCATGGTGGACTCAATGCCCTCGTGCGGCATCTGTGAGTGAGTCCAAGTTGGTGTCAGCGAAAATTTTCCGATCTCTCAAACCCTCCGAGACCCAAACGAAGTTTCTTGCCCTCAAGACTGCTGCTCTCGGGCTAGGGCGTATTCTCAGTTCAAGGGAGTTTAGTTATAGTGGTAGATGAGGACTTCTCGTCGATCCACCAGTATTAGTCCATATGATTCACATATATCAACAACCCATGACTGTGGTAGTTGCAAAATGTGCTTTTCTCCGCATAAGATGTCCTAAAAACCATGGAAGTTTTAATATTGTGGTAGCTAAGCGCTCTCTACATCAACAAGCATGGATCTTCAGTCGTGGAGAGCATGGATTTACTTAACAGTGGTTCAGTTTGGCTTATTTGCAACCTATGATCAGTTCTGCTGGCTGTGGGTCTGGGATCTATTCGTTGTTCGAGTTTTTGAGAGAGCAGACGATGATGGGAAACGCCAAATGTAAGCGTGGTTGCCCAGTTGGGGCGATTCGCATCCAGGCTTTGAGGCGACCTGTTCCGAGACTAGTTATCATTTCACTCAATTCAATTTGAGGATTTAGTATCACAATGACTACAGGTCGATGGGAACAGCATCTATGTTGACTATATACCGGTAAAAAGAAGTAGATACATTGAAACTCGGGTCGAGGGCCACGCGCCGGACATCTTGTAGCATCGAGCCAAAATCTAGCCCCGTGTGCCGGTGAAAGAGGTCTCGTACGATTGCTTGCAGGCCCTCAACCAACAAGGAGAATTCTCCTCAGCTCCTCCGACAGACTGTAATCTAGCAAGTGAAGACCGAAGGACCCGGGACGGTGTATGAGGTAAGAGGCGGGTAGTACTGTGGATCAACATTAGCAGTTTCACACACAAAAATTTAGTTTTGGCGTGACTTACAATGTTGACTTTGACACCGGGGTCAGTTCCCTATACAGAAGACAGTCAGCTCATGTACTAGGGAATTGAAGAGGCTGAAAGAACAGAGTGAGGACAGAATCGATCCAGAGACCGCTTACCTTGTAAGCACCAGGGAAGCTGACGGTGTTCGTCGGCGTCTTCGAGCCCGTGCCACCAACGACGTTGATCTGGGCACACTCGGTGTAGAACTGAGCACCGGGGTAGTTGCCGGCGCCGTGCAGGGCGATCATCTCGGCGCGGAGCAGGTACTGGCCGGGCGCGATGCACTCGGGGATCTTGATCTGGTGCTTGCCCTGGCCGTTGATGACCTTCTCGGTGCCCCAGACCCCATCGATGAGGCCGTCCTGCTGAATCTTGAACCAACCGCCGCCTACGCCAGTGTCAGTGGTCGCGTCGGACACCTTCTTGAGGTAGGCGAGCGTGGGTCCCTTGTGCGAGATGTCCATGACGTCGGCAGGGCCTGAGCCCGTCGTGCTGAGCATGTAGCGCCAGAGGGCGGTGACGGTGGACCCGGCCTGGACGGTGATCACCTTGGAGGTTGGTGTTGTTGGGTTCGGGGGCCCGTTGCAGGCTATCGAGTTGGAGGTTACGTCCTCGATTGGGCCATTGTATGAGGGCACGCGGACGCCGTTGCCCACGCCCTGGTTTACGCCGCCGACTTCGAGGGAAGAGAAAATAGTGTGGGCGCTTGCCAGCGAGGCAGTCAGAATAGGGATGAGAACCTTCATTTTGGTCAACGACACGCTGTTGAGTATAAAAAGAGAGATAGATTGAATTTCGAATAGACAATGACTGTGGGTGTTTTTCCGCCTGAGTGTTGCAAGAAAATTCTCATCGGAATGGGAGTTCTTCAACAGCTTTATACTGAGTCTCAGAGACACTCCGCCATCTGCTCAGGTGACAGTTGACCGCTCTTAGTCTCATTATCCCGGAGTCTCGAGCCGTGGGAGCGACAATGCAGCGTGTTTGGGTCGTTGCCCAGGAGCCAAGACTGCCAGGACGGCGAGACACCAACCGTGATGTTTACGGAAATTCATAGGGGCGCAGTCCTAAATTGCTTGCTTGAATACCAACAAAATCGGACTTGAAATGAAACTACAAGATAATTCTTGAGATCCCTGCCATCATTGACTTGAACTCAGAAATGTAACAAAATACTTTGAAGTCATGGATGCAATTACTATCTGGTTCTCGGTACCGGAAAATGTCCAAAAACCAACTACGTGCAATATGGAAACCATGATGCTGTGCTACAATGGTCCGACAGCATTGCCACTTGAACCAACTTCATGTTCCTAATCATGGCCCTTTTGTTTCCGCAACTGATGGGTGCCCTCATCCCGAGCCCTTGCGAATGCAAGTACAGCGCTGTGGCAGCAGTCGGATTAGCAAGTCCTATTCCCGGCTTGAGAATTTCCTGTCAGCCACCAAGTATTTATCCTGTGACGCTTGACTCTGGTAGTCTAGCTGACATAGTTGGAGGGCAGGTTCGGCTCTGCTGCCAAGTCTTGGCTACCTCCGGCTCCCGAATGCCAGGCTCTAGGTGCAACTATACCGGGCATAATGTCACTGATGCCGGAAAGCTCCTGGACAAGCAGACTGGCTCCTCCTGCACGAAGGTCCAAAACTAGTAACGCACAAACACACACAGATAAAGAGGTCTTGAATCAGGGCGCTTCACGAGGCACATGTTGCACGTCCCAGAATGGCGCTAGGCCACAGAACCGGTGACCACTCCATCTCTGAACGGCCCCCAATCTCATGCTACGGCACCTGGGCAATCAATCATCACAGCCACTCAACGCTGCACACGCTGAAAAGCTTTGGCCGTAAGATGAGGTCGATTTTCAGCTCAGCCAGGGGTAAAGCTGAAACGAAAGCCCTGACCAGGCGGTACCTGAAGTTCAGAAGCGTTCAGTTGCTGGTGTTTTGTGTGGTCACAGTCCACCGCCAATCCTTTGCATCTGCTTCTTCGTTGTACCAACGGATATTTACTCGTGATGTTTTCACCAATTTCTTTCCGTGTATCGCCCTGTCCAGCACCTCCGGATTCCAGCAATTTCTACCCTTCCCCTGAAAGCCGGACTTTCAAATGGCATCGCCAACGCCGACACAGAGGATCACTACGGTGTATGCGACGCGAAATATCCTTGGTCCTCTCACGACAGTGTTCACCGCGCCACAACAATGCGACTTCGCCGGCATCATCAGTTCCCAGACCTCGGCGTACAGAGGTCAGGCCTGCGTCGTCGACCATTTAGTTGACGCTTCAACTTGTTGGCCACTGGCGACTGCTGCCGCGCCGTTGAAAAGCCCGCCTTTGAACGGCTGGGGATTCTACTCGCCCGGGATTTCATGTCCTGCTGGGTATACCAGCGCTTGCTCTGCTACACAAGGGTCTATTACAGGCTGGGAAATGCAATTCATGATAGACGAAAGAGAAACGGCGGTTGGTTGTTGCCCGACGTACGTCCTGGTCTTGGCCTTTCTATGGCGTTGCGTGTTGAATCCTACCTAGGTAACACCTAATTGGACCTCTATAGTGACTTTGGCTGTACAAATATGCCGAATGGCCAGACCTGTATTCAAACCGCCTCAAACGAATTTCTGACGGCTCATTGTGGCGCCGAGGGCATCTTCCTCTCTACTGGCTCCGCCACGTATCCGCTCATGTCTACAATTACTAGTGCGGGAGACCCGCCGACATCCTCTGCAGTGAGCCTCACAGTTATGGCACCAATGATCCAGATCAACTGGAGGAGTGAAGATTTGGAGACTGCCTCTCAAGCAGTCTCCTCCTCCACGCCTTCTAGTATCAGTCCCAGCACGACTTCAAGCGGCTCTACCTCAGCCGCTACTAGTACTCAACCAGTGTCTTCTCCTATAACTTCCAACACAAGCCCAAATTCAATCCCAAGCGATTCTATCTCGGTCGGAGAATTATCTGGTGCCGTCATTGGTGGGGTGATATGTCTTTTTGCTATTCCAGCGGCAGTCTTTCTCCTTATAAGACGACGGAAAACACAGGGCAACATCAACGACAATGTGATGAAATCGGCCGTGACTTATAGGAAGCCGGGCGGCCACGAGAGTGTTTCTGAGCTACCATCGGTTGAGCGCTCTCTTGAGCTCCCGGGACTTCGAGATCCTAGTGAGCTGCCCGGGTATCAGAGTCCTATCGAGTTGCCAGCTTCACCATACACACCGAATGCAGTGCGATACCGGCCCTAGTGGGTGTATGATTGTCAGCGGTGGTGACAAGGATGTCCGTGTGCCAAACAGGACAGTACGGTTTTGTCAATGGCGCGGTCTGTTGAATAAGGTCTGGCCGAAGGAGAACATTAGAATCGGGAGCAATTCGAGAAAGGCGATCATATGGAGATCGGATATCCGCACCCGCAGAGACTGATGGAACCGGTCTGCCCGGCATTTCCGTTACCACCGGGCGTGGTCCTCTTGCAAGGAAGCTCGGCAATCGTCTTCCGGATGTCGTCTGCTCTTGAAAAGATTGGAAAGACTCTCTGGAAGCCGAGAAATGTGGTGATTCCCCCAACGATCGCGGTACGCCAAAATGACGCGTGATTGCTGCCAAGAACGAAAGCTACATATGTACCCTGCCTACCCCGGATCTGCAAATGTCTTCGACCGCGGAGACCGACCAAGTCGCTGGTTATCACCGAGCTCACAGAGACCAACGGTGGAGGCGAGCGCCCAAACAGTATTGGTATTGTTCCCAGTAGGGTTAAAGAGAAGGAAATGGTATGATGATATAACAACGACTTGACCGCTTCCTCTTGAAGGGAAGTGGTCGTCGTCTTTTCAACCGCGAGAAAGGGCCCTCTCATCTTGTGCCGTCTCGTCTGCAAAAAGGAAGCTGCATCCATGACATGACCCGTATTGGCCATCTTGGCCGTCCAGGTCAGCGGCCTTCAAGTGATGGCTGTCGTGGACCACCTGATGGTCAACACCACCGTAGGACTCGGGAGAGGTCTACGGCATGGTGAACGGGTCGACCCCAGGCGTCTAGCAATTCATGGGGATCCCCGTCGCCGAGCAACCACTCGGTTCTCTACGCTTCCTCGCTCCCCAGCCCAAGAGCCGCCAGAACGAGACCATCGACGCCACCTACACACGGCCCAACTGCCCTCAGTATCCCATCAACAAACAAACCCAGCTGAATATGTACACGTACGATTTTCATCACGTGTGCTAGTGATATGCTAGGAGAATCGTGGTTACGTCAATAATTGCGTACCCTAGGGTGATTTTGCGCAGACATAACAAGGAGTGGGATTGAGATTGCATGAACCTTCTTGATGAGATCTCATCCACATGAATACGTAGAATCAAGTCTCAGAGCAAGATTGCCATTAACGTCTACAAGTTTCAATTGAATCTCGTTGTACTCTTCCGAAACCACTGAATCTGTTCAAATCTAATCACTCTCCAAGGCGCTCTACTTTCATCATCATCCCGTCGACCGGTTTGCCAGTGATTCGAATTGTCTGTAAAGTGAATTTCAGTATTCAGAAAGTTCGTCTTATGGCATGTAAGCTTCGTGTACTTACAGAGTACAACTCAGACGTAACCTTCAATCGGCCCTTACCGTCAATTACGGGTTGACCGCCGACGTCCAATTCCAACTGGCCCAGACCGACCTTGATGAACTCGTAGCGGCGTACAAGCATGGAAATTATAATGCGCGCCTCAATGTTCGCTAGCTCCATACCGATACAGCTCCTTGGGCCCCGCTCGAACGGCCTCCAGGCGCTGGGCGGGCAGACAGTACCTTCTGACTGCAGCCAACGCTCAGGCACAAAGTCGTCGGCTGTTTCTCCGAATACTGCGCGATCACGATGAATGATGCTGTGATTGATGTAAATCCAGTTTCCGTCGAGGTTGTACTCTCCCTGCGGTGTGGCAACCACGAATCCGGTCTCGGGCTTGGAAATACGGATTGAACCGGCCGGAGGGTGTAGCCTTAGGACTTCCTTGATTACGGCAGAGATGTAGGTCATGCGATGGAGGACTTCGCCACCATCACGAGCCAAAAGCCTCTCCTGAACTGAGGCAGAGCCTCGGACTCCTGTCCCCGGCCCAAAAAGGCTGTCCAGCTCGTCTCGGACGGCTTTCAGAGCATGAGGGGTTCTGAACAGCTCATAAATGCTCCATATGATCGTGGTGCTCGTCGTATCGTGGCCAGCAAAGAGGAATGTTTTGAGCTGATCGCAAGTTTCCTCCATCATCTGGGGGGTGAGAGACTCTATTTCCTGCAGGCTGAGCGCCAGGATGGTGCGGGGTGTATCAGCAGAAGCTCCGCCATGGTCGTGCGATCTCATTTCATCGAATTTGCGACGGACAATCTGCCTCAAGCTGCGAGAAATTCGTGTGCCCAGATGACGCCGCCTCAGATGAACGAGAGGTGTTAGCCACCAAGGAGCCTGGAGCTTGTCGTCTACATATGCTGGTTCAACATTAGCAGTGACTGATACCAGGCCCTAGGTGAAACGCATACTCTTTATCATTTCTTTGAACATTTTGATGAGCTGATCCTGATCAGAAGATGCAAAATCTTGAGCATTCATATCCTCCCCCATAGTGACTGCTCCAATAATGTCGAAAGTAACGTTTGTCGTTGGTTGGTCGAGTGGGAATTCCTCTCCTGTCTTAGCAAAATTATCTAGGACATTCAAATAAGGCGTGGCCTTCTCGATGATCAAAGGCAACAGAGTTATGAGGTGTTGTGGTGCAAAGCCTGGGTTAAACCTCTTGCGAACTACTTTCCATTGTTCATTCTTAGGTATTGATCAGCAATCTCGGCCAAAAGAAAAAAGGGATTGGGGAGGGCTGGGCTGGAGAGGTATTTACTTGTTTGAACAATATAGAGTTAGGCCCGATCAAGCTGACAATACGGTCTACCGATGGCGACTTTGGTGCGCCGTATTGTGGGAAGTACTTCGATGGTTTTGATACCTGCTCAGCAACTTCGTGACTTGCAATAACGACCATAGGAGGAACTACAGGCCAATTGTCAAGTAGCATTATAGGAGGTTTCCCCAAAGCCTCATGCATGTCGGCAATTATTGCGTCTACCGCGTGTTAAATTAGTAAACGTTTTGTGATCGTGCACATGTGTGGGCAAAGTGTAAACTAGCCTGGATGACGATCTGGGATGCCTTTTTTGGTGAACTCGTAGAATGTAATGAGGTGCCCCCAGAAAAACGAGGGAGTAAGTTGAGGAATGTGCGCATTCTGCTTGAATCGTTTGTAGTACAGCTTGGTGAAGAGGTAGGTGCTCGTGGCGAGCAGCGCTGTGACAGCAATGGCCTGGGTCGAAGTTGACAGACAATTGACCATCTCGACCACCTATTGATGTTTGAATTCGGGTGATACGCAGTCTCGGACGTTGCTAGTTCGGAGTGAAAGTAGACAGCGAGTTGCTTGAGGACCTTTTTGCGGGTGCTGGGTGGTGTGCAGCAGTCAGCCAAACTCAGACTGGCTCATGTGCGTTCCTTTTAAATACCTACCTAGGTACATGAGATCAACCGGCAAGCCAGTTGGTTGGCCTACACGCTACACGCGTGCGCATTTCTAGTAGCGCGACCTTCGGCGTTCCGTACGCCGCCCAGGGGGAGGGCTGTAAACAAGTAAGTACTTCCAAGTATTTGCCTAAACATGAAGGTAGTAAAAGTCCCCAAGTTTTGTGATACATCAAACTCCCACGTTTTAGAATATGCTGTAATTCCCTCCCTCCCGTTTCTCCTTCGCCTGGTTCTGTACAACATTTTCCTTCATCTCGACAAAAAGAAAGATGGCAGCTCCCGGTACATCGCCACTGGGCAAGGTCATGGTCATAGCGGGGATGGGCTTTTCTTGGTCATGATGTTGTCATGCTGTTGGTTATCATGTTTCCAATCTCAGGCTGTTGGTTATCATTTTGTCAAGATGTTGGTCCAGCACTATCAAATAGACGCCATTTTTGTTGTCGATCCTCACGCCCCTAGTGGCAGCCATCAGCTTGAACCCAAGCCCGGAGCCCGGATATGCCACTATCAGGGGGACATCACCGACCCGCATGAGCTCCAGCTCGTGTTCAAGAGGGCGCAGCCGGATATAGCCATCCATACTGCATCTTCACTGCCTCATGTTGACACGGTCTCGACAAGAATGAGCTCAGTTTGTGTGGTTTCGGCTGGGTTGAGTGTACAAAAGAACAAAGAGAGAATACCAGACCTGGAGTAACTATCAAGGATATCAGGGTAGTCTGCCGTATAGGCAAGCTAGCTTGGTCTCTTTAGACAAGGCCGATACTGGTCGTTCTGTCAGTGATACACCAACCTGACATAAGCATGTGCTGTTGACCTTGATCCCATGATTTGCGCCTAAGTACCTAGGTACCTAGGTAATTACATTGTGTCAGATCCTACATTCATTCATCGATTTGAGCGTAAAATACCCGCACCTAAACAGGCTTTTCATAGGACCGACAGCTACCGGGGAACAGTAGCCACCACAGGGAATCTTCGAGTCTTGAAGTGGGAGATTGAAACCTTGCGCCATCCTGAAGTCTGCCCATCGGAGATGCACCACAGAGTCAATCCACTCTAGACTCATTCGCTTTCCTTTTCCGGTCTTGTAAATATTCAGCTTCGCTACCGTGTTATGCTATATTCTCATATTTCGGAGGGAAAATAAATGGTCCTCCCAGTTTATGAAACACATTCCACAGAACGCCGAAGGTCTTCCAAATGTGGATGGGAAGCTTTAAATATTCTGCCGTTCTTTCGGAGGCACTTGCAACAGCGCTTCTCTTGGCCCAAGTCACCGTCAAGATATCTTGCACCCATTTCATCATCATTCGAGCTGGCTCCGAAAACCTTTCGAATTCATGGAGTGTACCGCGGCGACTTTGAAGTCCGCACACCAAAGTCGGCTTCGATGTCTCTGATTAATTTATGGAGTTCTGCTAATTTGAGGCAGATCCCAATGTCCCCATTCTAGCAAAGGTACAGCAAGTAGGCTTGCAGCCACCGGGGGGAGGGGGTGCGCACCTGGGCCATTAAAGTGGAGAATTGCATTGATGATGGTGGTGTGTGAGGCCGAACCAATACCGCAGACACATGCTGAACACGCCATGCACTCATTCATGTGTTGCATGCTCCGATCAGGTCATTCCCTTGCGTACCTGGGGTGCCATCGGCAGCGACATAGGCAGTGAATGATGTATACCAAGCGCCGAAAAAGGAAGGTCAGGCAGTGTGAGAGCGGGGACTATCTCAATGAAGATAATGGGACTGTCGGTGTCATGAAATCCACTGGGGAGTACAAAACTGGTATGTTCTCTGCTTCTCTCACTCTTCCTCGGCTCGGCTTTGTTTTGCTCATCTTGGTATGTGAGCTGGAATACAGAATGTTACGCTTTCCGACTTTGTGGGTGCTCGCCTTTGCAGCAGCTCTGATTAGACTGTCTTTGGGCCAATTCCCTCCGGCACCTGAAGGAGTAATTATACTGGATTCGAAGTTCGACGAGAACATCAAAATAAGCTACAAAGAGGTGTGCTCCCAAGTTTCTCTTGAATTCTCAGACAATATAAGACTAACCAATCAAGCCCGGCCTCTGTGAGACAACTGAAGGCGTCAAATCATATGCTGGTTACATCCATCTCCCTCCGGGGACACTTGAGGGAGTGG
This sequence comes from Diaporthe citriasiana, assembly GCA_014872975.1. Lineage (NCBI taxonomy): Eukaryota > Fungi > Ascomycota > Sordariomycetes > Diaporthales > Diaporthaceae > Diaporthe > Diaporthe citriasiana. Next base: position 314,822 of record JADAZS010000018.1, read on the forward strand.
GCCAGGAACAAGACTACGCCATCAACACCTTCTTCTGGTTCTTCGAAGCGAAGAATGATCCCGAGAATGCGCCGCTCTCAATATGGATGAATGGTGGCCCTGGCAGCTCCTCAATGCCCGGTCTGTTCAACGAAAATGGCCCTTGCTACATCAACAGGGATTCCAACTCGACGACCCTCAGGGAATGGTCATGGAATGACAATGGTATCTTCCTGCTCAACCAATGCGTTGCTCTTGGACATTGACTCACAAATAGTAGTCAACATGCTGTATATTGATCAACCCGTCCAAGTCGGGTTCTCGTATGACTCCCTCCGGAACGTCACCGTGAACTTGTTCGGCGGTGTACAGACCCTGAACGCTTCCGACCCGATACCAGAGCAGAACGCCACCTTCCAGACAGGCACCCTCGCCAGCGGTGACCGCAATTCAACAAGCTGGGGCAGCCGCAACGCCGCAATCGCGCTGTGGCACTTCTCCCAGGTGTGGTTTCAAGAGTTCCCGGGCTACCACCCCAACGACGACCGCATCAGTATTGCGACGCAGTCATATGGTGGCCGCTATGGGCCGGCATTCGCATCATACTTCCAGGAACAGAATGAGAAGATCGAGAATGGCACATGGGACGGCACCGATGGGGAGCAGTACATTTTGAACCTGGACACACTGCTTATCGTCAACGGATGCATTGACCGCCGGGTCCAGTGGCCTTCATACCCAGAGATGGCATTCAACAACACATACGGTATTGAGACGGTCAACGAGACGGTGTACGAAGGTATGATAGACGCATTCTATCGAGAGGGCGGCTGTCGTGACCGGATCGACGCCTGCCGCGAAGTGTCGGCCATCTATGACCCGGAAAACATCGGCATTAACGCCACCGTCAACGATATTTGCGAGGACACAGAGACATACTGCACCAACAACGTCCGAGATCCGTACCTCGAAATCTCCGGTCGCGATTACTACGACGTGACCCAGGTCGACCCAACGCTGTTCCCGCCGCCGTTCACCCCGGGGTACCTCAACCAGCCGTGGGTCCAGTCGGCGCTTGGCGTCCCCTTGAACTTCAGCGGGAGCTCGTCCGCGTCCTCCTCGGCGTTCCGCGGCATCGGTGACTATCCTCGCCCGGGATGGATTGAGGATATCGCATACCTGCTGCACAACGGCATAAAGGTCTCGCTCGTGTACGGCGATCGAGATTTCGCATGCAATTGGATCGGGGGAGAGCAAGCATCGCTTGCCATCCCTTGGGATGACCAAGACAACTTCGCTGCCTCAGGGTACCAGCCGCTCGTGACCAACAGCACGTACGAGGGCGGCCAGGTGCGACAGTATGGGAACCTGTCGTTCATCAGGGTATACCAAGCTGGCCATGCCACACCGTCCTACCAGCCGGAGTCAGCCTACCGCATCTTCAACCGGGTCCTGTTCAACCGCGATGTTTCAACTGGCGAAATCGACACCGCGCAGAACTCCACGTATGGTACTGTGGGCCCGGCAGACACTTTTGCCATCAAGAGTGAAGTCCCTCCTCAGTACGAAGACTTCTGCTACGTGCTTGACCCGAGCACCTGCACAGAGGAGCAGGTCGCGGCTCTGCGTAACGGTACCGCTGTCATCGAGAACTATATTGTAACCGAGCCGGCTTATAACGCCGAAGTTGATCGTGGTGTCAATATTATGGCAAGGAACATGTGAGTTGTCCCCGGTCTTTGCACGAAGTACTCACCGTACTTAAGTACTGACTTTCACGCAGCCTTGATGAGAGCTAGATGAGGAATCTCAACCACTCAGGTAGTTATACGAAAATTAAATTGGATCCTCATTTCCGATACGTTGATGGATTGTGTCTATCAAGAGCATTTGATGAGCACCACGAACATTATTTGGGAGACAAACACTTAGATATATCAGAGGCTATTTGACCAATGGCTGGACAGGCGGGTGAACCTACCGCGTCGCGCACGTGCCTGACTTTTGATGTTTTACACGGCATGATCCGAAGCGAGAAGATCTTCTGCTGAAAATGATCTATTCAGGCTGCAGTTCTAGACACGCCTTAGAGCAGATCGTGCACCAAATGAACCTGCTGACGTCTAACTGTCTGTCAGGCAGTGAGGTTGATAATTACTAGCCTGAGCACTAGAAAGAGGGCAGTTGTCCCGCCGAGTCAGACTGCGGGGGAAGCTTCTCAAGCTATCCCAATGTATACTGCAGTACGACTTCCGGGTTCTCCGCAGTGGATCTCGTCCGAACCTGTGCCGGGGTAATCAGGCCTCGCCCAGGGGAAACAAACGCTAAATGTCAACAACACTAAAAAGTTGGCCTTTTGCATTTCAGTACTCCCTCTACTGAGCAGAGGGCGGCAAGGCGAATTTAGCAGGGCTAAGAGGAACCGCGTAAATCATATGAACCTTAAGTACCTTGGAAGAGTCGTATAGCCTCGTTAACACACACTAAGACGGATCGATGCGGAGCCATGGGAAAATCCAGTGAGTTCAGATGATCTTTGGAGAACCGTCGGGGCCCCGCTGGTCTCTGTGGAACGTAGCATCGCCCCCGCAGCGAGCATGGCACGCATGGTTGATGTTCATCTCCTCATCTCGGACCTGATCATCAACCTTTTCCCCCATCCTTGCGTGTCATTGCGGCCCACACACCACAGTAGCGTTCCCTCCCTGCACGTAGCATGCGGTATGAGCTAATGCAATTATGATTTCTTGCGCCTGAACGCAGTTAAATACAAAATCATGGCACGATCCGTCGTGGCTGACAACAGAGGCGGGTCCTGGTTCTCCTGTCGGTGTTGTTGCTGCTGCACCTCGTTCCTCTCTGATCAGCAGGTTGTTAAACTTCAACCTCCTCAGCTCGGACAAACTCTGGCGCCCTGGTGTTTTCCCTCATCATGATGGTCCAGACAACCCCTCTCCTCCAGGCCGCCCTCCTCATGGGCCTGGCACAGGCGCAAGAATGCCCAGACTACTTGGGCTACTCCACCCAGCGCCATGAGCCCTTCTCTAACGGCACGTACCAGCTGTCGTACATGCGCCCGTCCCCGTCCTGCCGAACCTTCAACTCCTCTGACGTCGAGGATGTGATAACGTCCATGGCCGGCGTGATCGCCGACCCAGACTTATATAGGCTGTTCCAGAACAGCTATCCCAACACACTCGACACAGCCATCAGGTGGAAGGGGTACGCGGCCAACAACAGCGAGGAGGAGCTCACCTTCATCATCACAGGCGACATCAACGCCATGTGGCTGCGCGACTCGGCCAACCAGATGCAGAGCTACCTGCCCGTGCTGAAGGCTGATCAGAGCGCAGACAGTATCGCCAGCCTGTACAGGGGCGTCATCAACCTGCAAGCGCGATACCTCCTCACCAGCCCATATTGTAACTCCTTCCAGCCACCTGTTGAATCCGGGGTCGAGGGCTCGATCAACGATGCCGCGTCTGAGGACACCGTCAAGCCCGCGTATAGCAACGCAAGCGTGTTCGAGTGCAAGTACGAACTCGACTCGCTCGCCTCCTTCTTGGAGGTATCAACGAACTATTACAATGCCACGGGCGACTTGGGCTTCTTCGGCAAGTTCCAGTGGGTTGATGCTGTCAAGGCAGTGCTGAACACCGCAACCGAGATGCTCACCCCAACGTACGGACCCGAGGGCCAGGTTCTGACCAGCCCCTACACTTTCACCCGGCTGACCACGCGCGCCACCGAGACGCTCGCCAACGACGGTATTGGCTCGCCCGTGGGCAACGGCACAGGGTTGGTCAGGAGCGCCTTCAGGCCGAGCGACGACAGCACCATTTTCCAGCTTTTCATCCCGGCCAACATGATGTTCAGCCGGTACCTGAGCAGCACGGCTGAGATCATGGCCGCGCTCGACGGGCAGGCGGACCTGGCAGCCCAGATGAGCAGCATGGCGGATTCCATCAGGGCCGCCATCCAGGCCCACGGCGTCATCACCGACCCCAACACCGGGACAGAGGTGTACGCCTACGAGGTCGACGGATTTGGCTCCGCAGTGGTTATGGACGACGCCAACATCCCCTCCATCCTGTCCGCGCCGTTCCTCGGCTTCGTGGACGCCAGCGACGAGGTGTACCAGAATACCCGGGCGATCATTCTGAATGAGGACAGCAGGGCTGGCGTGAACGGGAACCCGTACTTTATGCGCGGGCCTGTGATCAATGCTGTTGGGGGCCCGCACCAGGGACCAGGCATGGCGTGGCCCATGGCGAGCATCGTCAGGATCTTGACCACGGACGACGATGCCGAGATCACGAACGCGTTGAGGGAAATTGTCTCCAGCACGGATGGGTTAGGTCTTATTCACGAGAGCATTAACTCGTTCAACCAGAGTGACTGGACGAGACAGTGGTAAGTGAATCCAAACGCTCTGCCTTCCATCACTCCATTCAAAGCATCTTGATGACACTGCTGACGATTCGCTTTTACCGTCCTTCAGGTTCTCCTGGGCAAATGGCCTCTTCGGACAGATGATATTGGACCTGAACGACAGGAAACCGGATATTCTGAAGGAGAGCTTCCAATGAAGACTGAGCTAGTTATTTAGGTTTGTAGGCATTAAGTTAGCGAGGAGGCATGCCGACCTAATCTTATACCTGCTAGGCCTGTAATAGGTAATAAAAATCTAATCTTCCAGAGAGATGTCATGCCCTTGCCAGAGCATGTGACTCGGGCTCTGGTCATATTCAGCTGTTGTGAACTCTTGACATGGTATGCTGCTGAAAGTTCGCCCCGGGAAACACGCCTTTTAATCGCGATGATTCGTGGAAGTGAGGTTTTTCAGATGCTAAGACTGAACATCAATAGATCAACGAGTGAAGAACAACTACGAAATGCTGACTACTGGCCATAATTATATGCTTCAAAATTATACATCCAACGCCTCGGTCTCGCTCTCACAATCGAACCTGTCGTCATCATTTTCTAACAGAGTTCGCCGCTTGGTGTGCTGAACATCAAGCCTCGAGGGCTTCAGCCGCCTGCTGGCGCAATTGATGACCCGACACCACACCTTTCCTACTCACACTGTCAACTGCAAACCTTCTCGCCCTTTCCGACGACCGCGGTGCCTCATCCCCAGAAGCCTCCTGCTCACCACCTCCCCACCAATCCAACAAGAGTCCCCTCTCAGCATTTTCCCGCCCCCACTTGATGATCTCTTCGTCGTTCCACCTATCCGCTCCTACGGGCACCTGTCGCCATAGTTCGCCGCCCGCAAAATAAGCCATCCTCGATGCGATCGATCCCGGGTCCCTGGGGATGACCCTCCCGCCCCGGAGTGTGACAGTCTCCGCAAACAGGCACAGCGCCATCACCCCCAACAAGCCTTGCAAGACCCTAGTGGAGACCTCGTTCTGGATGAGGCGCAGACGCGAGCGGTCCGTGACGGTGCCGTTAGCTGGCCGACCATCGGGCGTGAGAGGACCATTTTTCAAGGCTGTATTTCCCTTGTAGTCGTCGTCCAGGGTCTCGCGGTAGTTCAAATGCAGATTCTGCGCGAGACCCTCGGCAACGACGCCCTCCACGGCGCCGATGAGGCGGCGGGCATCATTGTCGTCCGGGCCTGGCATAAGATCCGCCAACTCTCCGACTCCGGAGCTCCCGTTCACGAGAGCCAGAACGATGTCTCTCCAATTACCGAATGGAAACGCTGTCATGCTGACCGAGTCTGATAGGAATACAGACGAATTCCTCTCAGGCGTGATGGGTACATGAGGGACTAGCGAGAGATGTGGCAGCGAAAAAGCCGCGGTCACCCACAGCACTTCCACATAGGGCACGCAGTGCAGCAGGGACAGCGCCTCTGTGCCGTTACCCAGGCCGATAAAATAGTGCTGGCGCCCATCGCCGCAGACACGGGTGGGGAGTGTCCACTCGCGCGAGGCGGTCGACTTGACAGAGCGATTGTCTCGTGCTTGGACCAGATCGTCGTAATTGTCGAGGAGAAACGCTAGGAAATGGCCCCCGCTCGTTATCCAAACGCCGTTGTCGTTGCTGACGGCCTCATTGCTGAGATAGAGACTGCGATGGCCGTCTGTGGAGTTCCACTCCGGCGGGGTGTCACAGCCCAGGGGCCGCGGGTCGACGGGGAGCCATTCAACACGAGTATATTGTAGCGTATCCCTGAAATCGTCAGCCTTTATTGTATGGTAAGTGTCTCCGGAATAGTTATCAATCAAGCTGCAGTTGAGGTTGGCGCGCGCGGCCGGGACACGGGCCGTGACGAAGAGGGCCGAGTCATTGCCGTCGTGACTGCGGAGGTTGTCGGCCCCGAATCTGGAGAGGGCATACTCTCCCTGCGTCCACTCGGGGTATGCCATGTGGTTTAAATGTGTCAAGGTAAAAAGGGTCCAAGCCTCGCCGTCGTCACCGTCAACCTGGTTCAGATCGTTAACGGTGCGATTCTCAGGACGGAACCAATCTTTCGGCTGCAGCTCGGTGTCGTAGGCCCAAGGAACGGGCACTGGAGTGTATAGCCCGCCGGCAATAATGGTCAGAATGGGGGCCATGAGGCCGGGGAGTATGGCCCAGAGAAGCGCAAATTGGCGCCTCCACACAGCACGAATAACTGCCATGAGCGATACCTGGCGGGCAGGGTCGTGTAGTATATCTCGTACACTTGCTCGAGCTTTTCTCAGTAGCTGAAAGGTATGCAAAATTCGCGCTGTTGAGTCAATGACCGAGAATAGCAGTCCTATCAATGCCAGTAAGAAAGCAGGTAGCAGACTCCATGTATACTTGAGGTATCCATCAAGGCTGATGTTACCAAGTCCATTCCTCCGCGCCGAGACTTGTAAAAGGACCTCCAAAACAATCACTGCTCCCAGCGTTGCTGTCAGTATACATAACCTAAACCACAGCCGGACAGCAATAGGACGCCACCATTTGCTTCGTCCGCTGTTGTTTGCTGCGGTCTTTTTCAGCAGATCCCCTGAACTTTCTCTTAACTGTTTTAGAGCAATTGCTGCGCACTTTGGAGGAAGATGATTGGGATATGAGGCAAGGTAACCCGAAAGGCTGGCCCGGATGACTTGTCTTGAGGCCGCTCCCTGGTTTTCTAGGACGGCCATAAGATCCGGGCTCCGAGCCATTATCATAGCATGGGCGCCCAGAGAAGTGGGATCTCTGTGCAACAGACTAGGTCGTAGGAAGCATAGCGTCACGCTGGAGAGCAATAGCAGACCAAGTAGGGCCTCCACAAGTCTCAAGGGCAGCTCTTGGACGCAAAGCCGTGGCTGGGTTGATGTAGCCGTCCCGTTTATAGTCTGGTTCGAGGGAAATGCGTAGTCGTTCTTGATAGCATGCGCCGCGAGGCCCTGCCACATGCGGTTTGAGAGCTCGAATACTAAGCTCGCATTCTTGAAACTCAATAAGCTGTCCTGTGGCTGAGTGACATTCAACAAAGTGAACCACAAACCCAAATCCATGTCCACAACATATTGAGTATTCCGGAAATTGTTTTCGATGTTCTTGAGTATATTCTGCGTCATGTTGAAGGGTCGTATGCCAATTTCCAGTGTCTCAGTGATGGCCCCGGTGATGTTGAGATTATCATGGACGCCGGCACCATGTGTGATGTTTGTCACAACACGGCGTGCAAAAGAGTACTTGGGCGCGCACATGAATCCTGACACTTCCCATTCGGTGGGCGTGAGCTGAAACTCAGTGGTAAATAGGATGCGATGATCCTGATCTTCGATGAGTGATGAGTTCGCACATTTGTAGACTATCTGGGTTCGATTTCGGAACATATTAGGGGGTTCGGCTAGTATAACAGAACGTTCGCGGCTTGGAGTATCGGCGTAACACCATGACCTCAGCATTTCCTGAGCTGTGTCTGAAGTGACATCTGAAATCGCAGAAGGGAAGGCGGGCTTTGTTCGTTCGTACGTGAATACAACATGTTCACAACGCTCTAGCGTAGACTCAAAAACTTGAATCTGACCAGACAGCTCATCATAGACACCTGAATGACGTCAGCATCCCATGTTATGTGATAATCTCAGGACTCTTGGGAACAGTGCGTACCATTGTCACTGGCAACGAAAGACTGAACTGCAAACTTCGGAGTGGTCCCGCTAGTATACGGCAAGCCGTATTTAAGTGTTGCCCAATAGCCGAGAATGGGCCTGGAAGACAACGAATGTTTCTCGTCTCCAATTTCTCTCTTGGGGTCAATCGTGTCTTGAAGACTAAGGCCGGTCGTAGAGGTGACAGACAGATATTCCAGTCGAAGGAGGCCTGAGGAAATTATAATTGCAAGTCGTAGAATGAGCGACCCGGAAATGCTAAGGCTAACAAGAAAGTGTCTTTTCTTGATTGAACGAAACAGAGAGCCCAGCATGGATGAAGTAATGTAATTCAGCGTGAGGCTTTGGTGAGTAGTTGCCTCGCCATGGCTCATTATGGACCATGGCATTATTTGCTTAGCACATTGCTCCAGTTGGCCCCATAGTGCCATGATCATTGTGAATACTATAGAACCGTCAGAGAAATGTCTCAGAATGAAGGAAGATTGCGAGTTTAAATTCACCAAACGTTGGCCCGTAGGTCCATGCATAGTGCACGTCCTCGGAGGTGGGCGTTAGTTCCTGACTACGCCGCGAAATATAACGAAGAGCTTCCAGGCCCGCAAGAATCAATATCAACAATATCGAAAATGATCCCAGGAATGGAAGACGAAAATGAAACATCGTCCATCTCGGACACTGTCGTTCAGCTGATTTATCAAGGGCATGTTTATAGAAGCTGCTTCCAAGATCATCCTGCCTTGTCTGCTCCTGAGAAATCGATCGACCTGTAGTTTCAGGGCCTTGTAGGAGAGGTGTAACACGCTGGACTGCATCTGATTCGTGGACAGGATGGCCCTCATCGACTGAGATGGTGGTAGAAGTCAACAGTTCTGAACTGCACGAACGTTGACAAAAGGGCCCCGCATGAGCTTCCTCGACATCCGGAGAGGGTGTACGAGCAGTGTTTAAAGAATACTGGCACATTTCTATGTCTAGTGAGACGTTGGTAGGTGGTCTCGAATCTGGGCTGCGTGAATCGTGAGGGATCCCGCCTTGAGAATCCTCGATGCCTGGGGGATGCCAGCGAATGATCAATGCTGGATCCTGGCATGTTTCGGTATCCACTGACACATTGCTAGGCGTTGTTGTTCCTGAGCTGCGTGAAATTCGATGGTGAGATCCAGCTTGGGTTTCCTCAATATCTGGGGAAGACGTGCGTGCATTGCTCGTAGGATGCTGGCCTATTTCTATGTCGACGTCGTTGAGATGGCGTACGATAATCTCTTCTTCCACTGCTTGAAGCTGCTGATAGCATGTGTCAGTCATGGTGGTGGTGGTCTGATCGCGACAAATGAAGAAAGACAGAGAAGAGATCCGGAACATTCAAGATTCTATAAAATGCGGCTACATGATAGTACATTTCGGCTGGGACTTTTGTCCCCCAAAGATCGACGGCAACACAATTTCAGCTGTTGTCAATGAAACCAGAGAAAACATTGGGGGCCTGTACCACGACCAATTGGCAGTCCGTCGACCTGCATCGACCCGTGGCAGAGGAAAGAACTTGCATACACGGCCTGCAGGCAGCAGCGCCACCCCGGCACAGCTTGACATCGCACAACTTGAAACACACGATGATAGAATCGCCCCAGAGCCTCCCCAACGCCCCCGGACTCAGATTCCCCCTCGCCCAATGAGGGACTTCCTCACATTTGAAAGTACAATTGTGAATATAAATAGTAATGTAGCCTCCAAGGTTGACACGAAGCGACTGTTTGCCACGGATCAGGGAAAACGGAATCTAGCTCCTGACCATCAATAGTTTGATGATGAGATGCGCCACAGTAGCTTCCGATAATCAAACTTGTTTAGCCTGCGGTTCACTTGACAAACTTGCAATCCACATAGCTCACAGTAAATTTGTATTTCGTCCGTAGGCGAGAGCCGCAGACATAAAACTCACGTAGAGATGTTAATGAAATTGATGAAACTGTTTGTAAAGCTACGTGTACAGCAACGCACAGGACGTATGTATGAGAGAGATTGGAGATAAGGTGGTGCATTTGTGGGCTAGATGGCGCCTGAGCAATTCGAAGTGATGTATGAATATGCACATGCAGGTAGATACATACATACACGTGAGATCTGACCTGGAGTTGACTTTATTAATGCAGTGTGGACCCCGCATGCTCTGTTGCCTTTTGTTTACAATTTTACTCCTCCTACTTCATTCCGACAAACAGCCAAATCTCGACAGTCTATTTTCTCAAACGGTCACTCTCTGCACACGAGGACATGAGACTACTCTCCACGAAGACACTGGAGGTGACACTGATAAGCGAAGATGAGATACCAACATATGCGATCTTGTCTCATGCTTGGGAGCAGGACGAGATCACGTTGCAGGACATGCAGGGCTTCGGGGTCAGGCTGCTGTCCACTGGCAGCCACATAAGCTTTCCCAAGGCAAATCAGGGGCTTTCAAAAGTTCTTGAAGCGGCGAGGCTCGCTGCTTCCGAGGGGTACGACTGGATTTGGATCGACACCTGCTGCATTGACAAGACCAGCAGTGCAGAGCTCTCAGAGGCCATCAATTCCATGTACAGTTGGTATCAGAACTCAGATATCTGCTATGTGTACCTGTCAGACGCAATGTTGTGAGTACAAGGTTCAAGACCGAGCAACGACATAATGATCCGGAAAAGCGGCTGGATCACTCGGGGCTGGACTCTCCACGAGCTCATAGCTCCTAGAACGGTATCATTCTACTCAAAAGAATGGTCGTTCATTGGGAAACGAAACGACGGAAAAATAATGCGATCCCTAGCCAAGGCAACTGGCATCGATGTTGGAGTCCTCTCCGGCGACATTGCCACGCATGAGGTCAGCGTCGCCAATCGGATGAGGTGGGCATCCAAAAGGAAAACAAGGCTCCAAGAGGATATGGCTTACTGTTTGATGGGGCTATTTGGCGTGAATATGCCGCTATTGTATGGAGAAGGCGCAATTCGTTCTTTTATCCGGCTTCAGAATCAGATTATTCAAGCCACTGATGACCAGACCATATTCGCCTGGCCAACGCCACCTGAACAGAAACAAGCAACAGGGCTATTAGCTGAGTCTCCCGCATATTTCCGACATGCACCGAGGATGTACCCAATGTCTGGTTGGCATCAATCTGAAAGCAGCATTCCTTGGACTATGACCAATCGGGGACTCATGGTCCAGTTGTATTGATCTTCGCCAGTTCAGGCCCGATTCCAGCGTGAAAGAGGATAGTGGCGTTGAATATCGGGCTCTTCTCGACTGTTCTGCTGAAATTAAACGGCGTGACGAAATCTACCGAGAGTGGATACACGATTACAGCCCAGCAATATCACTACGACGGTTGTGGGGAGACCAGTACGCAAGGGTGCACGCAGGGTGCGGTCTAGAGTATGTCAACATGCGTGAGCGGCAAGGAGGCGAAGTCAAAGCACTCTTTGTGAAGCAGGAACAATCTCTTTCTCTTCCAAGCTTCACTATCGGAGATAAATTCCTCAGAGGGACAGGATGTTTCATCGTCTCGCAAGTCTACCCTCGAGATCCATGGGATTCAAAGTCCGGGGTTTTCAGGTCAGGACTTTCCCGAGAGCGATGCATACAAGGACTTTTCAGATTTTCCTACCCACCCGGTAGTGGCGTTTCTGACGGTCTATTTGATGTTGCTGTCGCTCTTCAGTCAACGGCTTCTGGTCGCTTCGAACCCATTGGCTTTCTCAGACCCCCGGAGGGTAGGACGGTACGCCAGGCTTCCAAGGTTACGACCACATCAACAAAGCATGGGTTTCAGCTTCTCGAGATGGCAAATCCGAGATAGCGGATAAATATCGGGATGGAATGGTCGCTCTTCTTCAATTGCGCAGGACCCAAAGACTTGGTGGCGTCTCCTATGTTCTTGATTTGGTCGCCAGGGCGGAGCTCGAGAACACGGTCTCCTATCAAATTGTGAACGACGCAGTTATGACTTCTCCGACAGGTTGCAGTATGGCCAACGGCTGCATGAGCGCCGAAGAGCAGTTGAGACTTCTGTTCGAGCCTGTTTGCGTATCGGAAACCTCCCGGCCGTGTCGCCTGATGTTACTAGACAAAAGAATCAGGGTATGCTCACGCAACAAGCCTTCCCATGTTATCTGGAGCACAAATCGGCATTGCCGGTGTCCCCTCTATCCACTTCCAGGCTACCTTCCACTGCAAAGACTCCCCTTGGCGCTGTGGGCCTCGACACAACGCCAAATCCCGATGGATGTTGCAAGTTCATTCGACATGAGATCCATTGCGACAGACCCAACGCGGATGATTTGAATTCCGTGTACAACCAAATCACGGCTGCTGTTGGAGAATGGGACAGTATCAGTGCTATGCAAGCAAAGGAGTCAGACCACACTGACAAGCAGGTCCGTTATGGAATATCTCATGACCGACTTGTTCATTATGCGGCTTTCCGTGGCGATCCTCACATTATCTGCTGGCTGAATGAACAGGGCTTTGAGTGGGATGCTGTCACCTCTACCGAAATGCATATTCTATCGATGATAATATGCAACGCACTGAACTTTCAAGATTTTCTCTCAGGTTCGGAAAGCGGAACTGACTTTACCCCAAATGTCATGTCAAGTCTCAGAAAACCGCTCGGGACGGTGAGAGGGACAGAAGACACGGCTCTCCACTATGCGGCAACATACAGCACAAGAGAGGATTTCGACCGTATCATGATCGACTTGTTTCGAGCCGCAGAAGGTCCAGAACCATGGGATGACTTCGATGTGAAGCACGAGTGGGCGTATCTCTTCAGGTTGCAGAACGCAAACGGAGAGACACTGCTCCACAGGGCAGCAGCAATGTCCAATCTTGGGGTTGTCAGCTACATCTGTGAGAGTGCTCCCGATATTGCGTCCCAGCTCGATTCAATGAATCGATCAACACTATTCCACGCGGCTTGCGGAGGCGATCACAGAATTTTACGTGTCATTGCCACGGCCCTCAAGCTTTTGTCATGGGCACCTACAGTTGATTACCCGGATGAAAATGGCCTGACGCCACTTCACGTTGCGTGCCGGAAAGGTTACTAGGGATGTGCAGCACTCCTCGACCTTGGGCCAGCCCCCTATGTGCTACACAGTCTGCTGGGCTGACGCCCATCCACTACGCCTCACTATTTGGCCACTTTAATTGTGAAGGTGATGGCCGAGCACTCCGAAGCCCGCAGTGACTTCATTCAGATTGTCTCGAATGCAACGGATGAAGACAGACTTTGCCACGCCAATACATCTGGCTGCTGCCAATGGATGGCTCTAATGTGTCGAGTTGCTCATTGAGCACGGGAGCCCCTTGACTCCTCGGACATCGGTTGCATGTATTTCACGAGTATCGCCCTCGCATTCCACGAACTTACCGATCAACCACGCAAGCCTAAACGCAACGGAAGAGACCGAAGTACAGGTGCCAGAAATTGGACAGTCGACACCAGAAGAGATTGCTGCAAGAGCATGTTGGGATGATGTGGCTGAGTTTCTGAGGCTCGAAGGCCTCGTAAGACATGCGTCAGAAGAGCGTGTATTGTGCGAGGACGAAAGGGCGATTCGGAGGTCGGGTAGGAGCAGAAGCAACTCATCGCTTGAAAGCTGACTTGAACGGCAGGCCTAGAAAGTTGAGCACATCGATGTCTCGAGATTGTATAATACTTAAATGTGCACCGATTCCCTATATTTACTTAATATATCACACAATGCAACTGAAACAGGCGAATTAATCGGGCTATACGTTTTTCATACCTCTCTTTGTTTGAGCAGCCTCCTCGAAAACCTAGGCTCAAGTCATTATTACCGCTGCGAATCTATATAAATACCCACAGCGGACTTCAGGACTGGGTCTTACCGCTGTCTCGACACGGCTTTGAGACTTTTCTTATGTCCAAGCCCGCAACGCATATTCTGCGAGGCAAAGATGCAACAGGATGAACGTGCTCGCGATGTTTGTGTGCACCATGACTTCTCTTCCAGAGGCTAGTGTGACCAACCAAGTCGAGATCTATTCCGAAAAGACCAGGGCCGGCTGCTCTCAAGCCAACATAAATATATCACCAACCTCTACCGCCTCTGCGTCAGCTCCTCCCACTGCACACCAGCCCACTCCTCCAAATACCCAAGCTCACCATCCGCAGTGCCCACCGGCACACAGTCCGTGGCACACGTCCCCACAATGACAGTACCCCAGTCCATCCCCTCAAGCCCATCCTCCTCAGCCTCAAGCTCCGCGATCGCCCCGGGGACGAGCTGTACCTCGAACGCCCTCTCGCCACGGCAGTTCTCGCACGGCGGGATCCGGCCACCCCCATCGTGCAGTCTGCGGCCCACCGCGTCTGTCTTGCTGTACAGCAGCGGCTGCCCGCCGAACTCGTACCGGATGCACTGGTCCGGGTTCTGCGCGAGCCGGTCCGCGAACTTCTGGAACGTGCTGTCGATGGTGCTCTCGAAGACCTCCTTGTCCTCCTTGCCTCCCCCGCCGCCGCCGGATCCCGCGCCGTCGTCAATCTCCATGCTGGTCGGGACGTCCTTGGGCGCCGGGATCGGGTCCAAGGTCTCGTAGTCGGCGTCGGCGAGGTAGCTCAGGGGGAACGGCTTGGGCTGCTCTGCCTCTGGCGGCCATGGCTCCGGCGGGGGAGGGGGCCCGCGTTTCTCGGCTTCTTGGGGGTTGTTGAGGGAGAGGGTCTCGGCGAAGGTCTTGGGTAGGTCCTTGGTCGAGTATTTGGATGATGATGGTTGTTCGGGCTCGGTCGCCGGCTCTGGTAATTGTGCTTGTGTCGTCTCACTGCTTGCTGTGCTGAGGGGATTGGCGGCCGGCTTCGCGAAGGGATTCGCGCCTGCGGAACTGCCACCCGAGGAGAACGGATTGGCCGCCCCACCCGCTCCGAATACTCCTTTCCCTTGGACGCCGAACAGCGCCTCGCCCAGGCCCTTTTCCTTCTCCTTCCTCTCCGCCTCCGCCCTCTCCCTCTCCTCCCTCTCCCGCTGCTCCTTCTCCTTGCGCTCCTTGGCCTTCGCGGCTGCGTCGGCCGAGACGCGCACGCCTCTCAGGGCACGTATGCTCCCTTCCTTTCGGCGGCACGACTTCCGCCGGCAAGAAAACACGTACAGCCGCCTTTCGTGCCCTGGGAAGCGTTCGTTCAGCTCGGCGTTGAGCTGCAGGAGGACCACCATGAGGTCATTGCAGACCTTGCAGCGGGCGAGGGACGCGGACGGTGGTTTTGAGGGGTCGATCCATTCCTGGAGAAGTCAGGTCAGTTTTTACGCCTCTCTGCAAGCCTATGTTTCTGGTAGGTGGGTGGCTTACTGGCCTGCCGCCGAGGCGGCTAATTGTGTCTTCGTCTGCGTCCTTGGAGGCATATCCCAGGAGGACATTAGTCTCCGTATAATCCTGGTCTTCGTCGAGTGAGTCGTCACTATCGTATGGTGCCATCTTGTGTCGCTGTACAGAGATAATTGTACAACTTCGTCCGATGGCGGGGTTGGAAATTTCTCGAGGCGTTCGCAGCTCACAACTTTAAAGTGGGTCCTCGTTATCAGTTCCGATAAGCATGTGAGGAGCGACCGTGTCGAGGCACTGCGAGAAGCACCCTGGCGTGCTGGAGCTGTGAGCCTGGAATTACATGAACTGCTCGAGGTTGGTTTGGAAAAGTAGAGTACTAAAGCTTGCAATTGGAAATTGTCTGGCACTATGGTTCACACAGAGAAGAAAGAAGAACGGTATCAATGCGTCTATACCATCGCAATTTCTGATATGGACACTAAAAACGCCTGGCCTCTTCTATGGTATCATCTCGTCGAGGTACATCTACTTAGTTACATTACATGCTGTCCTGAGGTCCATCCATGCCAGGTCCGGGTCCACCTTGGCGTCCCATTTGCCTGGCCTTCAGCAGCTCGTCGCATAGGAGCAGGTTCGACGCGATACCAGCGCTGGACGCAACACAATTCCTCAGTACGCGGAAGGAATCGAAGACGCCCTCGAGGGTTGGGTCCATTGGCTCGCCAGTAGAGAGGTCCAGGCCGACGACGGCGCCGTCGCGGTGCTCATCCTGCAATGCAGCCACTGTAACCATAGTCAGTTGGAAAGTCGGGCAGCGTGGGGTCATGAGTTGCACTTACGAGCATCCTGAACGTCGTGACCAGCGTTCGCCGCTAGCGTCTTGGGAATGATCAGCAGGGCATCCGCGAACGCCTCAACACCCCACTTGGCCTTGCCCTTGACCGTCTTCGCAAAGGCATCGCTCTTCAAATGGGCGGCACACGCGACTTGGAATGCACCGCCGCCAGGCACAACGCTCTTGTCGACGATCATGTTGTATACGCTTCTCAGGCCATCACGGACTGCATCTGTGACCTGTGTGATGGTGTGCGCGTTGGGACCCTTAATCAGCAGCGTAACTGACTTGGGGTCTTTGACCTCCTCGACGAAAGTGTACTTCTCCTCGCCTAGCTGTTGCTCGTAGACCAGACCGGCCCAGCCCAACACGTCGGGTGACAGATCATCGACACTGTTCTGTGAAACACCACCGCAGATGAGCTGTAGTCTCTCCATGTTCCTCCTCTTGGCACGTCGAAGTGCCAGGATACCATTCTTTGCCAGGACGTCCAGCGAGAGAGGGTCGATACCCTTCTGGTTGATGATGACGAAGTTCTTCTTGGGGTCGTTCCCGCACACCTCCTTCTTCAACTCCACGATCTTCTTGAGCTTGGCGTCCACGAACCGGCGCTCAGACTCGACGAGCTTGTCACGCTGGTCGGCACTGGAGTAGAAGAAGCTCGAGTTGATCTCAGTCTTCTCATATTCCAGGCTGACGTTCAGCGTCAGGATGTAGGCATTCTCAACCTTCTTAGGCATGTCTGGGTGTCGTGCACCGTGATCCAGCGCCAGTCCCTTGATCAGCTGTGTGTCGCTTGCTGTGCGGTGCTGCATCTTCATGATCTCGACCATGTGAAGATCGGGCTTGGTACCGGACTGGTAGATGGCCAGCACGGCGTCCACGATATCAGGCGTAAGCTTGTTTGCCAGCGTAGCGTTCAACTTCGTCGCCAGGGACGTCCGCGCCACGTTGAGGAGGAGCTCGCGGTCGACCTCCTTGGAAAGCTTGAAAGAGTCCAGGAACTTGAGCGCCTCGGTCTTGGCTATCTCGAAACCATCGGTGATGATTCGGGGGTGCAGGCCCTCGCTGATGTAACGGTCAGCTTGCTTGAGCAGCTCGCCGACGAGCAGGACGACCGAGGTGGTGCCGTCGCCGCAGATGTCGTCTTGAGCGGTGGCCGCGCGAGCAATCATGACGGCGGTCGGGTTCTGAATTTGCATCTCGCGGAGGAGGACGTTGCCATCTTTGGTGAGCTTGATTTGGCCGGCGCCATCGACAAGCCTGCAGTCGACGCGTTGGTGGTCAGTTTCCGTTGCGCGAGGGAGGGAAGGGGAGGCGCAGAAAAGTAAAGGACAGTATGTACATCTTTATCGTGCCCAGGGGTCCAAGGTTAGACTTGAGGACATCTTGCAGACCCTCGCCGGCACTGATGTTGACCTTGAGAGCTTCGCCACGGCGCTGTAGACAGATGCCAGTTAGCAGTGGGCGTGGAGGGGTTCAAAAAGCAGGGAGCTCCGTACTCTTGACTCGGCCTTTGGGTTGAGAAGCTGTGCCGCCGACATCTTGACAGAGTTCAATCGAGACGGGTGGCTGGGCTGTTCGTGGGAGCGATCGGGAAGAAAGGGTGGAAGACAGCTCAAGGAGATGCAGTCGTCTTGTCTTCTTCAGGCCGCCGCGGTGTGATGAAGCTGTCCCTCTCCGCGTTCACCTAGAATTTTTGGCCTTGCCGCTAAGAGATGCTGCCGGCAAGGGGAAGGGACGTGGGGCCTGGACAGTGCAGTAGCAGCCCGGCCAGGGGGAGAGCTTGGACCAGTCGGAGCGGTGTCAGGCTCCCAGGATGGGTGGTACTTGCCGCCTCACGGGATTCAGGGCACATGTAAGGTACTCGCCATCCACAGGGCTGCAGGAGAGGATGACAAGTGTTTGGAAGTGTGCCCCGACTTCTCTCCCACGTCCCGTTGAGTTTCTATCGAGCACTGGCTATCTTCTCATCATTCTTGAGCTCGAGCCGGTGAGGGGACGCCGTACACGAGTCTGTAGTTGTACCCGAATGAGGCATTGCTTGCGCTTTAGGTTTTTTTTACCTCACATTGCATTGATTCTCTTGTTTACTTTGGGAACAACCCGCCTCTGCCCCCGAGAAGTCCTTACTTGCTCCGCCGGCTTGTTGTCAACACCCCATAGATCATCTGCACCGGTCTTGTCGATCTTAGGGAACATCGCCCTTAATCTGAACCTTATCAAAGATGAAGTGGCTTGACAGCTTGAAAGCGGCCGTCCCCGGCCTGCTTGCCTCTCAAGGGGCCGAAAACGTGGACGCATCGCAGTCTGTCTTAATTGACGATGCCGCGAGCAATGTGAGACAAGTGGCCATCATAGGTCAGTGCACTCTTCGGCCACAGACACCACCACGTGTATCTCCATTATCCATGGAATGAACAGGCGAACATGCTTTGGAAATAAGGCCATGCCAAACATGAGCCCGAACATCAGAAACCAGGGCTATGTGGTGATGTTTTCTCGCTCTCGATTCTGACTTGAGTTCTAGGCGCGGGTGCTGCCGGCTCCTCTGCCGCCTATCACCTGTCACAATATGCACTTGATGCTGGCGTCGAACTCAACATCACTATTTTTGAGAAGTCAGACCACATCGGTGGCCGAACCCTGACGGTCGATGCCTACGGCATCCCATCCGAGCCTGTCGAGGTTGGCGCCAGTATCTTCGTTGAAGTGAACAAGATTCTGTGGAACGCCACCCAGGAGTTTGATTTGGAGCTTCGGGACCCCAACAGCGACGCCGACCGACTGACCGTCATTTGGGATGGCGACAATTTTGTGTATGAGTCCGCCGCCAGCACCTCATGGTGGTGGGACATGGCCAAGCTCCTGTGGAAATACGGCACGTCACCATACAAGGCACAGAAGCTGATGCAGTCGACGGTGGGTACATTCCTCAAGCTGTATGAGGAGCCATACTTTCCCTTCAGGTCGTTGAGCACGCGTGCGTTTGAGTTGGACCTTACCAAAGTCACTGGTGTTACTGGGGAGCAGTTCTTGGCCGACAATGGCGTTTCCGAGGCGTTCTCACATGACATCGTCGAGGCGGCTACGAGAGTGAACTATGCATCCAACCTCGACTCCATCCATGGTCTCGACACAATGGTATCTATGGCCCCCGAGGGAGCCAAAGCCGTGGTCGGTGGCAACTGGAAGATTTTCGACCGCATGGTTGCAAAGTCGGGCGCCCACGTCAACTTGAACACGCCGGTCTCTTCCATCTCTGTTGGAACAAAGCCGGGAGCGGCGAAGCCCAAGTACTTGGTCAATGGAGGCTCAGCAGGCGTTGCCTTCGACAATGTTGTACTCGCCACACCTTACCAATTCAGCGATATCAAGACCTCGGACGACGTCATCCAGACTGCTATCGACGAGATCCCATACGTGAAGCTATACGTCACGCTATTTGCCTCTCCGTTCAAGCTCAGCGCAGAGTATCTTGGCCTCCAGCCCGGTGCTCAGATTCCTACGAGCGTCCTCACCGCCTTCGCCAAGGCTGCCGACGGCAGCTCCGGTCTTGAAGGCGCAGGCAAGGCCGGGATCTTCTCTGTCAGCACGCTCCGTTCCATCACGAACCCATCGACGGGCAAGACGGAATACCTGTACAAGATATTTTCACCCATGGAGGTCACGTCCGAATTCCTCTCTTCTGTTCTAGGGGTCGAGGTTCCTAAGACGCTCACCGGCGCAGCGCCTGCGGCCACTCCTGCTGGAGACGACGATACCGTCGTGGTGGAGCCTGTCTCTTGGCTTCACAAGCACGTCTTCCACTCCTACCCTAGAGCCCTGCCACGGGTGACGTTCCAGGATCCCATCGTCGGTAACGGAGTCTACTATACGTCTGGCATGGAGGGGTTCATCTCCACGATGGAAACGAACGCCCTGATGGGCAAGAATGTCGCCAGACTCATTGTCGACGATGCATTGGGCCTAAGCACAGGGCACGGGGTAACGGACAAGCAGGAGGAGACGGAGAGCATGGAGGCTGACGAGACTGTTGTCGCGGAAAAGAACACTGAAGCCAAGAAGGAGGAGTCGACACACGCGGCTGCCGAGGAGCTCTAGGTGATCTTGATGCATGTCATGGGGCTCATTATGTTGAATTGCTTGGTTGCTGAGGTACTCAGACGGACTGGTCATGTAGACCTCTACTTGGAATGGGTCAGACTTGTCGGGCTTGATTGAGAAGCGAAACATTGCTAGCTATTCCACAGAAGATTATTCCATAGGATGCCGTCCCATAGGAGGCTATTCCATAGGAGGCTCTCATAGCGGGTTATTTTATAGGAGGTTATTTCATGAGATGCTGTTTTAAATTGGTTATTATTCCAGAGTAGGTTATTCTATAGCAGTACAAAAGGTTATCCTACAGGAAGTTATTGCATAGGACATTATTCTACAAGATATTATTCTATAAGAGGTTGTTCTCCATGAAGTTATGCTGTAAGAGGTTATTCCATAAAAGGTTATTCTGGAGTAGGTTGTTCATTAGGAGGTTGTTCCATGGGAGGTAGTTCTATAGGAGGCTGTCACAGGAGACTGTCCTCTAAGAGTTCATTCTTCAAGAGGCTATCTCATAGGAGGCTACAGGACAGCCTATGGAGCTTATGCTATAGGAGGCCTGGCGGTGAGTACTACCTGTGCGGTCTACTAGACTAAAGTAGATGCTGTGGCTGAGGCAGACACCCGAGCAAAGCTCGTGGGTCTTTGGTTAGCGTGGGCGGGCAGTAGGAACCAGAACAAACAGTCCTTCCATCTACGAAGACCACAATAACATCGAGCAAATGAATAAAAACTACCACAAGGAGACTGGCCAGCAGTTTACGCGTCTTCTGTTGACGGTGGGCACGCTTCTGCACTGGGGAAGACGGGACATTTCTTCCACCAAGCAGGAGAGATCCCTCCAAAGATTCGGGAAGGAAGACCGGCCAATATAGCCCTGACAGAGCGTACCGTTACGAGGGCTCCGGCAGGATGCAGATACATCATGGGTACGGCAAGTGACAGGTGCATCTGCAGGTAGCATGCCAGATCGGACACACCTTAGCCTGAACGCCTTGCCTCTCAGGGTCTAGCGGCTGTGACGTCCGTGCTCATGTGGCAAGCTCAGGCCTCCCAGCGGTCTGGGCCACTCTTCCATTCACTCGCTTAGGATGACGCAGCAACCATGACTGGGGCCCCTACCCTGTTCCTGCCTTCAAAGATCCAGGCTGATCTTCTATCAGTAGACTATCTACCTACCAAGTGCAGTGACAGGGCTTGCGAGACTCACCTACAACCTTTCGCATCGTACAGCACCCTTTCACTACCTTTTCTCGCATCGTCGTCCTGAATCTGAAGACAACAGACGGTGTCATCCTCCACTCATCTTGACTGTCGCTGCTGACTTGTCAAGATGTTTGTCCTTCGAAATGGTAAGTCCTTGCTGTGCTGGCACCTGTTGCCCCGCCAATCCTGCATAAACACCAACAGCGCCCCTCCGTCACATCATCGCCACTGGTCACCGATCAGGCAGCGGCCCAAATCCCAACCATCCATTCTACCCAGCACCGCATTTGTGCATCCAACCATTTTCAACTAACGTGTCTCTCAGTCAGCAAACTCATCTTCGGCGCCGGTGGCCAAGAGTCTATGATCGAGCTTCCCCAAGGCCAACTCTACCTCGTCCGACCCCTCTCGCCCAAGGGCTACTCAGAGCTCATCTTCAAGGATGCCTCTGCCCGCATCCGGAGAACCGGCCAAGATTTCCAGTATCAGCTAGTCGTCCAGCGAGTCTTTGAGGAAGGCGAGGCCGAGCTTCTTGCTGAGGAAGAAGGTGAGGACGCTGAGATCGACGCCCTTGCATCAGACCGCGACGAAAAGACATTTCTCCTCGACGAGGCTATCCACTTCCGCGTCAAGAACCGAGAAACCTCGACCGAGAAGGTCCTTTGCTGGAAGGATCTGAGCGGTGACGCAGGCGACGTCTTTGAGTTTGTGTGTGACCCAGCTGCTGGTGGCCAGCAGATCGACCAGTTCGAGCTTGTGGCAAAGCAGTGCCAGTACGAACGCAAGTACCGCAAGCCTTTCACGACCGCTTCCGACGAAGACCTGCAGCAGTTCGAGTTCGACGAGCAGCCTATACCTCAAGCAAGCCCTCTCCACAGCCCCACGCTCGCCCGATCCATCGACTCGGTCGACCAAATGTCTCTGAATAAGCGCCCAGCTACTACTAATATTGGCGTCAAGAGGGGCAAGCAACCGGCCGACGAGGAGGAGGAACACGCTGAGACGCCTCCCAGGGCAAGGAGCACCGCCCCTCCGAAGTTCGAGGCCGCGCCAGAGCCGACTGAGCTGCTGACTGCCGAGACTGCGGAACTCCATTTCTTCGACTTTCCTTCTGGTTCCTTCGTCCTGCAGGATGCTTCTGTCACTGCATCGGTGACTGAGATTGGAAATTGGAGATACTGGCTCAACGTGGAGGGCAAGGATCGCAGCTGGCTCGGCATCCCTGTCATTGCCGACATCAACCCTGTGTTCAATTTCGAGTTCTTGTCCTTCATCTTCAACCAGTTCTCTGATGATGGCTCTGCCTACTCATGGCTGCTGCGGTTCAAGGATCAAGCTCAACTCGAGCGTTTCCAGGAGGGCCTGCTTCGGGCACTTTGGGAGCAGCTGAACGAGATCAAGTGGACCAAAGTCAAGGAGAGGGAGCGTGAGTACGTCACGGATGCCTTTGCAGATCTTGCGATGGAGGACGCCGAAGCCCAGGATGCCGAGCCTGAGGAGGAGGAGCACACCGAGGAGGACGAAGAGGAGGAGGACGATGACAGTCCTCGAAGCGAGCACTACGACAGCGATGAAGACGAGGACGACGTCGCAGTGAAACCAAGCGATAAGGAGACCAACAAAGCCATCGCCGTTGGCTACAAGCATGACCGGTCGTTTGTTGTTCGCGGCTCCAAGATCGGTGTATTCAAGCATACACCTAACAACAAGCTCGAGTTCAGCACCAACATCTCCAAGGTCGAGACCCCTGGCGGCAAGCTCTTCACGCCCAAGAAGGTGATGCTGCACAACGAGGACAACAACATGATCTTGCAAAATGACACCGACCCCAACAAGCTGTACCGTATGGACCTTGAATACGGAAAGGTCGTTGACGAATGGAAGATTCACGACGACATCCCTGCCATCACGTTTGCTCCGGAGAACAAGTTCGCGCAGATGACATCCGAGCCTACCTTCCTGGGCATCAGCCGCAACGCCCTGTACCGCGTCGACCCCAGATTGTCAGGCAACAAGCTCGTTGACTCGCAACTGAAGCAATATGTGTCCAAGAATGACTTCTCATCGGTCGCAACCACGGAGAAGGGCCACATCGCGGTAGCCTCGAACAAGGGCGACATTCGACTATTTGACAGACTGGGCATCAATGCCAAGACGCACATTCCGGCCCTTGGCGAGCCCATCATCGGCCTTGACGTCTCCGCTGATGGTCGCTGGGTACTGGCAACATGCCGCACTTACCTGCTCCTCATCGATGCGCAGCAGAAGTCCGGCAAGAACGAAGGAAAGCTTGGATTTGAGAAATCTTTCGCAGCCGACGCTAAACCGCAGCCGCGCCGACTGGCCCTGACCCCAGAGCACGTTGCCCAATTCGCTTATGAAACTGGCAAGGGAGTATCGTTCACGCCGGCCAAGTTCAACGCCGGCCAAAACTCGGAGGAGACTTCAATCATCTCGGCCACGGGTCCCTACGTGATCGAGTGGAATCTCAGGAGTGTTCTGAAGGGACAGAAGACGCCGTACAAGATCAAGCGGTACGCGGACACCGTCAAGGCGGACGACTTCCGATTCGGAAGCGACCGCAACGTCATCTACGCACTACCGAACGAGGTCAACATGCTCCAGAAGGAGAAGCTCAAGCGACCCACGCGGGAGAGCATCGCCGGCCCGGGTGTCAGGCGCAGTGGTGGCGCGTACTCCACACCTAGGAGGGGTGGCCCTGTCGACCGGCTGAAGAAGGAGGACATTGTCAATTCGCCTTACTAGAGACCGGATCCTGGCCTTGGTCGTTGTGTTGTGGAACAAGGAATGTCCCGATGAAAAGTCACAGCAGGATGACTATACCCATTATGAAATCTACTGGACTGGGATGGAGACGGTGACGGATGGATGTATTACGGAGATCAAGAGACCTGACGAGGACAGGGAAATGGATCCAGAGTGGCGTGGCTTTATTTGATATTTTCCCCCCACAGCTTGAGGCGTTTTACACGAACATGGCTTGCTTGGTCTCAGCTTCGGACCGGAGACTTTTCTTCTTCACCTTCTTGTTTCTCCTCGAGATTCACTACCATTTTGCCTGGACACTTACTCGTCTATTGCGTCCTTCTCTTTTTCGTACTCCTTTTTTTTTCTGTGTCAATTTTCAAGTCTGCTTAGATACCTCCCCCATGCGAGTGCGCATATGAATGAAGTGGTTTCAGGCCCAAATTTGCTCCCTCGTCTTTACTTCTTGACTTGACTTAACTTGTCTTACGTGCTGGCGGTGAACAACGACAGACTGTGAAAGGTGGTGTGAGTAGGTAGAAAGATACCTTAGATAGCTGGAATGCCAAACAACCAATCTCGTTTGCTATGTTGTGCAATGGTGTGTATGATCAGTCATTCATACAGGGACCGGTTCATGTCACTGGCAGACCGGAGACAAAAGGAGCATGAAACGGAACCGGAAGAAAAACGCCTGTATTGTGCCTATTCCGAAAACTCCAACTCCAAATGCTACAAGTACTAATGACCGTAAACTCTGTGGTCAATGTAGGAGAGGTGGTTTGTCTTCCATCCAGCCAACTCTATCAAACTTCTTCTAAGGCGGTGATGGTGCCACCGGGTGTGTGACGACACTATTTTCCTGCGGGTTATTATGAGCCCTATACCAACCACCAAAACCTGTAATCTCGACGATATTTTGCTATGCTGGCGGCTGCCTGGCCTTGGACACTCGCGAGCTTACGACGCCTTCTCGGTCCCGTTGTCGTCAACACTGCCGCCCGTGACAGCGTCCACGGCGCCCTTGACCTTCTCGGTAACCTTCTCCTTGAGGGGGATCTTGGGCGGCCCGTTGCCCACGGGGATGCCGCCCTGGCCCTTGCCGACGGTGGCGTCCAGCCGCTTCATCTCGGTGACGAACTGCTTGCCCCACCAGGCGGACGTGTACTTAAAGACGTACTTCTCCAGCTTCTTGTAGTTCGCCTCGCGCTGCTCGGCGGACATGGTCACGGCATCGTGGATCGCGTTGGCCATGTCCTCCGTGTTCCAGGGGTTGACGATGAGCGAGCCGGACAGGGACTGCGCGGCGCCGGTGAACTCGGACAGGATCATGACGCCGTGGCGCTCGCGCTGGGTGGCGATGTACTCGTACGAGACCAAGTTCATGCCGTCACGGGTGGAGGTCACGAAGCACGCGTCGGAGACGGCATACAGGGCCGTGAGCTCCTCGAAGCTGACGCTCTGGTGGAGGAAGTGGATGGGCATGAACTCGATGGTGCCGAACCGGCCATTGATGCGGCCGACGAGCTCGTTGACCACCGCGCGGAGGTTTTGATACTCTTCGACGTCCTGCCGGGAGGGCACAGCGACCTGCACCAGGACGATCTTGCCGATCCACTCGGGATGCTCTGTCAGGAAGACCTCCAATGCGTGGAGCTTCTGCGGCACACCCTTGATATAGTCCAGTCTATCAACGCCAACGATGAGCTTCACGCCCTCAAATTTGCGCTCCAATGCAGCAATACGCTCCTGGACCTTCTGTTCTTTGAGGCCCTCGACGAACTTCTCCGGGTCGATACCAATGGGGAACGCGCCAACCGTCACAAATTTGCCGTTGAAGTCGACGCCATTTGGGGTCGTTGTCGCGGACAATATCCGGCTGCAAGACGACAAGAAGTGGCGCGCATAGTCGTAAGTGTGGAATCCGATCAAGTCACAGTGGAGGATGCCGTACAGCAGGGCCTCGCGGACGGGAATGATTCTGTAGACCTCGGAAGAGGGAAATGGAGTATGCAAGAAGAAGCCGATCTTCACATTCTTCTTGGTGTCGCCAATCAGCTCGCGCAGCATCTGTGGGAGGAGCATGAGGTGATAGTCGTGGACCCAGATCATGTCATTGTCCTGGACGTCGGCAACGACCGTCTTGGCAAAGAGCTGGTTGACTTCGTGGTAGGCGGCCCATGCAGACTCATCGAAGGTAATCTCGCCGGGGTGGTAGTGGAATAGGGGCCAGAGGATCTCGTCTGTGGAACAGGACTGTCAGCAGGATGTTCTCAGTGATGGGGGATTAGGACGGGGAAGGAGATGGCGCGCGTACTGGAGAAACCATTGTAATGCTTGTCGGCCAGGTCGTCGTCGATAAAGACCGGGTGGGCATTGCACTCTTTCTTGAGCATGTCCTTCATATGGCCAATCTCGTTCTCGGG
Source organism: Diaporthe citriasiana (assembly GCA_014872975.1). Taxonomy (NCBI): domain Eukaryota; kingdom Fungi; phylum Ascomycota; class Sordariomycetes; order Diaporthales; family Diaporthaceae; genus Diaporthe; species Diaporthe citriasiana. The sequence continues at coordinate 341,557 of JADAZS010000018.1, forward strand.
TACTTCCAGACCAGGCCATCCGTACCATTCGTAGGTCATGGTCTTGGAGAGACCGCTGAGGCCGGTGACGAGGCCTCCAGAGGACATGGAGAACTTGTACTGGCCATCTTCGCTGCGCTTGATTGTCAGAGGCAGGCGATTCGATACGATGCGGAGGCGGCTGTTGCCGCTTGTGCTGGAATCCTCGTTCAGCATATTGAAGGTGCAACAATGTAAGCTGGCTTGGTTGCGAGCAAGGAAGCGCAGCTACCCAGGTGTTTTCCTTGTCTTCTCTGGCCTTGCGTGGAAGGACCCACAAGGCTCGGTTGATCCTCTATTTGACGAGTCCCTTGATTATGAGGGGCCAGACCTGAAAGCAGCTGGCTTTCCCTTTGAACCGAAGAGAGGAGAGCAGAGTCAGTCGACGGCGGGGTATACTGGGGCTCGGGTGACACGACGTTGGTGGTCGACGGGATTAGGTGTCGAGAGGTCTAGATATGATGCGTTAAGAGGGATGCTAGAACTGATGGCTGAAGAGGAAGAAGACCAGTGGAGAGGGCGCCTGGCTGGAGCCAGAAAATAGGTGAGCCTGGTTGATATGGGGAGAGTGTGACGATGATGGTTCTAGAACTAGAAGTTGGCAGGAATCCTCAAGCCGCAGAGAAAGCGAGAGACGCTGGAGCTTTCCTTCCGCCGCAAGGTACAGAGCTACGTAATTTTGCGGTCAATAGTGGATGGGCATTTGGGCCGGGGCACGTACCCGGTACTTTATTTGTCCAAATCCTCAGCCGCCCAGGATTTCGCCCAATTCATCTTACCGTGAATTGTTATTAGTGCCAGATCGTGTCTAAATCCATCTGCTAAAATACAATTTGATGGGAAATGTTCATAAAATTGAGCCATTGAAAACTCAGTCACGGAACCGATTACCTAGTACTCTGCAAATACTTGATTGGCGTTGCCCCAGACTCCAGGGCACAGCAGACTTTGAGTGTCCAGGTACTTTGGACGGTTGAATCCTTGTCGCCTGTCTATCGATAAGAGCCAGAGCTGCCCCACTGCCCCCACCAGCTGTCAGTCGTTGGGCTGGGATTTGGTTTCCGTTCTTTGTTCCCAACGGTCTAATGTAGAACTGGTGTTTGTCGTCTCCTCTTCCTCGCATTTTCGTAGGCGTAATGAGGCGCACCGCACACATGTGAAAGGCATCTCGGCCCGATGATAAGCTAGCCCTCTTTGAAATGCATGGTCCTAGTGAGGGTTTTGGTATGCTGTTGCCCTGTCAAGTTGTCACGACGCTACTCCGACGTTTCGTTCAGACCTGGCTGTGTGGCCCGGCCCGTCCATTCAGGCACGCCAGTGCTGCCACATGCCTGCGCTAAACTTTCCGGCGTACCGGTATCTTCCGCCTTCCTTTCCACAACATCTACCCACACCATGTGGGAGGCAAACAACGTCAGGGGCCCATGGAATTTATGGATAGGCCAAGAGTGGAATACAACTAACTCCCTGGGGAAGAGCATACGAGACCTGTTACCATCTTAGACTCCCACTTGATTAAGAGTCCATTCATTATATCTAAGATCTTTGCTCAGGTGTCCACTATGCGGCCACAGCATTTGTAGTAGACTAACTGGCCAGTGCTTACTGCGGAACTTCCTGAGGGATGTATTTCCTATTAGAATAGCCTCTTATAAAACAAACTTCCTTGAAAGAACCTCCTATAGAATAGCTTTCTATATAACAACCTCCTATGACATAACCTCCTATAGGTTTGATTGAATAGGATAACCTCTTATGGAATAAGCTACGGAATAATCTCCTGTGGAACAACCTACTTTGGGATAACCAAACATGGGATAAACAGACATGGGATAACCAAAAATGGCTTTTGGGCGTGTCTCTGCTCGTATGCCGTTCTCAAGCGAGCCTGCGCAACCCGCTTTCAATCCAACTGGTCTGCGAACAGCTGCCATGCCTCGCTGTGGGTCGGAGGTGCTGTGAGAGAACATGAGAATCACCACTTTGGTCGATGGATCACACGGCCTCCTGCTCAGAAAGATAAACCGACCAGGCATGGCAGAACTGACCTGTTCCACGAGGACGCTCCCACGTAACTTGTTCTCGGTGTCAAATCTATACAACCTCATTACGGCGTCGTCTTGTGTGTATACACACGACTCGTGATTCCGCACCAAATGGAGCAAATATCTGAACTACTGCAGTGGGCAATTGAGAATTCGTACAGTCGAGCGTCGTTAAGCAGCCCCGTGCGTCCATCTGCCACCCAGCAAGGCGAGACTGCTTCCCACGGCCGGCATGTGCATGCGAGATATATCAGCAGGAGTTTTGAAGTTTCCAAGTAGAGGTCGGGCATGATTTTAATAGTCTCGGTAGCCTCATGGATGTGATCAGCAGCGCCCGCCATGGAAGACATGCTGACAGGCAGGGAAGCACGGATCGTAGACAAGTCTCTGTCCCTTGCAAACAAAGTAATACCCCCCCCCCCGGTCCGTGTACACAAGGCCTACACACACACTTTAGTTTTTTAAGTTTTTTTTACTACTAATTCTACTATAACTCACTTAAATCTTTACTAAAAAACATAAAAATAATACTACTATAATCTGTCACACAACTAAGTAGCATAGTAGAATCAAATTAATTAAAGAGTAAAAGGAAGTACTTAAAGGGTACTTAGAAATACTATTTATCAGGCCCAAATAAACCTACTTACAGTATAACACACCCCCTTATATCTTACCGGCTTAGTAAGTATAAAATAAAGCTATTATAATACTTGGCTTATATATAAAGTATATTTCCTATAGTATTTATATCTTATACTATAGTTTATATACTTTATATACTTATTACCCCCTAGATAGGGTACCCCTTTAGATAAAAGAAATATATATTTTAAGTATATTAGTTATACTTTCTAAGCTTTAGTTATATAAGTAAGCTATAAATCTTATAATACCTATTTATAAGGTACTTAGTATTAATATTATACTTTATAGCTAGTTAAAAAGTAAAAGATTTAGGGCCTTATATAATTTCTAAAAAAGCTTCCCAGTAAGATATCTAGTCTTTATATACTTCTATATGGTATTTATTCTTATTATTAATAAGCTACTAAACTATTAGGGTAGTTAATAATAAGAGTATTACTTAATTTAAGTTTCCCAGGCCTTCTAGGTTAACTTTATCCCAAATACCCCTAAATAAGTAGTTATACTATAGTTATATATATTATAATACCCAGCTTATTTATAATACTTAGAAGAATCTAGTTATAGTAATAATTATTATAAAAAATACTATATATACTTTAAAAGCTATATTAAGTAGAGAAAGTATAAAAGGGGAGAAAATAAGTATATAAATACTAGCTACTACGATTATATATAGTAATAGAGGAATTAACAAGAAAGCCGGGCTTATAACTATTATATAACCAAGTAGTATAGTAGAATTAAATTAATTAAAGAGTAAAAAGGAATACTTAAAGGGTACTTAGAAGTACTATTTATCGGGCCCAAATAAACCCACTTGTAGTGTAATATAATCCTTATAGAAATCTCTATATAGGTATAATTTTATAAAATTTATTATTTATATTTTTATATTTATTATATTTATATAGAAAATTAGATCTTTATTAATATAATTATATAGAAAATATATCTATATAGAGAATTCTATAAGGATTATAATAGTATTCTTTTTATATTTTTTAGTAAAGATTTAAGTGAGTTATAGTAGAATTAGTAGTAAAAAAAACTTAAAAAACTGAAGTGTGTGTGCAGGCCTTGTGCACACGGACCGGGGGGGGGGCATCACTTCGTTTGCAAGGGACAGCTGTACGGCGGCTAGCCAAGTGGAGGTACTAAGCGACCATGTATTGAGGCTTCCGTGAGCTGAACAGGCCAGACATAGTGGTTGTAATCGCTTTATCAAAGGATGATGCAGACGGCCACTGTACGGTATGCATATGTTACAGCGGCGCGGGCGGCAAGAACAATACAAAGGTGGATACAATGGCATCTCATACAGTATTCGTCGCTGCATGATTATTTGTCATATTTTGGTAACAATGAGTGAGGACACATCATTTGTGTAAGACTATTCCATGTTGCACCAAACCAAGCCCAACATTCGTCCAACCTTTCCAACATCACCGGTCATCACCATTTGCCGCTCCTTCTTGCGCATTATTGCCAATACGGGCCATTTCTGGCTATTAAGTGTCTCAGATCTTTCAAAATGTGGAAGAAGCACCAGAAAAAGCCACGCAAACCCCCGATCCCTCTTCGACCATCCGCTGCAACGGTCGTCTCCGATCGACTGACGCCCGCTTCGGACATCACTAAAACCTTGCCACACCCGGAGCACTCCAACCCCTTGCTGGCTTCAGACGCTCCTTCTAGTGTCCCAGTCACGCAGAATGTCTCCGAATGTCTCCGCTGGCCTTGCCGATCCTACGAGTACCGCGCAGCTTCTTACTCATTCGGCTCGCTCAGACACTTCGACTGCTGAGGTTGACGGCCCTCAGGTGTCGAACCATGTAATTTTGTCATCTGAATGCCTGGCGGACCTGTCCCAGGCTCCGCCAGCCAGCCGTCAGGATCAACTTTTGAACCGGGCATACAATGAGCTCAAGTCTGAGGAGCCTAAGATCGTCGAGGCGTATGAGAAATTCTTATATGTTAAACTGGTCGAAATAGACGGGCTCTCAAGAGACAAAACCGAAAACTTGATTTCAACCTCGCCACAGGAGAGATGTGACCAGATGACGAAGGTCGCTAAGAATGAACTGAAGAAGACCGAACGACGCATGGCCATCCAAGAGAGAGTCAACAACGTGATTCAGAACGTGTCTCCCTTCAAAGAAGTGGTTGAACAAATTGTTCAACTCGTCCCCCAAGCAGCAGTGCCTTGGGCCGGAGTTTCTCTAGCATTCGAGGTAGGCCTTCCTAAACGCCACTCCTGTGTTGTGACCAAAACTTGCAGATACTTTCCAACCCATTCACTGAGCCTGGTCTCAATCGCGACGGCGTGATCTATGTTATCTCGAGGATGGCATGGTACAGAAATTCGACTGAGCCTCTCCTCGACGACGGTATTCCTAAAATGCAAGTGAACCTACATCGGCTACTTGAGGACCACACTGTGGAGCTGTACCAGAAACTACTCTTACACCAGATGAAGAGCGTTTGCTACTTTCACAAGAACAGTTTGGATAGACTTTTGAGGAACATCGTTAAGGTGGATGACTGGAGCTGCCAGCTTGAAGACATCAAGGCATCCGAGACAGTTGTGTCAAATGACCTGCAGGCGTTCCAGAACCAAGCGACATTGGACCACCTCCGCAAACAGCCACAAGGAGCGGAACATCAGTTCGAGATGCTTCAGAGAGTTGCAGCTCAAATTAAATTCGACATGGAGAACGAGCTTAAAGACAAGGAATGTCTGAAATATCTTTGCCACACGGACCCCTCTATTGACAAGGACCACATTTTAGAGACAAAAGGCGAGCTTCTCAAAACATCTTACTATTGGGTCATCGATAACCCCGAGTTTAAACAGTGGCGAATGGATAAAAGGAGCCGTCGACTATGGATCAAGGGAGACCCAGGCAAGTGCAAGACAATGCTCTTGTGTGGTATCATCCAAGAGCTTGAAGAAGACAACCGCTTGTGCTATTTCTTTTGTCAAGCCAACGACGAGAGTCTGAATACCGCAAACGCTGTTTTGCGTGGCCTCATCATTCATCTGGTGCAGAAACATCACAGGCTTATTTCCAATGTCCGCAAGGAATACGACAAAAACCAAAGGCTTTTCGAGGACCACAACGCCTGCCAGGCGTTGTGCGAAGTACTTCTAGTAGATTCCATCCTAGAAGATGATGATTTGGACGAAGTTTTGATCATTGTGGACGCCCTTGACAAATGCAAGGATATGTACGATCGCGAAAAGCTGCTGAAGTTTATGTGCAAGGTATCAGCTGGTTCCCGCGCCAAGCTGATTGTATCGAGTCGCAATTGGCCGGATATCCAGAAGGAACTGGACAAAGAAGAGCACACCATGACTCTATCGCTGGAGCTAAACGAAAACAGCATCTCACATTCTGTAACCAGTTGTATTGAACAGAAGCTCAAGGACCTCGCTCAAGCCGAGCCCTGTAAGAGCAACCCGGACCTCTGTGGGCTAGTTCGAGATCATCTCATCGAAAACTCGAGCAACACGTTCCTCTGGGTTGCATTGGTCTGTCAAGAACTTTCTAGCAGCAAAACAACCACTAGACGTGACGTCAGAAAGATCCTCGGCCGATCACCCTCAGGCCTCCAGAGTCTATACAGCCGAATGATCGAGAACATTTCTGATTCAAACGATCCGGACGATTTAAAGCTGTGTGCGGAGATTCTAGCCGTTCTATCGGTGGTGAAACGCCCTGTCACATTTCTGGAGCTTTTCCGGATCATCAGTTCCTCGGTCTATCCTTTCCTGAAGCCGGAAGACCTGGAAGGTATCATCGAGTCTTGCGGCTCTTTTCTGAATATACGGAAAGGTGCGGTTTACCTTGTTCATCAGTCAGCCGTGGAATTCCTGCACAGCAGGGCCTCCACGCTTCCCAGAATCGCCGTGCGGCATCGTTCCATCTTTTGGAACTGTATGGATGCCCTACTCATGTCTGAACACATAAAACGTGACATTTATGGTCTGGAAGCACCTGCAACACCTTATGAGGTGATCGAACTCCCTGAGGCCGACCCCTTGTCTGCTTTGCACTACTGCTGCACATACTGGGTGGACCATTTCGCCCAATGGATACGCGGAGGAAACACGATCTCAACGACAACTCCACCGACGAAGAGTGAGGCAATCTGCAAGGTCCAAAAATTTCTCGAAACCAAGTTTCTCTATTGGACAGAGGGCCTTGCTCTTCACGGTCAAATGCAACAAGTAGTGCGAGCCGTACAAAAGCTCCAGACTCTGTTCGTAAGTCAGATCCCAAGTTCTTACCCAAGTATATCATGTTCATCAGCTGATAATAGGTCAGGACGGAATGTCAAATGCAGCAGGACAGCACCTCGCAAAGCTTGTTCATGATGCAACCCGATTTCTACTCTATCACAGATTAATGATTGAAACCACCCCATTCCAGCTTTGTGCTTCAGCCCTTGTTTCCAGCCCCGAAGAGAGCATTGTGAGAAGAAGTTTTTGGCACGAGGCACCGAAATGGGTCACAATGAGGCTAGGCATAAATGCAAATTGGAGCGCATGTCTGCAGACACTTGTTGGTCACAAAGACTATGTCACGACGGTGGAATACTCGCCAGATGGTCAGTGGGTGATTTCCGGGTCTAGTGACGGTACCGCGAAGCTGTGGGATACAGAGGTATACACTTGCATACACACGCTCGGCGGTCACGATATGGAGTCTGACAGACATGACTTTGAGGCGGCCGTGAAGATCGCAGCTTTCTCAACCGACAGTCAACAACTTTTCACCGGGCCCCTAAATAGCGTCGTGAAGCTTTGGAATAGGGCGAACAGGGTCTGCATACATGAGACTCAATACAATTTGAGAGATGTGGGACGCATGGCTGTGTCATCCGATCATCGCAGAATTGCGTTCGTCCACCGCTGGTACAGCACATGCACTGTTAGCATTTACAATATAGAAGAAAAACATCCCGTTCTTAGTCTCGAGGGCCATGCAAAGCTCTTCCAATCGATAGGCTTCTCACCGAATGGCAAACGTCTTGCAACGGCTTCTGAAGATCGAACTGTCAAGATACGGGACCTGACGACAGGAGACTGTGAGCGAACACTTGATGGGCACGAGGAGAGTCTGAAATGGGTGGTTTTCTCGAACAACGGACAACAGCTCGCATCGAGCGATACTACTGTTCGTATCTGGGAAGTTGAGATTGGCAAGCTCGTGTCCAAGTCCCCCTGGAAGTGGGGACGGTCAGCTCGGGCCGTCGACTCGATGGCTTTTTCCAGAGACGATCGACTACTCGCGGCAGCTTCTGGAGCTTGTATTTATGTCTGGGACGTTGCCAAAGAGGCAGTCATTTGGCGTGTCCGAAGTGATGTAGGGGTCATCTGGTCGCTGGCCATCTCACACGATGCTAGCCGCCTCCTTTCAGCTGCATCTGACAACACGATCAAAGTTTGGGATCTATCAAGCGATCGTTCTGCAGATACATCTGAGGATAGTGATGCTCCACCAAGGCTCACTTCTTTCTCAACCAATGGAAATCAGGTCGCAGCATACTACGGCAAAAGCCAGACGATCGAAGTTTGGAACATGATGCTCGCCGGTCACAGAACAGAGCTTCATTGTGATGATGAATATTTGTCTGCAATCGCCTTGTCGCCAGATAGCAAAAGAGTTGCAGCCGCTTCCACCGAAGGCAACATCACCGTTTGGAATTTGGAAACTGGCGCCTGCATGGGCTCATTTGGCAAGCACAAAGCGCCTGAGGCGGATGCCGCAGGAGTCACGTTGGCATTTCGGGATAATCTTCAAATTGCTTCAAGTGCGTCGGGAGTCTTGATGATTTGGAACATATCAGATGGCACTTGTGCGGACACGTTCGACTACGCGCTTCTACGCAACGAGCACCTCACTTTCTCTGGAGACGGTCGGTGGCTTGCCTACGGTCTTCAAGTTGTTGAGGTCAATAGCTACCGCATTGACCGCCAGGAACCAGTGAAATGTGAGATCAAGATACGGAATATGGAATCAGAAATTTCTTGTTGGACACCTTTTAGGGTGTATGGTCTCACTTCACTGAGCTTTTTGGCAGTTGAAGGACTGCTTGCATCGGTCTCAAACGGAGATATCAATTTATGGGAAGTGGAAACCGCCTCACATGTGTGGAGTTTCAAGGGCGATGGGTTTTTCATATTCCGCGTATCGTTTGACTCCCGAATGCATAGACGTCTGCGCACGGAGCTCGGCTACATAGACTTCACGGACTTCGAGCCAAAATATCTGACCAGAAGCCCTACCAAACCGGACATCAGAGGAGCAAACTCTACGGGCCAGGACTGCTCGAGCTCTGACTATTCGGACTCGGAGTACTTAACCCTGGGTTCTCATTTTTCCCTAGTCTCAGGAATATCTGGAAGGAAAGTTTCCCTTCTCTGGCTACGGCTTCAGAAATCGAGACTGGATTGCGTGGAATGGCGAAAAGTTGTTGTGGATTCCCTCGGACTACAGACTGGCCGACTGGACGGCAGCAAATGAATGACGCCGGTGATCGACGGATCGGTTCTCGCTTGGGTGAGTTGTACGGGGAAGATAGTACAGATGCACTTTGCAGAAGAACAGTAGATCATTGGTTTTTCCCTTGGAAGTTTCTTCTGGTCGTTTTTGTTTTAGCTGCTGGGCTCACTGCTTTCCAACCCTGCCGGCAACGACACTGCCTTAGAGCAATCGGGGATGGAGGGAGACTCGCGATCCTGCCCGCCGAACTCCGTATGGATTCGATTAGGTCGGCTGCCCCGGGGGTGCGCGGAGAGGTAAGGCGGAAGCTGGAGCTGCCGCCCAAAAGTTACATTGCGGGTGCCACGAAATTACACAGTAATACGAGACCGGCGGCAAGGGATGGCTAGTGCCGCCCAAAAACCGAACACGGACGTTCCTAGCAGCAACAGTGCGCCGTCTGGCGATGTTGGCGGCTGGACGATCCGGCTGACACACTTTTCGGCAAGTACGGATCGTTACCAACATATCACGTTCACGTATGAGAGGGGAGCAACCAGTAACAGCGGCTGTGTGATACAGGAAACTGGCATGATCGTCTCTTCCAATCCCACTTCGGGAGGGCGTCATGGCTGGCCTTGAGGAGTGGCCGAGTGTACTGGGTCGTGAATCATTCTCGGTGTTGGAGCGCTGCTACGAACTAGAGACCCATGGGGAAATTTGGGGAGAATGTCGGTGTCCAAGTGCTGCGATTCCAGGACTAACGCGGCTCAAGATTACCTGCAATTTGTGCCGAATTGAACGTTTACTTTGCCTGGGACTCAGCTCGTTTCAGCAACCAACTAGTGTGCGGCCACAGTCGGATCGAATTTCTGCAAGTGTGCAAGCTGCTTTTGACGTTTCTGTCCTTTGCCCTAACAAAATTGACCATGGAAGTATATTCCTTCCAGCCTATACCACGTGGTCGAACTTACGACGCTACTAGTCCATCTTGATCATTGAATTCCTTGCTAAGCTTAACATGATTTCGTCTGACGGCTCATTAAAGTTTAAGCTTATAAGTCAAGTGGAACAGAATAACGAGACAGGACCGATTCCGAAAGAATAGCAAATGTAGATTATATGTTTCACTTGCCCTCACGTGGGCGAAGACTGGAGGTGTCCGCACAGGTTACCTCTGATGTTTGCAGGGGCATGTTTTGAGTCCGAAAGTCCGAAGTGGATCAACGACTCGCGCAAGTCTACGGTCTATGTGCGCCGTCTTCAGACAATCCAGTTGTGAGTCTGCCACGGCATTGACGAGACGGTTCGCAGGTTGCAACAACAAGTTGCCGGTGTCAGGATGTCACTGCCACGGAAAGGCATTGAAACGGCCCACCTGGGTCATGGTCGGCCAGCCCAATGGTTGCCGGCAGTCCAAGTTCATCCAAAATCCTAGAGCCGTTGCTGTATCAGGACTGACAGATGTGTTAGTGAGTATGACTAGCAGCGCATTCACCAACCTGCCCGCGCTCCCGCTTCGACATTTTGTTGCAACGGCGACAATCAGCAGGTCGTTGCTTGGTTAGTTATCATGCTCCTCACCCTCGACGACCCGGAGAGTTCAGTGACTCGAAGGAGGGGGGTTTGAAACCTTGCGAAGCTTGTCGTCTCCTCGTGGCCCCGTGAATTCTGAAACCAAGGAGAGCGATGTTGTGGACCCCTTGAGTGGAACTTCCCCCAGATCATGTCAAGCCCGCCGAAACTCGGCAAGCTCGTCAAACTAGGCCAAGGTAGGTTTGGCAATAGCAGCCACAGTAAGGCCGCCGCTCAGCTGCGGCTATGCGCGACACGTCAAAGCCTAGGTGCAATGGTACCTAGATAAGCTTCCCCATGGATCGGTTCAAACGACGTTGGGATGATGCACGGCAGGTGTACACTAGGGGTTTGTTGCTTGGCCCGACTGCCCTGGCCTGGCCTGGCCCAGGTGCTCAGACCTTTTTTTCTTCTTCTTGTACCCAGGCGAAATCAATCAGCCGCCCCGCGCGCTTCACCCAATCCGCATAAACGTCAATTTTTCACAGCAGGCCAGAAATAGCAATTCTGGGACTTGGCCCTCGCCAATCCAGGATACTGGACCCGGCCGGGTCATTTGCGGATCAGGGATCGACGTGGGAGCCCGCGCCAACCCCTGAAATCATCGTCGTGCGGACCACGAGTCAGTCGTGATGTTTACGTGCGGCCGGGACCTCTGTATAATGTGTATCTCGGAGTCCTTGATGATGGCAACCGGTCCACTCAAAGTCCAGGGCATGGGTTCCGCTGCGCCCTGCTTGGCTCCATGGGTTAACGAGCAGAAGCCGTCTCCCAATTCTCTCGCATCAATTGATTGCTCAGCAACCTTTCTTTTCGCTTTCCCGAAGTGAATTGTTCGCGAGTCGAATTTTATCACCACCCTCTCGACCCGGAAAACTCTCCTGCCAACGATAATAATTGATGGCAAGAATTTCATGACCGTGACCCCTGACTAACGACGCCTGGCGGACGACGACCCCACGATCCACTTTGGTGGAGGGTCACTCAGTTTCTCTGGCAGTTTGTCCAGTCCAGTCCAGTCCTGTCCGGCAGGGTCGGGCGCTCATCTGGCGTGACACGCCGCTGTCGCTCTTTTCTCTCTTCGACACCACTCGAGTTCTGTGGTACCCGTACCCATCACGATGGATCCGAGGCAGGGCTTCGACCGGCTTGTCTCCTCGATCACATTCTCGGGCAGCCTCATATCATTCATAGCCACAACGTGCGTCCTGGCATCGTACGCATATTATCGCCACGAGCAACGTTCTTTTCGCCATGCCCTGGTTTTCAACCTGGCTCTGGCTGGTAAGTGCCCTTGACTCACTCCACGGAACACAGACCACCCATTGTTCATACAACTCTCCTGCTTTGGTTGCTGAGTATGAGTGTCTTTGCTCAAAGTTGATGGGTGCTAACGTGATGTACAGAATTTGTAAATACACTGAACAACACAATATCAGGTATAATATATCTACGCGACCATGCACTATATCCCAGCACGGCGTGTACCGTAAATGGCTTCATCGGCCAAATGTCCGTGCAAGCCTCGGACTTCTCCATCCTCGTCATCGCCCTCGTCACCCTCCTCACCATCACGCGGACGACATACATGCCCAATGCCTCTCGGTGGCGCAAGGTGGGCATCTGCGTCTCGGTCTGGGTGGTGCCGCTCATCACCGCGACGATAGCGACGTCGATGGGCAAGATGGGCCCCGTGAGCGGCAACTGGTGCTGGATCATCAGCTCCCAGACGGGGCTGCGGTACGCGCTGACGCACGGGTGGAGGATCGCCATCATCTTCTTCACGGCGGGCATCTACATCTTCGTGTGGTGGTACATGAACAGGCACTTCCGGTCCATGGTCAGCACCACCATCACCGACCTCAGCGGGGCGACGGAGCGCTCGCGGCGGAAGCGCAAGGGCTTCAACAGGGTGGGCGACGGCGAGGCGCAGGGGGACGAGCAGCAGGACACGGAGCTGTCAACGGTCAGCAAGTCGAGGATATCCAGGGTGTGCGAGGACCAGTGGGAGATGTCGGCCCCCGAGGCGGCGTATGTGCGGACCAGCGAGGGCGCCAGGTATGACGAGGAGGATCTCACGCCAGGGGGCCGCAAGAGATCGGCACGGCGGAGCAGGGCCAGCTCCGTGTGCTCAGTCTCAGACTCGGAGTCGGAGGACTACAACGACATCCACAACCGCATCATCGAGGAGGAGACCCGGGGCCAGAACCAGCAGCAGCCACCGACGATGAAGACGACGGCCAACCGCAAGGCGCCTCCACCGGCGCTCAACGGCGGCAAGTTCGACGCGACGGCCACGACGGACAGCGAGTTCCCGCAGCGGCGGCAGACGCGGCAGATGGAGCGGGAGATCAAGCGCATGCTGCTGCTCAACGCGTACCCGATCATGTACGTGATCCTGTGGATCCCGGGCCTGGTGAACAGGTTCATGGAGGCGACGGGGAATACATCCCAGAGCAGGGTGCTGGCGGCGCTGCAGTCGAGCAGCCAGTTTGTCGGGCTGGCTAATGCCCTGACTTATGGGTTCAATACGGCACTGCGGAAGAAGATTAAGGTGTGGTGGCGGAGGAGGGGGAGGAAGGGAAGGGCTGGTCGGAGGCGGACTAGGGCTTGAGTGCTGCTGATGTTGCTGCTGTTGCCGCCTATAGGTGCAAGTAATGTGTGATGATGAGCGTTGATAATTTCTTCTATTCGAGTGATACCATATTCTACCCGTCTCTTTTTCGTTGAGTCTTGTCCGTGATGTCGTTTGACAGCGTTGATATATCTGGTGGTTGTCGAATTTTGAGGTCTCAGACCTTGTGATATAGTCACTTGTGCAGTGTTCCGGGGACGCTGTAGGCCAAATGTTGAACGGGTGGGCCGGTTCGAAGTGAGAACAGGGAGACCCTAACCCGATCAGTTATTCAACCTTCTTACCTAGACCACATGTCCAGAGGCATGGCAGGGCAGCCGTCAAGCTTCCTCATCCAAATTGGCCCCAATATCATCCAGCAACTGCACGCAACAGTATCTCAAAATGCCAGGCTCCTCGCTCTGGCTGACGCCGCCACCCACTCACCCCCTGCACGCGATCATCACTAATCTCATCGAAAAGACCCTCCCAGCCCACTTCCCGGACGCGTGCCCACGCCCGCCAACCTTCGCCCCACATCTGACACTGACGTCCGGCATCGACCCAAGCGTCTACGGCGGCGAGCCACAGAAATGGCTTGACAGCATCCCGTTCCCGGAAGCGTCCAAGGTCGCGGTGCGGTTCGAGCGGGTCAAGTCGCAGGATGTCTACTTTCGGAGATGCTACATCAAGTGCGACTTTGATGGTGCGAGGGACGTTGCGGCTATTGCTAGGGCGCGCGGTGTCGAGGGCGAGGACGGGGTTGGGCCCAAGACACGGGCGTGGCTTTCGGAGTGGAGAGAGGCTTTTGGACCTCATGTCAGTCTGATGTAGTAAGTTGTTTGCCCCTGTATATGTAGCTTGCTCTGGATTTCTACGGCTCTCAGGCCTTGTATCGCTCGTTGTTAGTTGACCATGAGCGGCAGTGGCGACGCCCCCATCGATGAGGCTAAGCTGAAGGAGATCGAAGATGCCGTCAAGGAATCCGGGGTTGCTCTCGGGGATGCGTCTCATGCCACGGGAGGCTGGGAGGGTGGCGTAGTGTGGCTTGTGTCAACGGAGAAAGGCATTGAAAATTGGAAGCCAATCGCGACGAGGACTTTGTGAAGTCCGTTGGTTGGAAGTTTTACCGCCGATGTCAGGTTCTGAATGATATTATGGTTTCTGAGTATCTGTCAGCCGCTTCAAGCGGTTAACTTTTAAATTTTACATGCCAACCCGTCCAACTGTTCTTGTGGTTTTGTCCAGATGTCGCCTGTCCAGTCATCTAGATCGTTCACATTCTTGTTGCCAAGGCACCTGCATCGAATAGCAGAAACGAAGGCATATTGATGCAATTCCGTTGTCAACACAAAATCACTGCTTTCGCTCATGAGAGTTCCCTAGCTAAAAGTGATGGGGGTTAGCATGGTGACTACAAACTGCGTGACGAAGCTATTTGGGTAGATAGAGAGGACCAGTCGTGATGCGTAATCGTCGCCGACGCCCATTCGAACTCAGCATTCTGATCGCCTTAGTCACTGGCTAATCACATTTCATGCAATGACCACAGCCGGACGTTGGTCAGATGTCAGTGACTGACGAGTTTTGTGAGTTGTCTAAGTGTCGCTTCACTGCCAACCAGACGTAGTATAAAATACATGCCTTTCGACCAGGCTGGAGGGCAACCACCTGGGCAGTAAAACTTTCCATCAATCAATTCGGAAGCTCGATTTCACAGAATCATTTACTGAACCACTTACAGAAGCATAGTGCATGATCAGCCTGTCCCTCTCTCCGACAGCTACCATGGTATTCCAAATCAACCAGAACGTCATAATTGACTACTACGGTATGATACTCCCACTCGCAGGCACTCCGGGTCTGGTTCTAAGTTGGTGCTAACTCAACGGAAGGCCAGAAGTACGCGGGTACTGTTTCGGCCATCGAGGGGAATGCCGACAACCCCGATCAGTACCAGGTGTTTGCTCGTGTATACTGGGGCAAGAATAGACAGGTTCGTTTAACGCAGACAGACGTAGGATTGAGGACTGGAACTGACAGCTACCATATAGGGCAAGGATGCCTGGCGCTCTGTGAAGAGCGCGAACAGGTACTACACAGTCGGCCCCGATAAGATATGGGAAAACCAGTCAGGTGGACACGCCGGCTTTGCCTAAGCATCCAAGGATCCCAGACATTCCTGAGGCCATGTTGGCGTACGGAATTCCAGAGAGGGCATTGGCACTGAAGGCGGAATGCCAAACATTGATGAGCATGAGCCAATTTTGGACCCGAAAGAATCTTTTTAGACTGGAAGTCATTGGCAGCGATCTAGACTAAGTTTTCAATGACTTTTACAGATTATGAATGTTCTCAAGGCAGTGGTGCGATCCTAAAGACTCCATGATGTGCTAGGGTATTTAAGAACTTGATTAGAGGTGTTCCAAACGTTGGATTGACTGCTTGAATGTATTCCATGTTGCAGGAGGATGGGTGTAGATCAAGGGCCCTTGGAGAAGTACTTACCAAAGTTGAGAAGGGTTCAGCGTACTGGCATAATTCGAATTTGAGAGAGATGACAGATTTCAGGTTGCGGAGATATTCAAGAGGAGGCACAAGCAGAGATGAGCTGAGAGACTTTATATTAACCAGAACTGTCTGCCTCCGTGACGAAGCTTTGAAACCGAATTGTCGGAATCGGGTCTGGGGCGATGGCGGTGGGAGTTCGGAGCCCGTCATCGAGTACAAGGTAAGGCACCTAGTTAAGTACCTATGTGGGGAGCTTACTCAAATATTGAGGCAGTCGCCAAAAAGTGGTCACATGAAAGCGTGCCAATATGCCATGGATCGAATTGGACAGGGGTTGGTGGTGACCTCGCTCGACTGCCGCTTCTGCTGTGTGTCTACAGGTACCAGGAGCACACAAAGTCGCACTGGGTCCGCACGGGCCCCGCTGGATATCTTTGCTGGATCCAAGCTAAGTGTCTTGTTGTAAAAATACTGAAATGAAATGCCGGGCCTCTAGGTTGGCAACTAAATTATGCTATGGGCGCAGGAACACACACAAAGATCCCTGTTTCTTGAGGGACCACTCGAAGGGACAGTAACAACATTCCGGCAAGCTGGGTGCTGCGTCTTTCCACATGCTTCCTCTCAAGGAGTGTATATCTAAGGCGTACTAAACCTGGCGACTCGCTCTGGTTGCATATATAAATTTAAGGTGGTGCTAGCAAAAGGCATTAAAAATTGGAAGACAGTCGAGACCAGGACTTTGTGAAGTCAATCAGTTGGAAGATTGCTCAAGTGAACTACTGGTCTAAAATTGTCAAATAATATTCTGCTTTTCCAAGTTCTCGCATCGAGTAGCAGAAACAAAGACATACTACTGAGAGGGAATTTTGTTTTTCAATCCACTAACAAGCTCCGGTTGACCATTTCCAAACCAATGCATAGTCCTACGTAATTGCCACATGTGAACACAACATCTAGAGTGAGCGCAAACTAGTTGACATTCTTGGTTATTGAAGCACCTATATAGATTTACTTGAGTCCGTGCATGCGGTTGTGGCTAGTATAACGATATAAACAAAAAGCGACAAAGACAAATTCAATAAAAGCATTAATAGTCGGTCAATCAGCCCACAAGCTGCAGCATAGAGGCCACTTGGACGTGATCCAGCCAGAGACGCAAAACATCTGTCTAGAATGCCTCCACTACAGTGCTGAGAATCTCATGCACGGGAGTTCCAGGCTTGACCACCTGCCCACCAATGCAAAGGTCCCTTTCGTTGTGGGTGTCTCCCTCGCTCCTTGTGTTGTGCGAGGAACAGTGCTTGCAGTGGGTGCATTTCTTGGAACCATGAGAACACTGGGTCTTATGCTTGCAGTTCGTCTCGCCCCTCTTATTCTCCCCATATCCAAGCCACTCCGTGGTGACATTGTAGCCACACCCTTCACGGCCAACTTCGGACGCATCCACCTGAGGCTGAGGCATCCCATCTGGAAACATCACCGTGACACGTTTCCCATGCAGTTCGTACTCGGTCCATCCCGTCTGATCCAGCTCGTCAACTGTCTTGATCTTCAGACCGAACTTGTTCTGGAGGTTTCGCTCGGTGACAATGCGGCAGAACTCGGTGAAGAAAGCGCCAAGCTTGGAGATGTCGGGAACGCCACACTTGGCATACTCGTAGGCCTGCAGATCACCCTGGTCATTCACAAAATAGTGAATGCCACGTAACCCAGAATCTCCGGACGGGGCCACAGGTCTCATCGTCTGCACGGTGCCGTGCGCTGGAAGCTCCAGTCTGTCAAAGACCATCACTTCTCCCTCAAGTGCGTCGTAGTGTTTATGAACCAGACGAATTGAAATGTCTTTAGGGACGTCGTACTTGATGAGCAACGCTCGAAGGACCTCAAGATCATTGGTATTCTCGACAGGTGCACTGGAAACAGCATTGATGTGGGGCAGAGAGTTATAAACTGAAGAGTTGACAAAGTTGTTGATGAGAACTGCCATTCTGGCTAATTTTAAAGTCTGAGTCTTTGAAAGGAGTATGGGTGTGAGTGTCTTGTCAGTGATGGAGTCTGATACTTAAACATGAAAGACCGCGTGGAAAGGCTGCGTGTTTATATATTCCGTATAATGGCTTTTGCGAGGCCACTGGGCGCACTCTCAAACTTATGCTGTTGATGCTGGCTCAAACTATTTGACACGCCTCGATTGAAAACTGGGCAAATCCATGAATATTCTTGACGTCGCGTTAGGCCCCAAGGCTGTCTAGGCGTTGTTGAGACCATAACGACCTTGGCACTTCCCGCGCCCCTTTCACCATTGAACATCCAGCTACTGGTGGATGTCCAAGTCTTGAGCCGGCGACGATATCTTGAATACCACCATCTAGTCCAGGCTGAAAGCAAATTTCGAGGTACTGCTCAGGATCTTATCATTGGAATTCGCCTTGACGTTGGCTTTAGAGAGCGGCGCCAATAAATATTAGGTTGGATATTGGAATGAAGGATCACGCTACCAAGCCAACCGATCTAAGTATGAAAATTACTGGCGGAAAGCGGACCAACAGCACCAGTTGACATACCCCAGGGCATGATTCTTGGACAGACAAGCGTCCAGTCGCTGCGCATCACAGTGAATTTGGCTTGAAAGTTTAATGGCAGCCCTGTGAGACATTGATTACATCATGTCTTGTTCAACTTAGGACAAGGAAAATAGGACTATTACAAACATTCAATTACGCGAACAAGATTTGAGGTTAGAGGCGACGAAGTGGATTATCGATGAAATGGAAGAAAGCAGCACCTGATACTAAGAGTTTGGAGTAGACGGCCATTTCAGCTGACTAAACACAGCCGTTGTCTGCCTGGCCGCTCTGGCAAATTGTATAATTGCGTCGCATTCGCACTAACATTTGAATTTTGTCGAGAGCCTGGTTGGTTCTAGCAACGTCACCGTCCTTGACCACTCTTCCGACATTTCCAGCTTGAACACAAAACGGCCCGCTCGCGAAGTAGTCGATGTCTGCACTTGAGAGTGGCAACATGTATGACGCGAACATTGGCCAAATTTTCGAGAATATCGATGGCTTCATCAGTGGGCCCCTCGACGGGTTCTTTTCGAAATATTTCGGCGATGCAGCCTCGGACGACGTGTTTCTAAGGACGGTGAGGGAGATTTGCGAACGCCACCCTCTTCAAGGTGCTACGAACTCAGTTGGGGAGCTCTGTAATTGGATATCAGCACTTGCTGTAGAGAATTACGTGGGAGCTCGAGGATCGTGGAGGACGACATGCCACTCTGATCAAAATCATGGGACAGACCTCAGCGCGCATGTCGCTTTAGCCTTCACTCAAAGCGGCCATGTTTCAGACCCGGACGAAGCAGCTGTGCAGATCATAGGCGAGTTCTGTCCTGGTCAAGCCATCTCCTACAAAGATGGCCTACTCAACTTGTGCGCCAAAGCGTCTTCAATTTTCGTGGCCCATCCCACGCGCTTTTTCCTGCACTGCTTCTATCTCCGCGGCAATTGGGCGGAGCTCTTTGTTTTCGACCGTTGTGGGCTATATAGCTGCAATTTGTTCAACATACAGGAAGACTTTCAGAGATTCATCACGGTGATTTTGAAGTACTCGTCAATGACGGATGCAGAGCTAGGACTGAGCGATATCATCAAGTATGACGGGATGGGGCCATACATTGCGCTAAAAGAAACCGCCTGCATTACATTGACAGGTCCAATTCTACGACTCGAAGACCGCCCTCTTGCTATTCCCCAAGACTTGGTTAGCAAGGCCACGACATGCTTCAGAGCCAGACTACCAGATTCAGATCACTGGGATTATGTCGTCAAATTTAAATGGAGATTGAGAGACGACATCGCAGAGGACAAAGTGCTTCGGTATGCGAGAGATCGGAATGTTTGCGGTCTACTGTCACTGGACTATTTCGAAGAAATAGTTGATACCGTCGACTTGAGATCGCGCCTCCGACACCGCCCATATCGACGCTTCGCGCCCGAGGATGGTCCTGATCTAAGCGTGTCAGGTGGCAAGGGAGTCGATTCATATACGGTTGAAACAGACAAGACTTTCAGAGTGCGCACCATGGTTTGCATAATTACATCGCCCTGTGGCCGTCCCCTCCACACACATGAATCTGTGCTCGAACTCCTTCAAGTCCTTCGAGATGCGATTAAGAGTCATCAATCTTTATACGAGGACGGCGGCATCCTTCATCAGGACATCGCACCGGGAAACATCATCATCAGTGAATCTCTCGACCCAGAAGCTCCAAAGGGCATCCTGATAGATCTCGACGTTGCAATGATCCTAGAGGTGGGACCCCGGAACCCGGGGGGCGTCTCCATCACTGGCACGCCTCCCTTTATGGCTGTCGGTGCCCTCAAAGGTCGGCCTCGCACGTACAGACATGACCTAGAGTCATTTTTGTACGTCCTTCTGTGGACCGTAATTTCGGGTAGTTCAGAATCCCCGCCGGAGGGGAGCAGGCTTGAGAGTTGGCGGGGTGGGAACTATGAAGAACTGGCGGCCCGCAAAATGGTCGACATGACGCCGGAAGGGTTTCAGTCCATCCTATCAGAATTTGCCCCGGAGTACCAGGATCTACAGCAGCTGGCCGAGGGAATTCGCAGACTGCTATTTCCAATCCGAGGAGACGACGGAACACTGTGGACCGGAACGGTGGGCTCGCAGCAAGGAAGAACTACGCTTTACGATGGGATCCTGCAGCAGTTTGATCAAGCCATAAGCGCTCACAAGGCCTAGCAAAGTTTTGTTCGACTTGACACGGCTGGATCAAACGCCATTACCTCGTCGATTACTGTCCGGGTACTTCCACTATGTCAATACTGCTGTCCAGGCTAAGAAGAACTGGTATGGCCTGGCGGCCAGATTCACTTGCAGGGAATGGTTTAATGGCTGGCTGGAATCAATGATACAATGCCCGGTTTTAAGGGTGCTCTCAGCACGCGTGGCGGTGGCCACGTTTGGTGACAAACCAAAAAAAGACTGTGCAGAGCTTGACTAGAGCAAAAGCATACATACGAGAAATATGATGGCGACTCGCTCCATAAACCTGCTCAAAGTATTGAATTATTCACAGCAGCTTCAACACTCCAGACAACCACCTTTCAATCACCTCCGCCCCTTCACCTTTCTTGCTTCTGAAGAAAACCTCATCAATGATCATTTCCTCATGTGAATGCTTAGGCGTGACAACAAAGGTAAACCTGTCAGTCCCCTTCCGCTCGTCATGATTGACTCTTTCCACGTCAGCTTCGGAGAAACCGTTCTTGACTGTAGCGGCAAAAGTCTGAATCCCATCAATCAACACCTCACCGCCACCTCCCCAAATCATCATCTTATCCACCACTCCGCGGGCGATGTCCGCCCACCAGTCAACAGGTGCAGTCACGGGCTGCGAGTAATGATCGTGCTCGCCGCCTGGTGGTATGTACGCATTGGACGCCCGCCTCAACGCTCTTGGTGTCAGGTAGTCGGACTCGGCGTTATTCGACACGGACGGCTCGGTGAGCTGGAATGATATCCACGGAGAGATCAGGAGAGCCGCGTGCAAAGGTCGCGAAAGCGTTACCGGTGGTGCTTGAGGGTGCGGACGCGCGATATGCTCCAGCAGCGCAGCAGCCAGGTTTCCGCCAGCCGAGTCTCCGCCGAGCAGTATTGATGACGGGTCGCGGTGCTCGTCGACAAGTAGGTAGTTTAGTGCCGTGGCCGCCTGCTTGAGCTGCGTTGGGTATTTTGCGCCGGGGGAGAGCGTGTAGGTCAGGGAGAATATCGAGAAGTCTTGTCCGCGTTTTGCCATCTCCCGTTGCAACGTGAACTGATATCTCAGATGCCCCATAGTGGCTGGCCCATAGAAGCCACCACCTATATCCAATCAGCGATATCGCCACATCAATAAAATGGGAAGATCGTACCGTGGAAATACAGCATGACGTGATTGGCCTGTTCGGGCCCGATCCAGTGCCCTTGGGCACCCGCGCCCAACCTTACGCTCTTGATTTTTTCATGTTTCCACTTTGCTATTC
Source organism: Diaporthe citriasiana (assembly GCA_014872975.1). Taxonomy (NCBI): domain Eukaryota; kingdom Fungi; phylum Ascomycota; class Sordariomycetes; order Diaporthales; family Diaporthaceae; genus Diaporthe; species Diaporthe citriasiana. Next base: position 363,512 of record JADAZS010000018.1, read on the forward strand.
TCTCGTACACTTTATCGGTCGTCGGAGCGAGGGCTTGTGTCTGCTGCGTGCTCAGTCCGCCTAGAAGCTCTCTCACTATAGTATTTGTCAGTGCCTTGTGCCTTATAAGGACGATACTATATCGTAAGGATCAACTCGAATTGGATTGATGCTTGGCTACACTTGAGCTGCTTCAAGACCTCAACCTTCTACGAGTGATAGGCATAAGCCGGCGGAACCGGCCCGCGAATGAATGGAGATATTCTTCAGATGATGCTTACTTGCTGCATACATAACATCACGCTTGTAACTGGGGGCGCCTTGTCCCTTTGAGCGCTTGTCGGATGAGGAGGTAACCGCACGCTTCACAAATGCAGCTTCGACTTTCAGGAGCTCTAGCGGTATTGTCGCCATACTAGCGGAGTCCTTTGGATCAGCCATGATCTTTTCTTCTCCTGGTCCGGCTCACCGTGTGGCTGAGGATGGTGAGGTAAAATTATTCAAATTCATCCCAAGACGCGAAAGGGCGAGTGCAGACCATCGAAACATTGTATATCAACAGGTCCCGCATGTGAACCGAGGCTGGTGCTGTATCCAGGTACAAGGATGATCCGAATTGAGGAGAGAAGGCAACCTCGTGAGCCAATCGCATGGGAATTATTGTATTGTTTCAGACTACATTTGATGGGATGACGCCAGCTTTGACGCTATAGAGTCGAATGTGGGGAAGCCGAACGCACCTGGATGCCGAATCAACAAATGAGTTGTTTCGCTTGTGACGTGCTTGACAAGAATTGCAATGTTCTCTTGGTCGATTCGGTATCCAGGTGCGTTTGGCGTCCCCATATTCGACTCTAGTAATACCTTCTAGGACCACCAACTGAGATACTGCGTCGCCTTGTGCTTCTACACGCGTATAGCTCAGAATATTTCCGCAGCCACTACTAATGCTTCCTGCTGACCTGACAGTCTGGGCAATGGGGAAGCGCCGGAACTTTGATTGTTGCGGCAAGGTGACAACGACTACGGTAGGGGAATAATAGAGATCGCAACCAGCGGCCGTTGACGATGTCGATTCATGAATTATTGGTTCATTATATCTAATATTTTAGCTGAACTTGCGCACACAAGCTTGACTTATCAGCTGTGGACTTTGCCACAGGTGAAGGTGAAAGCCAATCATTCTTGTGACTGTTTGCACGTCCTTCCCTTCAACACCTTGCTCCCAATCTCCCAGCCCAACCCTCGAAAACCCGTAACCTTTTGCGCCTCCATTCCTAGACCCTTGTCTTGATAGCCACCACGGCACCAAACCCTATCCTCCACACCACCAACGTTAATATTGCAATGCTAGAACACGTATGTACAACCGGCTTCGCATCCTAGATATATCTCATGACCATCGCACCACCCAGCGAGCCGGCGGGACACTCAGCCGCGCAAGTGCACGACCCGTCAGGGTTGACAGTCCCCTTCCCAATCACAGGTGCCATCATCACACCAACCGCCTGCCCGGTCGGAGCCGGAATGGAGATGGGCGCGAGGTCACCCGTCGGCGCGGCCGTCAAGGTCGGCGCGGGCGGCAGTTGAGAGGCCGCGCCCGGGTCCGCCCCGCTGAAGGTGGCGATGGCCCGATCAAAGATACCAGTCAGCTCGTTGAGGGCGGAGATGACGTTGGGCGTGTCGGGTGCGACCTTGCTGGCGAGGGCGACGGCGAGGTCGTTGCTCGCGTCGCGCTGCTGCTGGAGCCCTGCGGCCACGAGAGGCGAGGAGCCGGCCTGGTCTATCAGGGGCTTCTGGGCGATGAGGTCGTTGATGGTGAGGTTGGTGTTCTGGCGTAGCGCCTGGGTCGTCGTGGCCAGATTGAGCGAGTCCTCGAGACTTAGCGGCTCGGACTGTCGGATCTGGGCGCTCGCGTTTTGGAGGAGGGGGACAGCCTGCATGCCGAGCGCTAGGAGGGAGGCGCCGGTGCCCTTCGCGAGGCCCAGGATGGCTGTATCGACTCTCTGGAGGCCGACGTTGATGGCGTCGAGCGAGGACTGGATAGACGCCAAGTCTCGCTTGCGATTCTCGGGTGAGGAGGCAGCGTAGACTGCCCCCAGGTGGAGGAGCATGTGTACCCAGTACATTGCGACCTGTGGATAGGTTGCTGGCCCAGCCAGCACTGATTTTGTGAGGTTTAGGATCTCATGTGCTGTCTGCAGCTGCGTTCCGCGTTTATGACAGCCTTGAGGCAGGAAAAGATCCCCCGGGATCTCCACCACTAGGCAGTGAAAGCGCAATCACATTGTGATATACTCTCTGGACGTCTGCAGTCCAAGCCCCTTGGGTGGAAGCATGACAATGGGGGCTGGCTCTCCAGGATCCGAGCTGCGTGACCCGACCTGAGAGCCGGGGGGGGGGGGGCAGATGGAGACCAGATCTCCAACAAGGATTCATCTTCATGCAAGATCTGTCTGCGACACTTGCCAAGGGTGTTGACTCTGTGCAGATGGCACCTGTCCAGATAAGCGTAGATCATCAGCAGTGAGGACCAGAGGCGCAGGATATCTCTAAAACAATAAATCATCATGTTATGACTGTGGTCCATGGTATATGTATCATCGTGGCTGCAGATCATTCGTTGATGGGACGGCGGTTTCAGATCAAACCCCCTAGGCGTGGCCCGCCCTGGCCGCAGCATCATGCTTTGATCCTCCCGGGAGCCTCATTGCAACGTTGTTGTTTTGGCGCCAACGATTGACAAGAATTTAAAATCAATCACGGAGGCAGATGGCATCCGACCACAACACTCTTAAACGTGACGAATAACAGTTCAAAACCAAAGGGGCTAAAACGGATTTGCCGCCATGTCACCTGTGCATCCGGGCGCCCTGGCAGTGCTGTCCTTGTCACACCCAAAACTGAGGCCCCTCTTAGCTGTGATCCTTGTGTGATATGGCCCTTCTCGCGGGTTGAAGTTCTCTCGGGCACCTCCGGGGCATCAGATGTAATATGGGAACGCGATACTGTGTACTGGACCCTGCGACCGGATCCCGCGCCGACCCTTGCTGCTAACTGATATACTGTCAACGGGGGACATGTCTTAAGGTTTTCCAAGGTGGAGAAAAATTTCAGTACAACGGCTTCTCACCTCAACTATTACATAGTAATGAATATTCCCAGATTGTTAATTACATATCCAATAGATGGATCAGATCTGACATAATATCCGGAATGCTTTCCGTAGCTATTTCCATACTATTTGCAAATCCCGAAACAATACAGCCGTTAAGAGAGGACATGGACAAGAAGAAACAAGCTGGAGACTCTGGAAACTTACATGATATCAGGGAAGGCGAAATGAAGATTTCATATGCAGGATGTCCTTTTCAATAGTCTATGTCTCTTCCATTTTGGCGCTCTAGTCGATAGAGAAGCTCCTGCAGGTGGTATAACAATAGGACTACACTATATCCCAGCCGGTATGAGCTCGACCGAAGATCCTGGTTCTCAATCTTCGCAAAGTGGTGCCAAGACATGAGATTTCACCGCAGTTGTCGTGTCATCTCCTGCACGGGCTGTTTCTCATGGTCCGGAGATCTGGGGACAGATTTCAACGAGTTCACCTCAGGGAGTTGATTGGATATGGAGAACGAAGCTCAACTTAGTGAGTCGACACATCGAAGACCTGCAAGCTAAGCAGCTACCTGCTCTCAAAGCCTTTCAGCAAGGGCCTCCCAGTCATCCATGATCTCCTCCAGTTTCTCGTGAAGTTTCAGAGCATCTTCAAAAGTCGGATATGCGTCGCCATTCACGTAGTTCTCATAGAGTGTGCCGGTGTTCCGACTTGCGACGGATATTCCTTTTTGCCACTCTGACCAGTCCCACTCGATCTTCTGGACCTTGTTCCTCTCATGGTCATGCACCTCGATAGTCACAGGCTTGTTGTATGCGGTAGCCTGAAGAGCGGTGCCTCCCGGTGAGGACAGCCGGATCTCTCCTTTCTCGCAATTGATCGTCCAGACCAATGGGTCTTCGGCAGGGAAAGGCTGACCTCGCCTCAAGCGGAAGTAAATGGTTGCACCCTCTTGAGCGATGGGTGATGCGCGTAACGTGCCCGTTGCGATGACAAGATCGGGCACGTCCGACTTCACCGTTTCTATGATCTCCTTTTTCTGGCGATTTTCAATGGGAACATTCGGTCTCTGAACCTGGATGGTCGACTTGGTGTTGTTGAAATTCACCAATGGCGAACTGGACAGCGTCAAGGACCGTAAGGTCCGTCAGAACGTGCAATTGCTTCGCGTAAAGCCATGAGATTACTCACGATGTCCAACACCGATGGTGACAAGATTCCACCGACTGACCGCTGAGCAAAGTAGTCCATGAACTCGGCCAAGGCCAGCCGATCATTGCTGCCACCAGCAGCCCTGACCTCGGAGCTGAGCACCTTGCCGATGCGGCCCTGCTCCAAAAGCTCTCGGATCTTTGCCACGACGGGTGAGGCCCTGTCCTAAGTTCCAATCATGGTCCTCCCTCCCTTGACACCGGCCAAATTCACACGAGGTCTCGCACCTGGTCTATATTCGAGGCCAATGGCCACTCGTAGAACACGGCCTTGCCTGTGGCAACGCTGGGGCATATAATCTCGTGGTGCCTGTCGTCGCGGACGTTGCAGACGACTAGCTCGACATCGGGGTCGGCTGCAAGTTGTGCCGCGTCCTCATAGGTCTTGGTCGTAGGCGATAGCTTGAAGGCCTCCACGGCCTTCTTCGCGTTCTCGACTGTCGAGTTGCACAGTGCCGTAATTTCGTATTTGACCTTGCCGTGAGGCAAGAGCAGGTAGGGCAGATGGGCGACGCTCGCCCACGAGACAGCAGCCGACTTAGACAGGCCAACTAGGCCGATGCGTACGGGTGGCGCCATTTGTGGCAGAGGAAGCGGGATAGAGCTTGCAATAGTGTGGTCAAGCTACGTTGATGCATCTACGATTCCAAGCGGGAGATTTGAGCCTAAGGCAAGCGTGGTATTTAAGTACCTACCTAGGGACTTACCTAGGTAGACACGAGCCAAGAATGTAACAATCATCTGGCCACGACGGTAGAGCGATGCGTTGGTCAAGGGAGGATGGGCGAATACAGAAAGTACGGCCCAGCATCTTATGACCCATGGACCATTTGCTCGGGGTTAAAGAGAAATTCGGATATCTTAAACTCCATATATAGATGGTTGTGTAACGCCCGTCACCTACTTCAGGGCCACCTCCAGATCTATGCCACACACAAGCTCAATCAGAGTTAATATATCCTTAACTTCAACATGAACATTGAACACCCATACATCAATAACGTAGACACAACATTCATCGATTTTAAGAATGCCCCTTATTATCAACTGCACCGAACTCACGGCTTACACCTGTGTAGGCACTGGGGCCAGCTCGGAGTTAGTTGGTTGCGGAGGGAATCTATTCCCAATAGGGAAATGTACTATCTCCGCACGCTTCCTTCGAAGCCCGTGGTCTTTTTAGACTAGTTGTGCGACCAACAGCATACCAGCCGATGTCCAAGCCACCTGACGACATGACAGCTCAGGGCGCGATTTCAAATGTTCCATCACGAGCACCAGCACAGAGACGTCGTTGGTGCGAAAGCGCGAGAGCATTTGTCATCTGCCCTTGATGCAAGTGAATCCTGGCATTTGTTCTCATTACCCTCTATTAGTATATTGACTCGGCTTGTTGGGGCATTTCCGCCACCAACCTCTCTGTACCAGCTTTCTACTGGGTCATCTGTATAGATCATCAGAAAACCTGTTTTTGTCGTTTCGTTGCCAAACCGCCGCCCAAAAAGGAACCACTCGCGATGTCGTTACCACCGAGCAGAGACGGCAAAGAGACCGCTGAGAAGACTACGGCCTTGTCTGGCCCACCAGGCACGACGCCTCCTCCGGATGGCGGCTTACGGGCCTGGCTACAGGTCCTAGGCACCTTTGGCGTCTTCTTCAATACATGGGGGCTGCTCAACACATTCGGTGTCTTCCAGACTTATTACGAGACGGGCGAGCTCTTTGTCGAGTCCTCATCCAACATCTCATGGGTCGGCTCTGTCCAGGCATTCCTTGTACTGGTGGGCGGGCTTATCAGTGGCCCGCTCTACGACAGGGGCTTTTTGCGCGTCCTGGTCGGCGTCGGCGCTTTTCTGGTCGTGTTCGGCCACATGATGCTCAGTCTGGCCACGCGATACTGGGAGGTTGTCCTGGCCCAGGGCTTCTGCATCGGTCTGGGCGCCGGCCTCATGTTCACGCCCTCGGTCACCGTGCTGCAGTCCTATTTTAGCAGCAAGATTGGCTTGGTCACCGGGATTGCTGCGGCCGGCAGCTCGTTGGGCGGCATCGTCTTTCCCATCGTGCTGTACCGACTAGTAGACGAAATCGGCTTTCCGTGGAGTGTGCGCGTCATCGGCTTCATTTGCCTCGTCACTCTCATCCCGCCGGTTTTGTTGCTTCGCCAGCGCGTCAAGCCTCCCCGGGTTCGAGCCATGTTCGACACCACGGCATTCACCGACGGTGGATGGCTTCTGTTCACTTTCGGCTGCCTGCTCGGCTTCGTGGGCCTCTACGTCATGCTATTCTACCTTTCGTACTATGGGCTGGCGACCAACACCGCCGATGCGTCTATGGCTTTCTATGTTGTGCCCATTCTCAATGCCTCGTCTATGTTTGGCCGCACTCTGCCTAACTGGCTGTCCGACAAAACGGGCCCGCTCAACATCCTCATCCCGGGTGCTTTTATCTGTGGAGTGCTCGTTTTCTGCATGCAAGCCGTCCACAGTCTGGCGGTAAGTACCTGTGACATACGTTCCCAAAGTTCATGGTGAGTCGGTTACGGAGGCTGAATTATGAATTTTCAGGGCTATATCCTCATTGCCATCTTCTTTGGCTTCTTCTCCGGCGTTTTTATCGCGCTTCCGACGGTTGTCTACATCGTCCTTACACAGGACAAGTCCAGAATTGGAACAAGAATCGGCATGGGCTTCGCACTACTTGGCCTCGGTGTGCTCACTGGTGGCCCAGGCGGCGGCGCGGTCCTGGGCCCTGACCACGACTGGACATCTACATGGGTGTTTGGTGGTATTATGCTACTTGCGTCTGGTGTTGTCTTTGCAATCCTTCGTGCGTGGAAATTCGGTGCCAAGTTGAACATTAAGGCGTAACAGGCGTGAGCTGTAGCATGCTATGTGTAAGGTGATGGCAAAACTCTGTCTTGATGGTGACTTGGGGGACTTATTTAGTGTATTTTATTATATCTTTTATGAAGGATGAACTACTCTTGAAAGAGTGATGGAATACTGAAGGTGTCGCGCGTGGCGTGGGTGTTAAATGCACGAAGAACGGTCACGGCGCCGATTGGAGTAGATCTATGGAACATAGAAGCAATGTAGTTTGTTAGAGATATTGCAATATTGTTCAACCAAAGTGTAGGAAACAAAACTCAGTGTAATCGACCACCTGCCACTGGAGATACCTTGCAGCAGTGGACAATTGTTGATTGGGTAGTTTCATCTCTTGACTCTCTGCTAGGTGGGTTTCGATTGTGAGGGCTGGGATCGATCAGGGTGAAACAAACAAATTCTATTTGCTTTTTATAAGTTAGCATTTGACGGAAGGTGTTCCATTGAATTTGTGCTGAAGTAGTATGAGACACACAGAGGAGAAGACTTCAGAAAAAAAATCCTCAATGCAAATTTGCTATGGTGCAATGACGGAGTAATTGTGTAGAAAGGTCATTGAGAAATAGACCGTCGAACATAGTGAGTCTGTTCGCAAAAGATGAAAAAGTGGTAGGGGTGTCCAGCACCGGTGGCAGGGGCGCTATGGTATCACAAGTCCATGTTGGCTTCTTGTACCCGCTTCAATATAGTCGTATCATCTCAAGATGGAGGGCGGGAGTGCATAGAGTGGCGAGCGTCCACTAGTACAGATCGCACAGGGGAGAGTCTGTTGTTTCAAGGGGCCCTAGAGAACTCGGAAGCTTAGGGCACGGACAAGGCCACAATCGTTCAGGGTACAAAGCTTCATGTGTATCTACAAGGCGACATTGAGAAATTTACGAGATCCCCTACTATCGAGACAGAAAGAGACCAAGACTGCTTATTCCCGACCCCAGCCAGATGATGCAGCCAAATTTGGAGCAAGTCCTGGAGCAGACAGAAGTTTAAATGATCATATCATATCCCTGTTCAGCTAGAAAGCAGTCTGCTGTGAATAGTACTACGAAGTGCCCGTACTTTTCGTGTGCCTGGGTCAGCTGCTCGTTCTGGTTGCCATCGATCGTGATCCACAGGTGCCAGAGCCTCGAGAAGGATGCCCAGAACGGGCCGGGGATGTCTCTGAGCGGGGAGAAGTATCGACGGTAGATGATGATGGTAATGAGTAGGACCACCGAGCCAATAGCCGAGGCGGCTAGCCCGCTGCTCCAAGACAGGGCAGCTTGGGGCCCATAGAGGCCTGTGCCGGAGAGCGTCTTGTTCGACATGACTACATTCTTCAAAAGCCAAGCATTTGAGAATTGCACGTATGGTAACGAATACGACGGAGTGAGTAAAGCTCAGCGAGCCAAGCGCAGGATGGAACGAGGTCGTCGCCGGTACCTTTTACAGGTAATCAGCGCTATGTATCAGGGTTGCTTTGCTTATTGGGCACCTGCGCAGCCGACCTTCCCTATATGGCAGGCTTCAAACGTCCCCTAGTACTGTGTAGTCGTCCAGGGACCAATTTTCAGGAGCCTCGGCCTCCACAATTGTGGCCTCACTTGCGCAACGGTCATGTTTGCTGGTTGGTTGGTTCACTAAGTTTATGGAGTCATTTGATTATCTACAAAGCCATTGGCTCTGCAAGATGGGACTCCGTAGCATTGCAGATTCTAGTGTAATTAGGTCGTGATTATTTGGCCGTTGGCTAAGAACCCAAGAACCGAGAAATGACGGCTCCTGGATTAAACTGGGATCCAGAATCTTACACTCCCTACTAGACCGCGCGAACCTGATAACCCAATCTTGATTCATCTATACCTAGGTGGTCATTTATGGTATGCACTTCACACATTTAGTAAAGGAAACAAGAAACACCCTTGCCTCAACTTGTCTATCTCGTACACTTCGGTGGCTTCTACAGCCTCTCAATACAAGCTCTGTTCCTCCTCACTTTCATGCGACCTCGTTTGGGGCATCCCTGGCGAATGAGATGCCCAGCCTTCCATGCTCTGTGAGTGGCCACCGTGCCACTGAGACTGGCCAAGCTGTGCATTCAGATTACTGGTGTATGGCGGTCCAGTATGGTGTACACCGTAGCCTGCGTTGTGCTGTGGCGACATAGTACCGAACATAGGTGACCTGGCTGTCGAAGCAGGGCCGAAACTGTTGCCCTGACTCATCTGGGTGTTTGGCTGCATCTGCTGGGCTTGGGCTTGCGCATTGAAGGGGACGGAATTGTAAGGAGACATTGATTCCGCGGCTCGCTGCTGATGCATGGTCTGATGTGACATATGAGAAGGTATCTGTGCCCCAGTATCATGTTGTGCAAAGCTTCGGGGAGTGACTGGAGTATGAGGAAACGAGCCTCCCTGCGAATGGCCCGGTAGGTACGAGGACCCGGATGGGAAACCCTCGCGACTCGCCGGGGGTGGCTCACCAAAGACGTCAGGCACGGTCTGCTGGGTGCTTGGTGCGGAGGCCTGGGGGAAGCGGTTGTTCCGCATGTGGTCGGATCTCTCCCCAAGCAGGTGTGAGAGGTCGGCATCTGTCCATCCTCTTGTCTCGCGCATGTACTTGTCAAAGTTCTGCGTGGCGTGTTGGACCTTCCTGAACAAGCTACTGTCAAGAACTGGTGCGCCTTGTACATTGTCTTCTGGGCTGGCGCTGGTCCGAGACTGCGTTGCGAGATGGTAATACGCCAGACCAGATGCGATCTGGAAGGCGTTCCGAATTTGCCGGCCATTCCAACGGCCTAAATCGTTGACAGGGTGTTTGTAATGTTCCTCTGCGAATCTGATGATATCATCCTCTTTGATGATGAGTTGAGGCTTTTTGGTAAGCTCAGACCTTTGGCGCTCGATGTCGTGGAGCTTGTTGATATTGAGTCGAAAGATTTCTCGCGTTTGCGTCAGATCCAGTGGAGGATAGTAAAGTGATAGGTGGATTCTGGACTTGAAAGCCTCATCGATAGTACCAACTCGATTGGTCGTCAAAAACAGCAAGCCATTATAGTATTCCAGAACTCGTAGGAATACAGAAACAAGTGCGTTTCTCTTCATGTCGAACCTTGACCGTTGCGAGAGGAACACATCAGCCTCATCAAGGAGCAGAACACAGTCCCACTTATGTGCCAGTCGAAACATGTCTGTTAATGAGGATTCTACTTCCGAAGCCGTTAGCCCCAGATCTCCGCATGTCATGGCGAACAAAGGCTTGTTGTTCTCCATCGCGACAGCTTCAGCTGTTGCTGTTTTGCCGACTCCAGGCGCTCCATGTAGCAAAAGCACTAGACCTTTGCCTTTGCCTTGGATCAGATCTTGACTCAAGCCTTCAATTGCATTGATCGCGTAAAGACGTTCGAGTTCCTTCTTCTGGAAATGTGAGCTGACAAGCCCACGAACAATGTCTTTGTAATCTTTCCATATCATTAGCCGCCCGAAGACCCCTTCTTCCCTGAGGATAGGTCTCAGATAATTGACGTCTATGGCGACGAACTTGCGCTCGCGGAGCGTGTACGCGAACAAGCGTTTTGGCAAAAGCACCAGATCCTCGTCGCGAAGATCCATGGAGCTGTGGCCGGTGCGTTCCCACCGGGAGCCTTTGGCCCGATTAAACAGGAAGGAATCCGCATTCAAGATATTTTCACGGCGCTTTCGTATGTCAACACCATCATCATACTGAAGGAGCTCCGGAATCGTATATAAGAGCTTGCTTCTCGACTTATCGCCCCAAACCTGTTTCGGCCACGACTCAGGCCGTGTCTCAACTGGCGAATATTTTGAGAGGCTTGGTTTGTGAAATTTTGATCGCCAGCTTGGGTTCGCCCGGAAAGCCTCTTCCAGATCGACAATGACCTGGCTTTCGATGAATTCAGCGGCGACAGGATGGCGCGACTGCTTTCTCCTGCGATTTTCGTCATCAGATTCGCTGTCGCTGTCTTCCTGAGGATTCATTGCCAGCGACCAATTATTGTAAGCCTGATGCCGTTCATTCAATGCATGCTGGTAACGTCGCCCTTGCTCCTTCAAAGTCTGAAGCAATTGATCATGGTTTTCGACAAAGCGCAACGGGTAGGCATCTAAGGATTGAATGTCTCGTTCCCCCGGAAAGGCTTCGATGACGAACTTGCGGCGCACCGCACCATAGGAAGATCCGTCGTGCCCGATGTGGTAGCAAAAAACCGAGAAAGACGACCCGGGGTCGACATCGAATCCGTCAGTGTCTTGTTGACCCTGCCATGGTGGATAATATGAGTTAAAGGGCTCCGGCCCTCTCACGCGATAAACGCGCCAGATATTCTGGTAGCTGTCATCCTCTTCCCGCGTAATCGGTGAATATACCAAACCGCCCACATCGTACAAGCACCACAAGTCGTGGAAAGCCACTCTTTGTGCCTTGCTGCCTTTCAGAAAGTTATAGTGCGGCATGATCTCCCTGTCAACGAATTCAACGTAGCATCTCATATCTCTCAGAGCTTCGATGCTGTCCATGATTTGGTTCATCCTTTCTGTTGTGCTGTCGTCCTCGGATTTGACGGAATTCATGTCATCATCATCGGTCTCATTGGTCGTTATGGTCTCGGATTCGCGGTCCTGGATTGGCTGGTCGTCCGCCGCTGGGAGACTGACCGGCAGAATGTCAGCTCCAGTCGATGTGGATACTTGGCTCGCTCCAGAATCTTTGCTCTCATCGTGGTTCTCCTTGTCACCCCACTTGTCTTCAAAGCCCCACTTGTCTTCGAGAAGAGCCAGGATCTCTTTCATCTTCGGCTGGAAATAGATCAGGGTAGTGAAGGGCTGGAAGAACGTTCGATAGCAAAATCGGCGGCGCGGGTCCCCTAGAAGCCTTTGTAAATAGCCATGAACAGGCATAGACTGGATCCTGACACGATGTATAAACATGTTATCGGACTGTGAGTGCGCCTCTGGCATTGGATCCAAGTGTCGCTGCTTTGAGACAGAGGTTACGTCCTTCATGTTTGTGTCCTTCGAGGTTGTGTCCTTCGAACTTGTGTTATTCCAATTTTGGGCTACTTCTCTCCATTCGTCAAATAGATCCTGCGCTGCAAACCATGCGTATTGAGCGGAATGGTTAAGACCCATCCTCTTTTCGTCCTCTGCTCGAATCTGGGCTCCCATATTTGGCGGGCCTACAAGTACCTCAATGGCGTACCCAGGCCTGCCGTCTTCGTAGCTGTTTTTGAAGTTCTCAAAATCAAATTTCGCAACTTCAGGCACTTTGGGAAGCCATCTAGCTTCAATAGAACGGCGAGCCCTAAGAATTCTCTCTCGTCGCTTTTCTGGAGTTTCACCAGGAGGAACGGGTGGTGGAGGGGGAGGAGGCACAGAGCCGCCAAAACCTGGTGGAGGAAACCTCCTTCCCCCATGAGGCATCATGGGAGGAGGCATTGGTCGAACGGGTTTCTGTTTCATTGTGACTTAATTCTTGAGCGAATTTGAAAGCGATAGTAAAGCTTGCGGTGCCAGTATTCAAGTGGAAAAGGCCGCTCGTCACTATTCAATGTTGACAATGCCACGAGAATGAGGAACAACAGAGGGCGAGGCGAGCGGGGCCCAAGTACCTAACTGAGAGTGACAGCTAAACCGTTTTTAACGTATTGCTGAGAGCTAGTGTTGTGTGGCGCTTGAGCAGCTCTCAGAAGTTCCTCATAGCTGGGTGTTTACAGATGCGTGAGTAAGCAAGTAGCAGTTGATTGGCAGGACGAGGTTACGTCGGGCGTCAAACAGCGCAGCATGGTTCACACCATGTCAGCCCAGCAATCCCATTCCAAGGATCTGCAAGAGGAGCTGAAACGATGCTTGACGGAATATATAGCGCTTCGTCCCTCGGTATGCGAAAATCCAACCGATTCCTTTGAAGTGGACTCCATTTCGATGCATGGATAGTGTAGTCAAAATGGAAAGCCGGCAGCTGGAAGTAGGCTTCCTAAAATCGGCTGGGCCCGAAATCGACTCTGCTTTTGGTGTTCCCTCACAACTGAACGTTCAGCGGACGGCTTTCAACCCGAAAGAACCGATATAGTGCGTCCTGTTACCCCCCTGACCCACCCAACACTGTAGCAGCAGTGGTCTTGGTTATTAATTTGCCACAGCCACCTTGGTGATGCCTTGACGCACTATAGAAACCTTCAGTGCGGTTCTGAAATAACTTTCGATGCTGGAAACTGCACCTGGGATGATGTGTTTAGGCTGCTGTCCGAGGCCAAGAGCCAGTACGAAGCCAAAGAGAAGGGCTTCCGGGGTGCTTTCGTCAGTATGGCACGGAAGGCTGGAGATCATGCCGATGCAATTGCTCCCGCATTTCAACTGATACCGGAGCAATATGGCCTGGGGGTCTTACGAGCGTCTTTATGTTGGATGTTTGTTGTATGTCGATTTCGATGTGAGATGCATCCCTTGCTGACAATGAGTATCTGCTCACATCGACCTCATGTAGCTCCTCAAGACGGCAGCGAAGAAACGTGTGAAGATACTCAACGCATTTGAGGATATACCAAGAATGATCGCCGTGGCAGAGTTGAAAAGGACTCACTTCCCCCATGACATGTTGTTGAAGGACCTGGCTGATGGCTTGAATGACGCCGTAATCGAGGCTTTAACAAAATTCATAGCATATCTGTTGCCGAAGCACCAAGGCAAGTACTAGCGCATGAAGCACGCAGCCTCTGATCACACAAAAGTCTCTTTAGGCGTCTTTGCTAATGTTCAACGAACTATATAGTGGCCAAGATCTTCCCAGTCTTTTCAAAAGTCCCGTCGGGAGACGACGTGGACATCATGATCGAGAAGGTCGGAAAGGCGGTCCTGAATATGAAAGAGCGCTCAGAGATCCTTTCTGAGGCCATCCTAGTCGACATACACGAACAGAATGAGAAACATCACGAAAAAGTCCAAGCTGCGCTGAATATGACGCGTGCCACTGCGGTCTCGACGTCCACAGGTCTTCATAACGTCAGCCGACAGGTCTCACAGATTCAGGACACTGTGCAGCCCATGCCACACAAAATGGAGGCTCTGCAGAACAGTGTGACTGACCTCAGAGAGGATATTGCCTTGCAAGAGCGAGCCATTATGGATGGCGTCTCAGCAATGGCTAATCGTGGTGCTTTGGATGCGCAGAATTGGCTGCTTGGAATGCTCACCGAGCTTAGACAAAGTTTCGAGACGAAGCTCAATGCCATGGAACGGAAACAAGACAGGCTGTTGCGGGGTGCGGCCCAGCTACTTGAACTGGAAGAACTTAGATCACGAACTCCCAGACTCCCTCCGTCAATTCAGCAGCCGCTCCTTGAGCCAAAGGCACTCCTGGAGATACTGGCCGTTCCTCTCGAGGCACTCACACGGGACCTGGACTATGTTGTCCGTCAGGGCCTCCATCTAAGTCCCGCTGAACAGGGCCAAGCCCAGTTGCTGATGAAGATGGACCGCTTCTGGACATGGTTCACGTCCATGGACTCTGATATGTTATTTGTCAGTGAGGCTATTTTGGATCCTTCTCAACATCAGCTCCGAATCTCTAGCCTTTCAGTCGTCTGTGCGACCATCGTGGCGAGCATTGCACCATCAAATTCGGACGCCATTGCTCTACATTACTTCTGCGGACAGCACGTCTCTTCGAATGACACATTGAGTGGGCCTCAAGGACTCATGAGATGTCTGACCAGCAGATTGTTGATAGAATTGCAGGGTAAATATGGTGCTGTCCCCAGCCTTGACTTCCTGGACGCCATGTCAATCGAGAAACTAGAGCATCACGATGTGGAGCAGCTTTGCGATCTCTTCTGCCGCCTACTGATGCAATTTCCACAAAATGCTACGGCCTACTGCATACTAGACGGTATATGCTGGTTTGAGCGGCTGGATATGCTGGAAGACTTGTTCAAGGTTATGCAGAATATGTGTGGAATGGTTGATGATCCAGGCAAAAGAGTCACATTGAAGGTCTTGCTCACAAGTCCCTTCCGATCCAGGCACATTGCCCAAGGTTTACACATGCAGAGGAGGATTACACTGCAGGCCGAGTCTCTATTGCTTGCCGGCACATTAGAAACTTTGCGGCCCGGACGTCCTGAGCTGAGCGCCATGGCCCGACAACACAGTCCACATAACCTGTCTCAGGAAGAGGAGTGGACAATTGAGGATTACAGATAGACACAGTCAGAGATCATGAGTGCAAATATGACTGAAATAACGTGTTTCTTGAGGGCGTATGTCTTCGCAAATGATAATAGTAATTCAATCTATGCAGAGGTTCGACTGGCATGAGGTCAACAGTAAATCAGCAGACATAAGCTGTTGAAGTGCTGAAACTACCCACTTCAGTAAGTACCTAATTAGAGGTACCAAAGAATGAGATACGCTTGTCGATAACGGCACTGCTTACTAGACGTACTGAGACACGCATGGCGTAAAGACTCCCATCGGACTGGATTGTTCTGTATAGTATGCATTCCTCCACGCACATTGCGATTAGAGGCAATGTTAATATCCGAGTTCAACAAACGAGATCACGTTCAACATGAGCCAATTCGCCACTGTTAGGGAAGAGGAGGCGGCGCTAGATGGTTGGCCACGGCAAGCTTCATCTTCAGGGGCAGTGATCGGAATGCGGTTGAGCGGTCAGGCACCCTCAGGGACATTGCGAGGCCGAACAGCACAATACCACCAACAGGAAGATTACTGGATAGGAAATATAGAGACATAATAACTGTGTAATGGCGCTGTGAAGTGAAGTATTCTGGCATTTGCATATCCACAACTCTGGACGTCGACATGACGCCAAAGACAAACTGAGTTTCGAGTGTGATGGGCAAACCGAGGCCAGAGTGGGAAAAGGGAATGACAGACGGAGGATGAACTTCGAACGACGAGGCCAAGAAGCAGAGGGTGAAATTGCGAGGCACGAACACTGATACTGTGTACAACTCCAATGTTAGAGGGGGGGTTACATAGCGCGGAATGCTAGCACCAACATTTTCAATGTGCTTGTTCCTTTTAGTTGAACGGCGGGGCCAGTGTTGGGTGACATAAGTAGGCCCACAATATTCTCGCTGTTGGTCTGCAGGTTGCCTTTTATCCTATTGTCCGCGGCTCTCCACTCGACATCCCGCGTTCCCTGAATCCTTCGATTTCATCCAGCCTTCATGCGTTCCCTTCCCGATGCCTTCTCAGATGCACGCCAAACGTTGAGTAGGACTTCATTCGAATAGCCCACCAGAGTATACTGGATACATGATGGATTCAGTCCTTCTAATTATCCTGTCCGTTGTCTTTTCTACCTATGTGTTCCTATGGAGTATTCTGCGGATGACCCAGTCCAAATCAGAGCCGCTTGCAGTTCAAAATGGCTTGCCTTTCCTCGGTCCAGGGATCTACATGTGGTGGAGGGGTCCCAAGTACTGGATTGGATCACAGCGGTAAGGAACTCCAAAGAAGCCCGTCGCATTTTGCTTCCAGCCTCATTATAGGCGTGCGCTGCTAAACGACCGGATGTTAATATCCGTGAGCAGTGACCTCCCAATCTATACCTTACGGTTTCCCGGGATCCGCCTGTACATTGTCCAATCCACTTCCCTGATCTCAGCCGTCCAGAAGCAGGCGCGCACCATCTCCTTCGCGCCAGTGATGGTGAGGATGGCGGCAGCCATCATGGGTAGCAGCAAAAGTGATCTGGAAATCATTGGCCGTGATCTGGTAGACGACGATGGCCACATTCCAGGGATGCAAAGGGTCATGCACGAAACCCTGCGTCCAGGGGTAAAATTGGATGCTTTGAACAGGAGAACTGTCAAGTTCGTCACTACATCTATGGACGCACTCGCCTCCAATATCGAGGGAAAAGGTTCTACTACGATCAATATGTACCAGTGGATCAGCCATCAAGTTATGATGGCGGTAACCGAGGGTATTTACGGGCCGCAGAACCCATTCCGTGACGACTCAGCTGCACCAGCCTTCCGGTAAGAATCAACCAGGCCGCCGCAGCATCTCTGTGGCATTACGCTGACTGTTGTGTAGAGGATTCGAGGCAGGTGTCCTGCCGCTAATAACAAGCCTGTTCCCCTCCATCACGGCAAGGAGTCACATCAGAGCTCGCGAGATACTACTTAAATCTTATATGACGTACTATGAGAAAAGGGGTTATGAGAATAATCAAACGTCTGCTTTTATCCGGGAAAACCAGCGGTACTACGCCTCAGAAGGGTTTTCTCTAGAAGCAATGGCAAGAAGCGAAATGATGTCCTCGGTCGCGCTCCTCAGCAACACCATACCAGCGACTTTTTGGTTGGTGTATCACATTGTGTCTGACCCTGCTGTCCTTGCAGACTGCCTGGAGGAAATCACCCGAGCACTGAACTTGGACGGCGTTCCGGATGGAGGAGCCGCTACTGTTGCAGTGCGAAGTATTGACATCGACTGTATCAGACGTCAATGCCCCATCCTTCTCTCCACGTTCAAGGAGGTTTTCCGCTATCATGTCAGTATTTGTTGTCCCTTGGAATTTTCCTTTCCCCCGTCTTGACATCATGCACTTTGTATTACTCTGGGAGCCACAGAAGGATCACTAATAAATGTAAGGGTATCGGCATTTCATCTCGTGTGATACTTGAGGACCACCTGCTGGATGATCAGTTCCTCCTCAAGAAGGGCAATATACTGCTGATCCCAGGCGTGGTACAGCACCAGGACCGGTCTGTCTGGGGCGACAACGTCCTCGAGTTCTACTACAAACGGTTTGTCGCAGCGGCAGGAGGAAAGAAAGGGAGCCGACGGTTGAACCCTGTGGCCTTCCGCGGGTTTGGCGGAGGTTCAACACTCTGCCCCGGTCGGCACTTCGCTGCCACAGAGATCATGGCGTTCGCCGCGCTGTTTATCCTCCGGTTCGATTCCAGGCCGGTAGCTGGGGCGAGATGGTCGGCTCCTAGTGTGGACAAGACTAACCTCGCTACTTCTATCCACCAGCCAGACCACGATGTGGAAATCGAGGTGAGGCTGCGGGACAATTATAGAGGCAAGTGGGAGGTCAAGCTGTCTGAGTCGGATGTCCCGATGGAAGTTACAGCCGAGGATATGGCTGTGGTTTGAAGTTCGGGCCTCATCTCAATCAAGCACCACAGGAGTCGTTTTCTTGCTGTATATTCAGATGTTGCCGTCCTAAAGAGGCAATACATCTGCAGGGCCATTATGCTACCTGCCCGGGTGGGTGACTGCATGAAGGGTGTTCACCAGCTGTTGATTCTCGATGGGTATAGGAGCCACCATTTTATAGATTTTGAGAGATGTTATAAAAAGAAGACGATCAGAACTGTTTGCATGCCTCCTTATTTATATCACCTACCTTAGCCACTTAATGATAAGTGTTTTAGTCTACGAGAGAAAATATACAATAAAGAAATTAACTAGTTTAGTAAAGCCTGGATTACACATATTAGTAAGGTTAAGCTCTTTCTCACCTTCTGTACTACATTTGAAAAGGCTTTTAAGGTTAAAATTATTGAGAGGTTTTTTTTTTTAAAAAAAAGGAGTAGGTCTAATCCTACGCAAGGTTTTCGGGAAGTTGTTCATCAACCCTTGGTTCACGTCTTTATGGACTCTGCAAGAAATGCTATTGCGCCGCAACAGTGGCGTATTTCTCTCCCGCGATGGCCAGGTTATTTCTCTCCAGGCTGAGACCCAGTTCGCGCTTCCTGATCTCACTTGGATATACAGGACATTGAAGACTCCGCTGCAGAATTTGCCTGCGGGGCAACCAACTCAGCGCCCGTCAACTGGGTCTGCTCTGCAGCGCTGTGTTGACCTCGCAGACAAAGTTGGTCTCGTAGCGGTGCTTATGTACAATCCTTTGATGGCCTTGGAGCGACCAAGAACCGGGTCACCCGATATGACGAAGATCGCATCTACGCCATCCAGCAGATATTCGGGTTTCGTCTAGGAAAGACCAGTCTTGATGCCGATCCAAGGATGGCTTTCACGAGAAACTACTCAGAAATTGAATTTGGGCAGTAAAAAGTCAGGCCCATGTTTTCACTAACCGATGAAGTTTGGGTCTGGCTGGTGTGTGAATGCGGATTCCGTGGTCCCAGAAGCCGTAATTTTTGAGTGGGAGATGGAAGACACCATCTACTGTCCAGATGCCTTCATGCCAGGCTTGACGGGTGTTGATTCCATCGAATGTTCCCTCTCTGTCAGATCTGTCGGAGGACACGCATGGGGACGTTTCGAAGGTCTGTCCTCTCTCGGCGGTGGTGGCCAAAGACAAACTTGAAGGACTCGAGCTGCGGCTAACAAGTCCTTTTTGCCACGAAAAAGGCCTGTCTGATGTTGTCCGCATATTCATGGATGCCTCGGATTAAAATTGGGGAGCTCCCGAGTCTCTCCGCAGCGGCTTCTGGGAGCATCGCGGCCCTCGCCAGCGGGCGTTAAAAGGGTGGCTTTGCCGCTCACTTCCTTCATTGCGGCCGCAATTCTTGCTCCTTGGTCGAACGCATGACCGTGAGAAAAGGTTGCATGGACTTTTGCTCTATTGGAGCATGATGGTGTGTCGGACACTATGCCTGATTATGAAACTTTCTATGGAAAAACAGCCCACTGGACTATTTCGAAGGGCTACATACTTTGGCTAGACTCAAATTTGAAAGTTTGAGCATTGCAAGGCTCAGAGTCTGGACTTTTGGTTTTTTATCAGCAGAGATAGATTAGTATACCTGTGCTTAGTTGTTTGTCGTGTTAATATTTACAGCCGGTTGTCGAGCCTCAAACATGTATGGCGCGAAGTAGACCATATACCCCTCAGTCTTCCTGGCCTTGGGCTGTAAAAGACCGCAGGCGCAGCGCTACATCATCCCATGTCTCTATACCGTCAACCATTCCTTTGATAGCCATGATCACATCATCCTCTGAGCCACGAACCTGCGATGTGCTGTCACGCTCTCTAAGCGTAAGCGAGCCATTCGCCACAGTATCGAAATCAACGGTAATTCCAAGGGGCGTGCCAAGCTCATCATTGCGAGCATACCGTTTTCCGATCGACGCGCCAGAAGAGTCAACATTGTTAGAAATACCCAACTTGCGCAATCGGGCTGACAGCATGTTTATGATGGGACTGAATTGTGGTTGTGCTGAGATCGGGACTATGAGTACCTTTGTCGGCGCTACAGCTAGAGGAAATGAAAGAACCTCGAAGACTTGCTTAGATCTTGTTTTCTCAAAAAGCGAAGAAAGAAGAAGAAGAAAACGCATACATACTCGTGCAACGAAGGGGAGGGGGTTGAAACACGGCGAATGGGGAAGAGGAGGGGTCATCAGAAAAGCACCGATCGAGAAGGGGGATATTATGACTTACTGATCTTGCAGAATCCCGTGATCGATTCCAGTATACGTGTTCCAGGATACTATATAGGATACGGCCAATACCGAATGACGGTTCGATGACATTCGGCGTGTATTCTCGGGTAGTTTGCTCTCGCGTCTTTCTCTTGATGGTCAGTAGCTCACTTGACAGGCTCACTGACATCGTCCCATCAGCCAACGTTTTCAACGTGTCTACTATCACTACACCTTGGTTTTCGAGCTCCTTGGCCAACATCTGCAATGTGGACTGGTCCATTGCGCCAATGCTGTCTTGGACGATTCTGGCATCCTTCTTGAACCTCGGGCCCACAAGCTTCTTGTCCAGAGTCGCTTCCCACAACTCTGTCTTGATTGAACCGCCATGGAGATTTTCTTTGACTTTCAAGTCGGCACCTGTAAACTTCGAGTGGACTGCAAGGTCATACGCACTCCTGTCTGCGCAGCCAACACACTCTATCCAACCATAACTGGTCAGAAGCTCCGCGTCCCAGCAGTCACGGGCATAGTGAGCCATCTCTTCAACACACGTCAGCCAAGTAAAACAATTGGGAAAATGAGCCCAGAGAAGGAAAAAGAGAAAAGAAAGAAATCTATAGGCACCCTGGATATTGAAGAACCCATTCTGAGGCCCGGATTCCGTGTGACAATGTCCAAGTTGTTCTGTGCTGGAGTGAAGGACAAGGCTGGCACGTACCATTAGCCAAATGCTGCCGGAATCTGATCTTCGAACGATCCACTCCCACTTTAAGCAGAAAGAGCATGATCCGAGCAAGAAAATATCCCAGCGTTTGATTGTCGATCATGTTCGATGCCACAGCTCGCTCCACCGTCGAGACCTTTGGTTCCGTTCTGCCTGCAAGCTGAGTCTCCCTATCCAGTAGCGGCAAGTCGACGCCGGCTACTTCGGAAAACCGCGGGTGGTCTTTTTTGTCGGGGTCGACGTAGTGTTCTATCTCCGCCAGGAGGAATTCTCTCACGCGGAGCAAGCCGGACCGAGGGGAAATTTCGTTCCTGTAGGACTTTCCAACGCTCGCGGAGGCGAAGGGCACCAAGCCCTGATTGTATTCCAGGAGCTTTTTGAAATTCAGGAACTGACCCTGTGCGGTCTCTGGGCGAAGATATACAGGAGCCGCCGAGCTTGGCCCGACGGTGGATTTGAACATAAGATTGAAGGGGACTGGAGGAAGAACTTCGCCGTTCCCGAGAGGATTGCGGATATCCAGCCGTTTTATCAGTTCGCCTAACTCATCACCGTCGTAATTGTCGATCTTGGCGAGAATAGTGTTATATTCGGCCACGTCGGTCTCGCTCAATTTCTTGGAGTCCCGTTCCGGGCCCTGCGATCCACTGGCTAGCCGCGCCTCAAGAACGCTCTCGACAAGATGATCAGCCCTCAGATACTCGCCTCTGACTGGATCTTTACACATCCAGTCAGCGAATTTGTCAACGTGGCCGCTTATCTTCAAGACTGGCTCCGGGGTGATGACGGTGCAGTCAAGTTCAAGCATGTTCTCCTCCAGCACAAAGTGCTTCCTCCAGACGTCTACGAGATTGGCTTGAAGAGCACAGCCGAGTGGTCCGTAGTCGAAAAGGCCTCTGTTGTCGCCTTTCCAGTTGCGGGCAACCCGATATATCTCGAAGGACTCAGTAAAGAAGAAGCGTCGCTTTAAGACAGATTCAAACAGAGGGCGATCGAACGCCTGGCCTTTGAGTGTTGTCATAGTCGGCATCGCCAGCGGTAATTTGAGAATTGTAATGGGTGTCAATGTTGTAGGAAATTATTTAGGTTTAGAATGAAGACTGGACCGAGTGATCATTTCGCAGGGGAGAAGGAGCCGGAGTCGAAAGTCGGAACATGTTGAGTCACACTCGATCTAGGGTGACTTCTAAAATTACAATTCCGGACTACCTGAAACCCGGCACGCCGGCCGATGGTGACTCAGTCGTGCTGTTGGGCGGCACAACACTGGAGAGACGAATGAGGGGCAGCCGGTATCTGTCGGGCAGCATTGTGCTACTTGGTACTAGCAGCCACGAAATGTGACCTCACCCTGGGCGCGATGACCCTAGCCTTGCTCGGCAAACCGTTAAACTTAAAAATATAAAATAACCTATTATGGAAAAACCTTCTATGGAAAACCCTCCTATGGAATAACCTCTTACGATATGTTCTGCTAATATAGAAAGATCCTCCTTCGGGAAACTTTATGTGGAAAAGCTCCTACGAAACAACCTCGTATGGGATTGATGCCCAGATAGAAAATCAACAAGCCACAGGGGCTGCACAATGATTCTTTTCGTATTTTTTTCTCTAGTGTAGTCGTGTTACAGAAATAATGTATATGATATTTTGCTCCGCTGGGGTTACAGAAGACTCAGCGTACGATGGTTGGGTCGGGTGGCACAAGTGTCGCAATAGGTGTTAGCAAACGCATATGGTAGGGTCACGGTGGGCTGTGAGTGGACGATTAAGCGAAATCCTTCCAGAAAAATCGGATCAAATCTGACCACCTAGCTAGACTCTCTCTAATTGTATTCCCTGTGAGCACCATTTCAACGTCGTTGCAGAATTCCCTCCATTACGGAAGCATACGATTTGCTTCACTTTGCGGCTGGTTTTGATTTTCACATATGAAATTCTATTGCCCTCATCATGGATCCAAACTCAGTCTCAGAGATACTATATGGGCTGCCAGTGTTCTGGCCAACACGGCTTCTCCACGTAGACTCCATGACCTCCTACGAAAGCCACTTTATCCCCAGCCCGGATCCATTCACCCAATATGGCGAATATGAGAACCCTTCCTACTTCTCCCTATCTTACACGTGGGGTCGCTGGGAACTACCCCCAGGCGAGAGTCCGGAGGTCGAGGCCTTGGGCGTCAACGAGATCTCATGGCGGATCCCTCGCATACAGCCAAGCCGCTTCACTGACGCCCAGTTTAAACAAGTGCTGCGAAACATTGTCTCATTCCACGTGATGCATAAAATCCGAATCACAGATGATGGCAGCCAGGAGGAGTATATTGGGCCCGAGTCTGAATTCGTTTGGCTCGATGTGGCCTGTATCGACCAGACACCGGGGAGCCCCCAAAAAGCACAAGAGATTGGCCGCCAGGCACAAATCTTCCGCGGCGCGAAGCGCGTCTTCGTCTGGCTCCACGGCCTAGATCCCTTAGCACTTCGAGGAGCTATCGAAGGTATATTCAGGGCCAACAGCCAGGCTTGTTGGGTCTACGGACAAGGGTCGCAGCCACCCCGGAGGAGGGATCCCATCCTAAGAGGAGACGAAGCATTTCTCAGCGATGCTGCACGAAGCATAGAAGTCCTCCTGTCTGACCCGTGGTTCTCCTCCCTTTGGACGCTACAAGAATCTTTTCTGTCACCATCAGCCCATATGGTTGACAGGGAAGGGACGATACTGTCTCAAAAAGGGCCGCAAGTGGTACCTGCCGGCACTGAGAACAGTTCAATTATTGATATGCAGGAGGTTCTCAGAGCTTGTCAGAACTTGGCTTCTGTCTGTGCTCAAAGCATTGTTATCAAAAGGAAGAACAACCTCAAATCATTACAGCCTAGCAAGCTGGAGGAAACCTTGGTGGCTCTCGTCGAGGCAAACGGGCTCAGTAAGCTCGCGCGTACTAATCCCATGGCATTGTACACTACGGCGAATAGACGAAATACAACATATGCCTGCGATCGTATATACGGCATCATGCAGGTATTCGATTTTCGACTTGGGTCATCGGCCGAGGGTGCAGATCCTCAAAAGCAATATACGCTTGCAGAGCTTGAGGTCCAGTTCGGAAGCGAGCTTCTTAAGACTCTGCCTCTACTGAGTCAGATAGTGACACACATGCAGCTGGTGCCATTCGGACAAGCCTGGAGAGTCCAGGCCTCTTCCAAGATGCCAGCCCTGGCACAGTACTTCCCCTACTACCGGACTTCAGGCATCTGGGGCCGTTTCGAGCCGAGGTGTGATCTTTCGACTTGCACCATGGGGAACACGACTTGGGGTTGTTTCAATGGCTATTGTCTACCATTCAGTCAATTGTTGGAAGTATGCCTGGCAGTCAACAAAGCTGGACTTTATAAGTAAGTAGTTATGGCCATCCCGACCTGAGCGATGAAGTCACTCTAACATCTTTCGCCCTGTTAAGTGTTCGGCATGAACACAACCAAGTTCAACAGGGCCGTAGAAGCTGTTTCCAACTGACATTGGATGTGTCTGAGATGACTCTGAGGCACTCGAACTTATCTTCTCGCGACTTGTCTCAATTACAACCCGATCAAGAAGAACAGCATAATGTTGCGGAAAAATTAGAGGACGCATGCCAAGAGGCTGGTGTTGAGATACACATACTACTCCTCGGCCAATACATTGATGAGCGACGAGACAGATGGGATCCTGGGATGACAAAAGACAATGATGTCGTCTTTGGTGAAAAGTGGAACGTGGGTGTCCTGTTGTCCAAGCCTACTGCAGCCAATAGATCCAGCGTTCGGATCAGGGATGAAGGAAACTGGCGTCGCCTGGGAGTCATAGTGTGGGATCTGGGAAACGGTTCATTGAGTGGCCGAACAGTGGAAGAGAGGGAGGTCTTAAACGGGAAAGGTATGCTTTGGAAGAAGCAGCAGGGTTTATTTGGTTGAGGAATATCGGCATGTACCATTGGCCCTCGACGGACGCTCTCTGCGCAACCGCAGGCACGCACCATCACCAGCTCAACTGGCGCCCTAGCAACGGCGACTGGAATTCACTCACCTGGGTGAACCTGCAACTGCATAATGACTTGAATCAAATATCTCAATGCAAATCACTCCAAGTCGAATTCATACGTTTGGACAGCGGAAAGCTTTTTTTCTGGGAGAAGAAAAAAACCACCCTTTCCTGTGAAGCCCACAGGAAGTGAATGCACGCACGCTTCCAAGGTTGACCCAGCCGCTGCTCCAGATAAACAACACGCCTACTCGATGCTGTCAACTGCACCCATATCAGCCAAACGTCAATCGAGAGAGGAACGACCACTTCTGTCTATCAGATTCGTCAACCGTTCAATAGCCACTCGAATCATCACCACACAGCACCAATATCGACCCTCCACGATCTCACCAAGGCATCCTTCGTACTCAGACTGCAGCTGCAGTGAACATCAGACATTCAAATCATCATGAAGAGAACTGCTGGTTTACCAGCTATCGGTCGTACGACTATGCTGGGCCTCAACATTGCAAAGACTCTCGAGAGCACCTTATGGTTCCGCTTCAAGCCAAGGACCACGACAGCTGCACCTGCGAAGCAACCCGATGTCGTTGACACGGCATCCCCGTACACATCTCTTGACCTGACCAAGCTCGGTTTAGGGGAGCCTCTAGACGCATGCATCCAGAAGAATGGCGCGATGGAACCCTTTCACACCCTGTTCAACCAGGGCCTTTTGAATCTTGGTTTGGTTGAGCCCAAGAATGAAGGCAGCGCAAGTTCAATGGAGTCACTCCAAATACCTTCCGTACCCCATCAGAAAGGTTTCGGAGTCAGAAAAGCAATGCAGACTCCTGCTGCAGCAGACTGTGTTCATGGAGGCGCCCGCAAGACCGCTCACCGTCCTGCCGCTCCGATGAACGAGCATGTGTCCTCATTCAAAATTTCCCCTTCGTATCTCGACGAAGAGGATCAAATGGCACCATTCAGCACTCTATTCCCACATCACTTGCTCTCAGATGCAGCCGAGGGCATACCAAAGACGAGCAGCGACGCTGGCCCTTTGTTGGAAACGAGCACTCTTTGCCATCTGAACACCCAGAGCATTCAGATACCCTTTGACCAAATCTTGGGCATCAACACCACCAGCAACGAAGCCCATGATCTCGGCTGCCTGAATTCGGGTACTTCTAGCAACGAAGACGGTGGACGGGCTTCTCCCCAACCGTCTACAATCAGCAGGGAACATTCAGAATGCCTGTCCGACAGCCTGAACTCTAGTCAACGGTCCTCATGGGCTACCAGCATCAGTACATATCGCGAAGATGGCGATAATGATGAGTCCAACAAGCTCACTGCAGAGCCAAACCAAAACATGGACAAGATCGAGCTCATACATGAATAGGACTATTACTGCGAGATCATCGACGTGGGGCACCCACAAAACCGTCGCGACAGGGACTTCATTACCCCGCTACCAGATCAAAAGGGAGGCAATGAAGTAATTACGGCAGAACTCGACAGCCAATCCGCTGGTAGTCCTACAATCTCGGTGCACCGAGATATAACCTGTGATTGCCCTCAAGCACCTCCAGCACAGGCTGATCCGCATCGACAAGAAGAGCTCGCACAGCCAGAGGCATCGACGGATTCCGAAATGGACTGCCGCCCATCAACGCCGGCCGAGGCCGCGGCATGGGCACATTCGCACTGCGACGCAGATCCCGAGTCCGCAAAGCTCAAGATTCTCAAGGACGAGCGCGGTAGGGAATACGTCCTGTACCACGACTGCTTCCACTGCGTGCCGATCGAGCTGGCTCCAGAATTCGCCCACGTGGTTGACGAGGAAGACGATGGCTATGGCAGTGCGACGGAGACATTCGAGACTGCGAGAGACGGCGCAAAGCTCGTGACCATCCCGGAGGAAGAGTATGAGGGCTAGAAGCCTGAGTCTTGCAACTGGGGTGCGACGAGTGAAGACTACTCTGATGGTTCATCATGCGAAGAGGTTCAGGACGAAAAGTATCTCGAATATGCTGCGCCGTCTGATCTTTGCCTGGGAGTCTGCCTTATCCACAAATTTGAGGATGGAGCCTGGTACTCCAATGCGTTTAATGACTACTTCGAAGGGTCTTTCTCATTACCACTTCGAAAGTACCGTTCAGAGTCGTCCCGGCTCCGTCATGCTCTGAGCATGGAAGAGATGGAGCAGGACGAAAAATAGAAAAGGCCGGCAGGAGGTGGGCCACGAATACGTGTAGAATATTTTTGGGAAAGGAATGGAAGGCTCATTTCATATACATAGAGCCAGGAATCACAGTCTTGTGAAAGAGTTGGTGCACTCAGTGCCGGTGTGCACTGCTAGGTGTGACCGGGGCACAAATGATGACCGGAATGGTGGATGAGATACGAGATTAATGTAAATTCAAAGATTCTTCGTCACGATCCACTTTCATGGTCACTTAGGAATTAAAAAGTCTTTGGAATACACAAAGGGGTGATGTCGCTATTTGGCCCTTTCATGCTGTAATTACTGCTGGCAATCGGAGTGACCACGCAATACAACAGTGCCACAGAGACATATGGTACATAAAGCCTTATGGCCACGGTGTGATTTGCTTTCCCCATGTGAAGCACGTCACGTGCCTAAATATCACAGGTAGGCTTGAATTGTCAGTGTTTGGGTGTAAGTACCTTTAACAACATGAAATAAGGTTGTGAATACGAGGATAAATTTCGGACTATTCCTACTAAGTATGGCCAGCAGCCAAACAGAGGCTGGTTGATGGTAGTGTACAAGGCGGATGGCTAGCAACCATCAAGGACAATGAACCGTCTTTTCGCTAGTGCCTGCTAGTGAACAGAAGACTGGATAGCTTGTGATCCGCCAGATACATGCAGAAAGTTTGCTCTGGACCGGACAACTGGCGACTCCATGTATGACGGTCATGGTGTCATCTAAGGACTTGCTAAGTGGCAATTTGTGCCTCTAAGCGAAGAATATGATGGAAATGGAATCATGGTTTTAAATCCAAGCAGCAGCAACACCGTGTTGTTCTTCACTCATTCACATTCGCACCAAACTAACATTTGAACCCACACACAATTATTCGTACGACACTGCCAAGATCCCGAGCAGTTTGAGACTGCAGAAACCAATATTCCAAGATCATGGCTCCATTATATGGCCAATCCTCCATCATGCTGCCTTCCAACAACATTCCAGTTGCCCACCCAGCCAACATCGCAGCTCGGGCCATTCTAGACTTTTCCAGTCAAGGGAACTTTACCAGATCGACAGCAATAACAGTTGTGATCGCTTTTGGTATCATTCTCATGATTTTGGTTTACAGATGCATCAAAAGGGCCACGTCCAGCACGGAACCACCTGGCCTGCCCTCAGGCCACGTATACGGCCATGACGAAGTCGGCTCCCACGTGTTGACCCGGCTGAGGTCTGGGAGGGAGCGTCCAGCCAGCCAGCAGGCTGAGGATCCTGCATCCAACCATCCCGAGTCGACAGGACAGAGTGTGGTAGCCCGTCCAACACCAGTTGTTACTTGCCCCTCATATAGGCAACAAGAATCACCGCCACCGCCACCATGTAAGCAGCTCTGAGACAATATCCCTTAAAATTTTAGAGATAAACCTGTGATTTTCTCAGAGAATTTTGCTACACAATTTCAAATGTTACAACCAGTTCTATCACGATGCCACTTTGTTCTGTGCAACAAAGCTAACTCAAATATTCGCAGATCCACCTCCACCAGGGTATAAGCTGTAACAGGGGAACAGGTTGAAAGTAGATGGTGAGTCACCAATCACAGAATCACTTTGATATCCTTAGAAATCTGGCAAATTCTGATTATGGAGCTACATTGTGATCAGATGAGGCCAATGGATTTCAGTGGAGATGATGGAAAGAAAGTGGTCTTTGTCACTGTCCAAAAAGCTTGTTGCAGGGCATCGCTGGAGACCAGCGCTGGGGGCTGGCGCTGGAGGCCTGTGGGGGCAAGGGTGGTGCCTGTAGGCCGCCCCTGCAGGCTCGTTTATCGATAAGACGCGTTTATCGATAAGGCCCACCACCACCCTACGCACCACAGAGTAGAAGCCTAGCAGGGCAGGAGGGTACTTTTCTTCTCTCCTTTTGTCCTTAGGCTAGACTACTTGTAAAACTCACATAATTTTGTGTATAATTTCAGCCAGGAGGTTTAAACTAAAGACAATGCTCAGTGAATCCATTTTATTTAATCATCTATGGTGATATCTGTATTCACCAAAGCTAAGACCAGGAAGTGTGCCTGGGACCAAAAATTAGGAGAGACGCTGCGCAATTAAGCCCAATTAATTAAGCATCCTCCACCAGCCCAAAAATATAATAGACTTGCAAGTAATTGCTAAGCCTAAGAGCGCTTCGAAGCTGAAGCAAACCTGGAAGGAACTAGTCTTAAGCTGCAGTCAATAAATTGCCTGGCAGCTAGTTCCTGTGATGTCTAAAGCGTAGCCTGGTGTTCCAGCCTGTCCTGCTTGACCTGCTCCTCGCTGGTGACCATCAGGTACTCCCACCTCTTTCGCACGGTGGTATAACCAAATAGGTACGAACCGCCGTGGTCAACCATATACTCAGCCACGAGCTTCCATGGGACATTGTCACGGGTGATCTCATCCACGTCCTTGGTGAGTTTGACTACAGCCCGCTTGAGAAGCTTGTCCTATTTGGCAGAGTGAAAAGATTAGTACCCACATATAGCATATAAAAAGAAATTATGAAGAATTTGGTTAGAATTTGGTTGGATAAAATGGGTTTAATGAATAGGAAGCTCAGATCAGGGGTGGAATATAAAAGACTCACATCAACCTCCTGAAACTCAGGCTTGCGCACCCTCGCCTCCTTGGGCTTGGTCAAAGTACGAAAGCGACCCCTCAGTGTAGACTCGGCCTCGGTGAAGCCGCCCTGCTTGCGGATCTCCCTGTATGTCATGCCCGCCAGCTTCGACCGCACCAGGTACTCGTCCCTCTCGGAACGGGGTGGAGGTGTCGCAGTGGATGACTGCGCGGCGCCGCTGGAGCCAGCACCACTCGCGCTCGCGGCAGCCTTGGACGACGATACCTTGCTGTGCGTGCCGCCCGTCTTGGCGCGGTGATCAGGTCCGCCTGTGTGTTGATGGCGGTGCTGGTGATGGGACGAAGTAGTCTGGGGTCTGGACTGGTGCTGCGACTGCGCCGTGTCTTTGCCCTTTGCCTTTGACTTCTTGGAGCTAGGCGGGGCGGTCTTATCACCTTTCGTGTCGCCTCCGTGTCGGCGCTTGGGTCCGTTGCTGGAGCCGACATTAGTCTTTGAATGCGGCGCCTTGTCCGGCAGCTGCTTCCGGCCGCCCGTGTTCACCTTAGAGTTCGATTCACGCCTTGCCTGCCACGCCGAGGATGGCAAAATGTCCTGCTGGCCAACAACGACGGCCGATGGCAACTCGGAGTCACTGTCCATTCGGAATGGGTTTGGCAGCGACTCAGAAGAGGACGAGTTGGGAAGGCTGGGGCCCGTGTTGATGTGCAGCATCTTGGGAGAGACTGTCTCTGCATCTGGGAAGACGGCGCGGGGGTTCAAAGTGAAATCATGTGCTGGTGAGCGAGCAAGGAATGCCTGCGGTATGTCGCGGGTGTTGTGGTAGGATGGCCCTTCGGAAGGAAAGACGGAAGGGCTGTAGAAGCAATCCTCCCTCACGTCCATGTCCATCACGTCCGCCGGACCAATCGAGGACGAGAAGCTACCAAACAAGGTGTTTGGCGAGCTTCCATTCACGCGACAGCTGGACGAGGAAGAGCTGTCGACGTTGGTCACGCCGCCCATCGCTGGACCGAGCTCGAACGAAGAAGGGAAGGCCTGGTTGTTTGGGAAGACGGGGAGGCCATCGGGCAGACCTTGAGCAAAGCCATATGCTTGGATGTACTCATTGCTGGGAACAGGCACAGTAGGCCACCTCTGTGAGCCTCGAGCATTGATGGATTGGGCGAAGTTATGATTGACGTTGGCTGTGTTCGGAGTGGCGCTCCACGTGCACAGGTCGTCTGCATTGTCGGTGTTCGCCTCTGCCTTCAAGCCACCGCTGCCAGGGTTAGCGTTGGTGTGGCGGCGGGCATGGACATTGCCATGATTGTTGCTACTCGATGACGAGAGTGAGACACGCTTTGCATTGTTGCCAGGTGCCAGTGTGAACTCGTTGAGAGCAGGGCCACTGGCAGTCGGTCCACGAAATGCATCGTTGGGGTCTTCCATCTGTCAGAAATACACGAGGTCAGTGTCCACTACTTCCCGAGACAAGAGACAAAGGATGCAAGGAAAGCAGGGCAGAGGAGTCTCACGTTCTGAAACCACACCATGGACTGGTCGAAGTCGTTGGCTTGGAGATGGTAATGTTGAGACTCGGTTCTCGGTCCCTTAAAATTGCCGTGAAAGTTCTCACCACGACCAGTCGCCATGTTCTTGAGGCCTGCACGAAAGGCAGCCTGTTTTCCTGACAAGAGGTAAAGGCTTTGTAGGTTGTGTTTCAGGAACAAATTCGGGTTTGCAAGGTCGAAATCAAAGGGGGTGTCTGGCAACGAAGCCCAGTGACCCTGCCCTTGGTTTGGGACCACCCCGACGGGACGTCTGCTCCTCATAAACATCTTGCAACCTTGAGTAGTCCACCTGATGTCTCCTTCTCGTGCGGTTGAGAGTATTGGGTGGGCCAGCTCCTCGCCGTGGCCGAGATTGCCTCCAGGATGACGTTGCGCGAGTGGTTGTTCAGTATTTCTCACCGCTGATGTTGTGCAATCTGGACTTCTGTCGCGATGTGCAGCGTCTCTGCCTAACGAGCTTGTCGTGCTTGAAGTTTTGCCCCACCAGTCTATAGCTTGCTGGCCTTGGGTAGGCTGGATGATGTTGCGAAGATGGGATGATCGCTGTTGTCAAGGCCGCACCAGTGAAAGCTGTGGAAGAATGACGGGTTGCTGCTGGATGGTAGGGCGTGTAATGCGATTGGTTTTGAAGGAGAGGCGGTCTGAAGATCTGGTTCCGTATGCGGGTTGAAGGCAAGCTGCCGATTAAGGCCGCCGAACTGTTGGGCAGAGCTCGGAGTTCGGAGGGGTGAAGTCTCAGGTTGGAGAGCGAGGTTGGTCACTGGGTTGATCTGCCTGATTTAGTGTCAATAGTCGAATCCTGTTGCCTGCGTGCAAAAATGTGTCTGGAGATCATAAGAGAGAGAGAGAGAGAGAGAGAGAGAGAGAGAGAGAGTGTGTGTGTGTGTGTGTGAAGGGAGGAAGAAGTCTGTGAGTCCGTGAATCTGTGAGTCTGTGCCTGGGCTCCTGGGTT
Source organism: Diaporthe citriasiana (assembly GCA_014872975.1). NCBI lineage: Eukaryota > Fungi > Ascomycota > Sordariomycetes > Diaporthales > Diaporthaceae > Diaporthe > Diaporthe citriasiana. The sequence goes on from JADAZS010000018.1 coordinate 396,146, forward strand.
TTTGTGCCTCTGGCAACTTGAGCCGGGATAGTTGGCCAGGCGCCCAGTGGTGGATATGATAGTTTTCAGTTCGCCCCACATCAACTGATGGTTCAAGGAGTAAGAGAAGGAGGTGGGCAAAAAAACATGCCCAGAAATTTGAAAGTCATATAAGCTTCGCGTCGCCGTACGAAGTGTTGCTCTGAGCTGGACAGAAAAAGATTGGACGGACAACGTCGAGCCCTGTCCCTCTCCACCACATAGATGGCTCTTCAACTCGTGGGAATGGTCAGAATACCCTGCAGGACACGAAGTCCAATAGTTCCAAAAGTGTGTTCCTAGCCTACATGTTCGATCACCTTCAGTTCGACACAAATCCGGGGTGGAAAGCAAGACCACATGCCCATCTTGCCTACAAGGGCCTTGTTCCACGGGAGAGAAAGGAGGCATGTCACATTTCAGCTAATACTCTCACATATCACTCTTGGTGCATTATCACTGACATACTCCCGCCAATATTTCGCTGGATGAATACAGACTGAGCTGATCGACCCGCAGGTACATTGCACTCGTTGACCTCGATCGGCGCCGACTGTAAGGAAGAAGCTGAACTGTCACTCATTGATGGAGCAATTATTAGGAGCTATTCCTAGGAAGTCTGGTGGAAAAGGACCAAGGGGACACCTAATGGACCTTTTTTTTTTTGAGGCCACTATAGCACTTCGACCGCTGACCTCTGACAGGAGCCGAGGACCCTCTCGTGTTTAACAAACTGTGCTGTACGCTGGTGGAGAGAAAGGGTGGGAGCACGACAGCCAGTACAGGGGACCCATGGCGGCTGTCAAGGACTGCAGGATCGCTCGGCACAAACCACATAAATAATATGCAAGATACTGCGCAAACCTCTGCGCATCCGATTGGGTGCCTGTACTGTTCGTTGGGGATCATGGCCCGTCCCGTGTGCCTAGACACACTGCAAGGCCTTTCTGCAGGTTTGCCCACTTGGAACCCATTTTTACCACACATACATGGCTAGACTGGTTTAGAACAAGAGGGAAATTTGACCACCGGCTACTGGGGTGTTTTACAACCCAGCTGTGCTGCTCAACACTCGATGACATCGAGTGAAAGAAGATGTCCACTGGAATACGTGAGAATGAACCGGTTCGGTGTGAGCTCCGGATGACCAAGCCATCGGATACCAGCAGCTGTTCGCTACCTCATCCCGTTAGCTGGGCCAGGGGCTAACGTGACTGAGTCGCCCTGTACTGCAAACGAACGCCCTCGGGTGGCGATCACAGCGTTGGGCCTTGATGTAGCTTGCCGTTGCCGTCTCATGTGTGGCATGAATCCTGGTGGAGATATTTTTGATAAAATGGGAGACAACTTTGAGTAGTTAGAGCCACATAACACAATCTCACATGTAAAGATCCGATGGTCTGAAGTGGACAACTCTGCAAGCGATAAAGCGTGGTTTGTCCAGGAACCTGGTTGGTTCATGGGAGCTGTCTCCGGCGAGTGCAGATGGTAGCATTTCGAATGCAGTTTGGAGCAGTTGGGGTCCACATTCAGCAGCAACCCATCGCCATTCGACGCATCCCTGGCAAGTAGGAGGTCCTTCTCATACATTGTCAACAGGAACCTCTCGGATCACTGGCTGTGGCTGGGTCAAACTGCAGGCGATGCTTATGCAAGGAGTCCGGGCGCAGCGAAACGGTTTCCCGTGCATGTGGTCAAGAACATGAAATGGTGACATGCAGAGGAGTTCACCTCGATTGTTAATCGAGAATGACACAGGAAGATGTGTCGAAAGACCTGAACGCCAGGTCTTAAGATGCAGCGACATCGTAGCCCATCATTCCACACCTGCATCCTGAAGCGGTGTCCAACTCTTCCAGTAATTCTGCGGTATGGCAGACTCCATGACATAGCCATCTCCATAGACGTGACGAGGTATCTAGATGATGCCATCTCTATCTGCATTTCTGCCCTAACCGCACCGTCTGCACGAGCTCTTCCACGACAAAGCTCTAGGAAGACAGTCTCTTGCTCGATCTGGTGTGAACATGCAGGGAAGGTCTCAGGCAATGTGATCGTCGGTGAGTGATTCAATTGCTTGTGGCATACGGGAGAGATGAGGTCGAAGTACTGCTATCCAAGGGTGTCTTTATAGGTGTGAGACATGGTCTGCACATGTGTATACTGTGGACAGACTTTGACGTTCTCGAACGCTTCCTACCATCCACACCCGCTGATACATCTCTAAATGGTCGAACAGTCCTGACTATAGCACGTTCACCTGATAATTAAAACGAATACACGTGGGAGCTGTGGGAAGCACAAGCTGAAGAATAGAAGAGCCAGTCCTAAGGGTCAAGAGTATTTCGATCTCTTCTCGGCACCGACAACTTGGAATCGAAAGAATCATTTTCCCACTGCCAAATCCCCACTCACATCACAACCCCCTCCCCAACATCAAGCCAATTGTATTTGAATGGAGTTCGAATACGCTCACGATGAATCTCAAGCTTTGCTCTTCGCTTCTCCGAAAGTCCTAGACATTACTGTCCAGCCCGGACCTCTATCCGCCGGAGATTACTTGTGATCCGAAAACATAAAATCCTCCATCCGCCGACAAGGTCATGGCTGCCTCTAATGCAGGTTTTCAAAGCAGCTACATGGACAGAACCCTTTCCCGCCAAAGTTTATTGCCCTGACCAACGTGATCGTCAGCATCCGAGCGATCCACAGCCATCTCATCATGGGTTCCCGTTCTCCATTACCCTCTCCCACTTCGCGTACTACCCTGGCCCATAAATCAAGACAGCGCCCCACCGGCGCCAAGGGTGATGAGAGTCAGTACCTGCATTTCCTAAGTTGGCGGCTTTCTCGGCACCCGCATATTCACACAAAGTGAGGGTAATCTGAGTCAATCTCTCTCCAGGATTTTCGGGCCTGCGCAGGCAACGCTTTTGAAACAATACCGAGCACGATCATCAGAGCGATACTCATGTTTCCGGCGGCTTGAAGGTGCCTGATCGGCACGAGAGGCAGGACCTGGAGAAGGAATAAGCTTCTGTACTCCCTTGAGAATCTTGGGAAGGGCCCAGCTGGGTGGTACCAATCTTGCAATTAACCTAGTGCATGGATTCAATTCCTGGGCGCTTAAATCAGCCCGTGGCACATCGCATGCATTGGTCAGCAGTGCGAAGAGCAGCCACAGACCCCACGACTCAGGAAGCGAACCAGAATGACGTCGGGGCATGACAGTGCTCAGGAAGCAAGCTCCGGGGATTTACACATTCTTTGTGGATTCTGTCTGGATCCCATTGAACTTGAACACGGGCTGAATAATGGCATATAGTTGGTATAGCTAGATTTATCACAATTCTTTGTACGCAACGCAACAAAGTGCACCAGGATGCAAGATATACTAATATATCGGACGTGCGATGGTGATGTTTCAAAATGCTGATTTCATAGGTAGACATTGGGGTATAACTTGGAATACACCAGAAATTGTCTCACACCGCTGACATATCCGGCTTTTTAAACTCCACGACCTCGTACTCCTTGGTGACTGTAATCATCCCCCTCGTTGACGATGATGAGCCAGCAGCCTTCCACGTGCTTCTTCGAGGCGATGAGAATAACGAAGGGAAGTTGTTCGACTTGAAAAACTCCGGCAAAATGGTTTGCAGCAATGGCCTCAGCGCCGGGACAGAACCAGTAATAATGATGAAGGCGGTTTCAACAACGGACCAGTTGTAGTATGAGACGGAGGCAACTAGAAAGTTCGGCTTTGTTAATAAAAGCCTCACAGAAGAAGGGCCAAAGTTACTTACAAGTCACGTCGATATCGTCAGCCAGACCTCGAAGAGAGACGACCCTGACAATGCTGAAGGCACAAGCACTGTCGAAATATCAGTTGGCCACTGTAGCTTGGTCTGGTCATGATGGGTCGGTACTTACATCAAGCCTGTGAGGAACAGCGCACACAGACATGCCTTCTGTGCCGCTGGCATTTTCAGCCTCAGGAAATACGGGATAGGAGTGAGACAGATGACAAAGTCCGTGACGACGTTCACAATCCCCAGCGTGAGCACGACGGGCTCAAGCCCATAGCAGGTCCCCTGGTCGGCACCGCCGAGCATCCAGCTGAACTGGACGGGCGAGCACTGGAAGATGACAAGGAAGGCCTGGCAGGTGCAGCATAGGATGACGAGCCCCGCCGTGCCTAACAGGAAGAGTCTGAGGTACCTCATCGGCTGGGGGAAGATTCGGAGGAGGGTGGCTATGACGGAGACTTTGGCGAGGACGATGGAAGGCGAGAGTAAGATGAGGGCGAGGTAGTTTAGTTTCTGGACGCGGGTGGCGACCGCGAACTGGTCGTCTTTCGTGGCGCCGGGGAGGTCCCATATGTGCTGTCCAAAGCCGACGGGTACGGCGGCGAGGTTCCCCGCGCAGAATGAGAAGAACCAAAAGGCAGATGCTATCATGAGATCTATCGTGGAAGGTATTGTCAGTTCAGTGGACTGGAGTGCGTTGAATCTCACTCCACTTACAGTCCTCAAGGTATAATTTCCTCGTCATTGAGTGTCTTGTGAAAGCCCTAAGTGACACCACTATCGCGACGAGACATATGAACAGGATGTTCACAGTCAACACGGACCATGCTCGGCTGGTCTGGTCGGTGGTGTTCGCGGCCCCCAATGCATCGTGTCCTAGGGATTCGTGAACAAACATATTGGCGACACGATGAACAGCATCCAGCTGAAGTAGCGAATGCTTAAGCAGACTATCACGAAGTCTTATAATAACATAGTATCCAAGAACAGCCAACACGAACAAGCCCCGGGGAAGGCCCAGTGGGTTGGCCCAGATACCCGGGCAGGCTTATATCTAGAGGCCGGGCTGTCGAGGTGGGTGCACGTACGCACGGTTCGAACTCAAACTGGCAACATCCGATGAGTGATTGCCCATCCGGTCTTGGGGGTGGGTGGGTTCAGTGGAGCTGACCTGCAGCAAGAGGACGCATGGACCGCGTTCCTCGCCAGGCATTTGCCGCAGTAGGCTGCGAGGGCACTTCTGTGCTGAATGCACGATTCTGTGTGGAGTTTCCAGCCCGAACAGAACTGATAGCCCGTGCTCCTCTCCCATCCCCCTTCACCCAGCCCACTTTGCGGACTTCTGGAGGGGCCGGACCTCAAAGTGGTGAGAAATGTCCGGCCTTGCCCACTGTGATGACATTTTGTCAACCTTATCGCCCACTTTATCGTGTGGTCACAAGTGTCGTGGGCTCGCGCAATATGCCGCTGCCCTGATTCCCTCGGGTTGGCTCCCCGGGATCCTGACTCGGCAGGCCGAGGTCAGCAGCGCATCCTCACCCACGCACGGGGGCTGGGTGACTGGCAGGGAAGAATTGGCGGCGATCAGCCCATCATAATCTACAGCAGACGTGGATACCGCGCTAGAGCGAGGAGGCAGTCACTTGTGCAAGATGCAGCTACCGCCGTTCGTGTATTGCCGCGGGTCCCCACAGCTGTCCAGGCACTGCCGCCAGCGTATGGGGAAAAGGGGGGTCTGTGTCACAAATCATGTTTCGATGTTTTGACGGCCACACGTGAAGCCCACGTGGGCGAGACCCCTTGCCGGACGGCAAGATGTGTCTCCGTCTAGCACTATTTCAATGTTGATACCATCACTGAATGGGCGGGTTGCTTCGTGGGATCAGTCTGTTGCGTTCATGTTTGAGCCATGCACCTTCGGGTGGGTGGTATGCTTGTGGGAGGAACCCGTATCTGCATTACTTGCAGCAATATACAATTCATTTAAATTTTGACTTTGCGCAACAGCCCGGCGAGGCGTGGACAGGGGCTATCCTTCCGGCGATCCCTGAACCACCTCCACAAGCCGTCTGTGCTGCAAAGTTGCTCCTTGATACAATAATGAGACGACCATCTAGGCGTTCTCGGCGTGCTCGTCCCTAACCTTTGGATCGGTCGGCAAAATGCCGCCGTCGCTGCTCCCCTTCTCCTTCTCGACATCGCTCGGCGCCTCGTCCAGGCCGGCCTGCCTCCTGATTCTCGCTATCTCCTCGGCCGGGGGCGGGACCCACTTGGCCGACTTCCGCGGGCTGACGCGCTCCAGGTACATGGTGTCGATCTCCTCCAGCGTCCTGCCCTGGCCCTCGATGACGAAGAAATACACCAGGACGCCGGCGACGAGGTTGCAGCCGGCAAACACGTAGCCCAGCGCAAAGTCGATGTCCTTGGTGATGAAGGGTGTGAAGAAGGCGATGAGGAAGTTCCAGGTCCAGTTGCTGGCTGTTGCCAGGGCCATTCCCTTTGCGCGGTACTTGGATGGGTAGATCTCTGCGATGAGCGTCCACACCATTGGTCCCCAGGTTGTGGCGTAGCCCAGGATGAACAGACACGCCATGACGATGAGGGCGATGCCGGCCTCGGGGGTGTTGGCCGGCTCAGCGACGTCGAGGACGAAATGGCCGACAGAAGCAAATATCATGAAAAATACGAACATCCATATGGAGCCTGCCACGAGACACTTGCGTCGGCCGTAGTGCTCGACGAGGTACAGGCCGATGAAGGTGACGCCGAAGTTGATGCCGTTGAGGATGAGCTGCGTCACGAAGGACGAAATCTGGACCGAGTTGAAAACAGTCTGTCGAGCAAATTAGTTCGGAGATCATGACTTAGACACCCGTCGTGCACGAGATGAGATGCACATACCGTTCCATAGTAGAAGAAATAGTTAGCACCGGTGAGCTGCTGGAACATCTGCAACATGATTCCAAGCGCAATGCGGTAAGCCATCCTGGGCGCCTTGAACATATCGACCATGCCAGCAATAGGGCCCGTTCCCTTCTGCGCCATCTCAGCACGGAACTTGTGATCCAGCTCCTCCATCTGCACAAAGATGGCATAATGGTTGTCCGGGGCGCCATAGACACGCTGTAACGTCTCCTTGGCCTCGGCGGTGCGCCCAAGTCGGTAGACATATCGAGGTGTCTCTTTAAAGCCCCAGATACCCACGCCGAGGATGAGGGTCCAGATCCAGCCCAGACCGACAACAATGCGCCAAGAGCCCGAGCTGTCCCGCTGGTGCTGGTAGGTGCCGTAGTTGAAACAGGCGGCAAGGAAGATGCCCAGAGTGATGAACAGCTGGTACGTGCACACCAGGGCGCCGCGGATCCATGGGGGCGCGGTCTCGGCCTGGAACATGGGCACAAGAAGACTCAACGCGCCGACGCCGAAGCCCGCGACCAGCCGGCCGACCATGAACTGCTCCCACGACGTGCTTGCCGCGACCTGGATGACAAACCCAACAGCGACGATGACGCTCCAGAAGCAGATCGAGGGTCTCCGGCCAAACTTGTCCGCGATTGGGGCAGCGACGAGGGCGCCGACTAGGGTACCGATGGATAGCAGGCCGACAATCAGGCCAGAGCGGACGGTGCTGAACGCGTATGACCCGTCTGACTGGAGTTCACCAAAACGCTTGAGGAAATCGGGCATTTCTTGGAAGCCCGAGATTTGTCCCGTGTCATATCTGTGTTTTACCGTCAGCGACTGTGCGGGTGAAACAACCTGCTTAAGCTCAGAGGGTGCTGGAATAGGCTTGCATACCCAAAGATCAGACCGCCCATGGAAACGAGGAGGCCCATACAGAAGCTGCGGCCCGTTACCCGCTTCAGTGGGGAGTAGTCGAGATGAGCAAGCTCTTGTCGAGCATCAGTGCTCGTTTCGGAGTTGGGGTTGACATGGTCGAAGGTGACCTTGGCGTTTAGGCTCAACATGTCGAGGACCGGGCTTCAAATGGCGGGTTCGGGGTGCAGATCATGTGTGAGAGTGAAGAGGGGGAAAAAAAGAAAATGGTTGAGCACAACAGTCCCTTAGGGTCAAGACGAATGAGATATACTAATGAGTTGTCAAGCAGGTCGTGGGAAGGGCCAGTGAACGCTTTATGACGGTCCGTGTAGATGAGAAAGGGCCGAATAAGAGCCAGTCTTGCGCGGTGTGAGTGCACAGTTAGGTTCAAACCATCTCCATAATTGATAATCACTCTCCTCCACGGGGTTGCAGGTGTGGATACATGGGGAAAGTAATGGGGAAGGTTCCAAAACCAACTCCACCAAGGCAATGCTGCCCACGGGGTTTAGAAAAAAAAAAATTGTTGCGTTGCGCTGCAAAACCCGTGCACACACCTCTTTCTCAAGCCCAGACGAAACATGACATCGACACATCGGGAGGGCCGTTCCTTCGAGCGCAATTCTTTTGTCATTTCTGACCATCTGACCTTGCAGGGGTCGAAGCTTATTGGCACGCTGGCCTGGCAGCGTCAACAGCGACTCTTGCTTGCGGCTCTGTGCGGCTCGACATGCCTGTCACCTTGGCAGACGATGTGCCGCTGCCACAGCTCCCCCAGTCCGTTATAGCCGGATGGACCGGGCAGGGGCACCACGGGCAGCCAAACCGACGACGTCATAGCCGCAAAGTGCATAGTCAACGTCATCCGCCCTGCCGCTGCGCAACATAACATCGTAAGTGGCTTTGCGGGCCGAACTTGTCATTCAACTGGCTCCCAGTGAACCAGTCAGTCAAAATTAGGCAGGCCCAGTTTCGAGATGGACCCACTAGTAATGCAGACACGTCTCCTGCTTCGTCCATTACGCAGCGTTGTTCCCTTCCCCAACGCAGCCCCAGACTGGGGCCCCCGAGATTCAAACTGGAGAACCGAACCGAACCCACATGCCCAGCAAGATTACAATTCGGCCCGTTTCCGTCCCGGAGAGGTGGGACGACCGGGCACGCAGGAAACGATCGTCAAAATGTCCTTCTCTTGCTGGCAGAGCCACCTCACTGCCTGCACCGAGGTGCCACCGAGATCGATCCTCCATCGCGATCTCGTGCTCGCCCGGCAGCCCGGACACCAAGCACATGGCTTGTCCCCATATCACCCGGCCTTTCTCCCGGCAAGATGAACGTCGCGACTGATTGATAACATGCTTGATGTCGCCGTCTCTTCCGTGTATGGTCCACAGGCGGGTCTACGAGCCTTCGGTCTATGTGCGCTAGAAATCATTTGTCGACAGCAGGGCGGTGTCTACTTCGGACCGATTGTGGTGTAAACCTTCTCCACGCATTGTGTCGGACAAGTTCCACGATTCCTCATCGCTTACTCGGCTTGATCAACGTGCAAGCGGTTGATTTTAATACTCGCAAACACCTCGCTACACGCCAAAGTTGTCTTTCTTTGGTCTGCTAGGTAAGCGCATCATCTGCGATTACAAAATGTCCCAGTCGGTGCTCGATACCCCGAAGCCAGCGTGTATTCTGCAAATTCACAGCGACGGTGGTCGCGAATGTCAACATAGGTGGAGCACACGGAGCTTGATGGCCGGGTGATTCGGATACTCTCGGGCCCGGAAAGCCAAACCTATCTCTATTCTTCTGTACACATCGGGTTTCGCGGGTCGCTAAACACTCCATACGCTCCGAACATCCCGGCAGCTGGGGAGCAAACAGTAGCCATCCGAGACATATCGAGGAACGTCTACGATGCCGGCCCAAAATGCAGCTTGACCTTCAACTAGTGCAGGGCTGATGTGGATAGAAGGCCGCCTACATATGTAGGCAGCCGATCAACAGGCCAATACCACTCAATGATTCCCCAAGACACGCCTCGTCGGCAAGCAGCCGGATCGATCTTCAAAATGCCTGCGGACAAGCCGGCAAGTGCAAGGCCGCTCGATTTGTGCAAGAGCTCTTCTCTGCAATCATCTGAGTGCGGTGAGCAGTTGTCCCCGTATGCCCTTTGGTAGGGCACGGGATGTCTTCCCATATACTGCTTGACTGTGTTGCAGAACCTTGTTGGCACGACAGAGCCTTCCAAACCATACATCAGGCGGTCAGGCGGTCAGCGACGTGGCGTCGTGGATATCGGAAGCTCGGCTCTCGACAGGGCCAAAAGAATCCTTGATAGACTAGCAAGTACGCCATGCAAGTGCCAGGGTGAACTCTTGAGACCTGCCAAAAATGTCTCTGCTTCAACGCCATGATTCTAGCAGCGAACCCCTGCAGACAAGGGCAGGGCCAGACTGTGGCGCTTGTCAGGCTCAGCAAGGCTGGCCAATGAGTTTCGTTTAAAGTCTGACAATTCGGGATCTTTGGTTGTAGAAGTGGCGAGTAACATCGATGGAAACTTGTTGTCTGCAAAGTGGTACGTCTTGAACTCTGAGAACAACTCAGGCCTGGTTATCGAAGGACCGGCTTGGCCCGGAAGAGATATGCCTGCAAGGGAGGTGTACAACCAACCATACATGCCTAACTATGCTGGTTGCATACGGGTGCCGAGACCACGGCCAGGTCTACATTCTCCTAGAATTTATCACTTCGCTACTCTATATGCTGTGGAGGGAGCTCGCAGTGTTCTGCTCCTGTCTGGTCGTGTTGAGGCTCCTTTGTCAAGGCAGTTTATACAGTTCATGTCACGGTGAACCTGCACAATCACGATCTGAGGGTGTCCAGAACCGGACGAGACTGGGGGGCTCAGTACTGAGTATAGCGGGCTATATAGCTTTCGAAATGCAGCCGGCTTACTGACTATCATTCCCGTGTTACACGTCGAGCCCTTCGCAGAGGCGAATGATCTTTCCGGTATTACGGGCATGATGATTGGATCCCCTCGATGTTTCCCAAAAACTGAGGCAACAAGTTTCACAAAGTTTCCGGCTCCACAAACGCCGCGGGCAGAACCTGCGAACTGTTAATCCCAGTGCTCCAGGATATTGTGATCCAGGAAGCCACCATATAAAGGCCACAACCACGCTCGGGGCGTGGGTGCATCCTGTAGCTTACAATGGCTCAGTGCTTAGGTGGTTTCATTTTTAATGCGCATACATACTCTTCTAGGGCAGTACGCGGTCTCTTCACACAAGTAGTAAACGCTCAAAGACCCGGCGTGAGATACCATACAGTGCCGATAACAGTGCATTTGTGGACAGCCCAGTGCTTAGCATCACAAAGGCCATGCTTGTAGTAATCAAATTTCCCCACATGGCCGCCTCAATGGGTCAAATACCTACCCGAAATGCAACGGAGCTGTTGAATATAGGTGTAGCGAATTCTTTGACACCAAGGCATTATTCGCTTCAGGGTCTCAAGGCATGTACTGCTCGCTGCGAGCAGAGTTTCTCCGTATTATTTCGACTTGGAAGATGGGAAATTGTGTATCACTCGATTGAATGCCGCTCAGTTTGACCCTCGACATCAACAACAACCGAACGGACCCTCAACACTGATATACCATCACATACATTATTTCCGTAACACAGCCACATTTTAAAAAATTCGAAAACATCATAGCGGAGCCCCTGTGGCTTGACTACACTTTGCCCAGTAAAAACACCCTGTAGACTACCTCTATACACACATTTCAAAGTGTGGCTTGATTCGTATACAGGTGCTGCGGGCCCATCCCGCAGGGTGGGCTCGCGGCCTCGCGGATTCATCACATAGATCCCGTGGCTGAGAAGCAGACACCCGAGGCAAAGCTCGTCCAATGATACTTAGAGGATGGCTGCATACAAACAGTCAGTGTGATCAATGGGACATACTTTAGGATCGGATTGGCATGGAATTGTCGGTGTATCAGGTCACATGCATTTCGACTAACAGAACAGGTCAGCAGCGCCAGCAGAGCGCCATACGACACACCTGAAGAAAAAGAATACTACTCATAGCCTGGATTTCTGGTCGAAAAAGAGGATCTAGTGGAAACACAAGTAAATATTGACTAACTCGAAGCTTCCAGAAGCCTCCCTATGTTAGTATTATGTTGGAAGAATGATGTAGGTACACTTCCTTGGCAACTTGTCTTCCCAGATAGGGGCAGCGTCCCAGCTCATGATTCTGTGCCATGTGGCTACCAATTAATTTGTAGCTGCGCTGTCCATGTCGGTTGCACGTTTCCGGAGTGGATGATACCACTATTTCACATGCCTCTAAGACTCCCCTGCAGCTATTTAACTATCGCTTGCAATAGTTCCATCCTGTCCTCAGTATGATCAACATCGCAAACTAGAGCCATAAGGCCACGAGGCTGGAACAGATACTGGGAAATCAGCTTAGCGTGCATTCGGACCTCTTTAGTTCTCACTCCGTAGCAATGGTTCTGGTTTTATATCTTCCAAATCACACACGATACGACCGTCTACACAACACGAGGGGTGACAGCTTCCAGATTTTCCATTACAATTTGATTACACTCGAGCCATGGGAGACATCTCAACTGAGAATTTAAAGAATTGTATTGCATCATCGACACCTTATATGATAGTGCTAGACGGTGGAAAATCTGAGGCCTCCTCATATCGCTAGCTGTCCGACCGTCTTGTCCAAGCTTGACCGCACAGACCGGATGGAGATGGCAGTCAGGGGATATTAAACCGGTCTTGGAATCTAACAAGCTGACTTGTCAACATTACAAGGTCAGTGCGCCATACTCATATGAACAAGAAAGTCCATCAAATCGGAAACCAACGAGTAGTCGTAGTCTACATTAGTTTGTAACTGTATTGATAGAGATTTAGTCCGTCTCGAAAACCGTGCCAGTGTATGCATCCATCTCATTGACTACTTCTACTTATTCAGTAGTATGGTGATAAATAGCGATCGCCTACTTGAATGGGATCCAAACTAAACTGTATAAGATAGTAGTGTGCTTCTGTATGACTCTTCTGCACTCGCAGTATCATGGCAAGTATGTATGGTCCTGTCCACATGTGACTGCTGATCCACAGTGTGCTTGTGATGTTGTAGAGAGGGTTTCACAGGATACGAGAAACTCCATCCACCCAGACACACATTGCATCTCCAGAAAGAGCAATGGAATGGACTTATGGTGAATACACAAAGCATCTCTGTTCCGCGATTGGCACGATGGAGGGAGACTACTCAGCAAATTGTGTATTTCTTGCTGTCCATTCAACCTGGAAAAAACACTGAATGGCTCCCAAGAATCATCTTCCTCCACCTGAATAGGAGTTTCCAAACATAACTGGACTATCAGCGTCCCCAACAGAGAAGAGCATTCGAGGCCCGATGCTAATTTTGTCAACTGCACCTCGCAAGAGCTGCACCAATTTCGTCAGCAAGGGACTGTCATCATTACCGTCGGGGAGTGATCTCGAAATTGAAGTATTGTTGGTGCTAGAATTTCCAGACAACACGATGCGATGTTCTAATTGTGGTGTCTCAATAATGCATTGCAGGATTGTAGCAGGATTTTGAAGTTTGAAGTCAAATAGATAAGGCCGGATGTCTTCTGAGGATTCGGTGAGAGGATGTCAGATTGTTTTTGAGGGAGCTTGTTTGTCTTTAGTCGGTGTAGGTAATGGCCCGATGGAAATCTCCGCTTGACTAAGCTTTGGAAGAGAATTTTGAGGGGGACCAGAAATTATCGGCTAAGATGAACTAATATTCCCGAGGCAGCAGCGCGATTTTAAAGTTGATGTCTCACACATGTTAAAAAAATTTCTGGGCCCTGGCCAAGCCCCGAATCTCCCCCAATTTTCTTTTCCGCCGACAAGCTCCGTGTTTACCGTATCACCGAGTTACATCCACACGAGAGCTGCAATCAGTCCATCACAGTCAGCTTTCAACGGCAAGCGGCAACGGTCCATATTCACAATTGAAATCTGGCTATCCCGTCACTTCCATACAGACGAATTGAACTTACATGGCACTCAATGCCGCCAATTCAAATTTCTTTCCAATCAGCCATTCACTTGCTCTAGAACGTGAGCCGGAGCAGGACCAACATTGAAGTTATCTCGACAGTGAAGTTATCATCGAGGAAGGAAGAAAAGAAAATCGCATCTCGATCTAGCAACACGGCGAGATTCCTCTCTCCCAGATCCGCTGCGGTGCATCCGAGTTGGCAGTTTCCTGGACGTCCTCACCTGGGCAGAATACTCGAGCAGAAGTTAGTACAGTACCGGTAGGCAGAGGGAGAAACTTTACACGTTGAGGAACTTGAAAAGTGGGGCTGGTCCGGCGCCAGCGAAAAAAGCATACCAGCAAAAAGCCAGTGGCCCAGCCAGTGAATGTCTGGTCTTTCCTGTTCTGGGCCAAATAGGGAAGAAAGAAAGCACGACCCCGGCCGGAGCAAGTTTGACAGGGGGCCAGAAAGCAACTCCCGCCGGCAACGAGGGAAAACAGAGAAAGAAAAACTTTTTTCTTTTCTTTTCTTTCCAAAATCCCCTCCCCCTACCCGCCATCAAACGACAACCACCACCCTTCATCCTAGTTTCATTCACCTCACACCCTGTCCATACCCCCGCCCTAATTCAATTGCGTATTCACCATCAATTTCGCACCACTTCCTGTTCACTTTACATATCCATCTGCTGCTAGCCATTTACTATTTACTTTAACCACTGCCTGCCGAGACCTTTTTTACTAGCGCCAGCAGGAGAATTGACTTGGGCCTAGAATTGGAATTCAAAACAGCAACCTCAATCAACCAATCCATCCCCTTGCCCCGCGACCTTCCCCCTTTTTAGCGCACCTGCACTTGGTCACCCACCTTCTGCAGGCCGACATTCGACTCCTGCCTCGTTTGCGACTTGAACGAGATTTGGGCGGTATTTGTTTCTGTTCCTCCTTGACTGGTGGGACGAAGTGTTTCCCCTGCATCTATCTTCACCACCACTGAGCAGCTTCGATTGCCCAACATGCCTCGGAGAGCAGCTTCCTCGTCTGTTGCAGCCGTCGACGAGACCCAGCAACGAACTGGTTCCCTCGCAAAACTCCTCACTGACCACGACTTTGCCGACACGTTTCAGGGTGAGGTAAGTCATCTCAATATCCCGTTTGGATGTGCATGGCGCTCTCTTTGATGGCCACTCTACAATTGAAAACACGCATGTAACGACGTGCCTGTATTCAGCAGTCCTTGCGTCACGCCACATCCACAATTCATCTCCCGAGTCACATTCGCTCATCAGACCCACTCTTAACTGACACTGCACCCTCTCAGACCTCATCCAAGTTTGGTCGCAGGATGGCCAGCGCGCCACACGGCGATGCAGATGGCGATGCCGACATGATTGTCGACGACGGCCGCAATGGAAGTGCAGCGGTAGCCGCCAACGGATCCGCCAACGGAACTCCTGCCTCCCGCCTGCCACGTCGGGGCAGTTTTGACTTCGAGACCGCGCCCGTGGATCTCAACGAGCTCATGCTGCGCCAGCTGAAGGAGGATCGTGACGGATTGCGCTACGACGTGGAGTGGACTCGTCACCAGGTCGGCCTTGCTAACATCACGCCCGCCGAGTCTCGCACCTACCAGCTACGCCTGCTGGACCTCGGTCACCAGCTGCGCCAGACCAACCACCGAATCCACATGCGAGAGGCTGAGATTCACAACTACCGCTTTGGCACTGCTCCCGCTATATACCCTCAGCAGGTGTATGCCCCGAATGCTGCCCAGCAGGCCTTCTTCATGAATGCTGAGCCTCCCCAGGAGCGCCGTGGTCCAGGCCGTCCCCTTGGATCCAAGAACCGCGCCCGGGACTCACTCGGGCCGTCGTCAACTCCTGGACCCCAGGTCCCGACCAACAATGCTCAGAAGGCTGCTGCTTTGGCGAGCGCCGGTGCGAAACGCATCCTGCCCAACGAGATCACTGTGGCGACCCGTAAGTCTGAGACCGCTGCACCCTGCGCCTCCTGTTTTGATTGTTTCATCCTTTTTGCCTTTTCGATAAGTGCCGTGCTCGATATCACCTGCGCAGATGGCCATCGATTCGAGCTGACCCCTCCTGTGTAGCCAACGGTGAGAGGAGCGAGTCTGCCCCCCTGGCGAAGCGTCCGCGGGTCGAGGTCGGCTCACCACTCGGCAGCCCCGCCGAGGGTGACAGCAAGATGGCGGTCGATATCGGCGCAGGCAACGCAGCTCACACCGGCGACACTACTAATGAGGACAGCGCCGTGGAGAACGGCGCAGCCGCGGAGGAGACCCGCAGCATCAGTAAGGCGGCCACGTCCATCCTTGCCGCACCGACCCCGTCGACCCCGACCGTCCCATCCATCTCCGCCAAGAACAGCAGCGCGCAAGCACAGCCCAGCTCCACTCCGGGAGCCGCCCGCACGACCCCAGGAGGTACCAGCGATGAGACGGGCCCAGGTGGCAGCGCGTACCAGCGGCTGGGCCACTGGATGTGCACTCTTTGCACATCGCAGAAATACCTGCAGGCACCGCCCCCCAAGCAGCCGTCCGAGCCGTCATCGTGGCCCCTCCGAGACGTCAGTAAGATAGTTACTCACTACACACGCATGCACGGAGAGCACAACAGGATGGAGCGCTGCATGGAGCTGGGCACAGCCCTGCAGCAGAACCTCGGTCCCTTCCGCTACTGGATCCAGGAGACGAAGCGCGAGAAGATCCCGCTCGAGGAGGTCCGCGAGGCCCTCGCCACCCTCCACCGGGGCGAGCTCCCTGATCTCCTTCGCCGCTTCTCCACTGCGGCGAGGGCATTTCCGAACTAGGGGAGGAGAACAAGGCCTTGGGAGCTTTGATGGACGATTGGAACTGTCCCCATTCGGCCAGGGCATGGTTGAATACAGGCTCGGTTTGTGGCGCTTCTGCTATGAGATGGCTGTGTAAAGGACTTGAGGATATGATGGTCAATAAAAATCAAAAGACGAAAAGGACCAGGAAGAGAAATCGGCCATGGATTGGGCTTCAGCAAAGAGCAGCAAGGACGAGGGAGACAAGATGGGACGATAGGTCGAGCAACGCCCATCTCACGATTTCGCAGCCCCCATCCTCGGCTGCAAATATGAATCCGTGTACGAAGATTCCAGCGACCAAAGTCATCTATCAGCGGCGAAGCACCGACTGCTTCGGCGCGCCTTCCGCACAAAACTTACACCAATTATCTGGAGGCCCAAGCCTCTCTCTGTGTCATCGCCATCGGGTTGGTATTTTCGGAGGAAACTCAACAGCTTTATCAGATGCGACCACGACTTATCCTATTTGCGCATGTCGCACTGGTCCAGGCAAAAACAGGATTCAATGGCGAATGGTCGGATGGTGTAAGGGCGTTCAGGTCTGGCTTGGGAAACGACTTTGGTCTTCGATAAGGGCGTTTTACGTGTTGATAGGTCTACTGGAGGGCAGAGATTCGTTGATTAATTGAGACATTCTTTTTGGCCATCACCTCGGGGCGACACCCGCGTGTTCTGAAGTGCCGTGCCTGACTGACGTGCGGCGAGTATGATGCACAACTTGCTGATTGTGTTGGCAAATTATCTCTGGATTTGCTGCAAGTCTTGCTGCATGAGAGCTGGGACTTCTTTATCCGGTGACCGAGAACAGGCCCGGTTCTGGCCACTGCCTATAAAGATCCAAACTTAGAATAATATGCAGCTGTCTGCAATTTCGAGCATCTGCTGAACATCACAGAGCCTACATATGGCTACGATTGACGAAGCCGAGGTGAGCTTACAAGACGCCGGTCTCGGATTGAGCCCAGTCATAGTTTGGGCTTGTTTGGGCAATGGCATGGCAGCGGCGAGTGTTTTGAAATGTCCATATGGGTGTTACTGGTTTCGTAATGGTTGGCATTTCGTCTCCGTAAGAGGTGAGGATCAGCCCGTACCCTTTCGTCTGAATTTTTCGTCATTTTGCTGTGCATCAAAATAGATCTAGGTGGCGAAAATTGATCTCGGCGCTGGAGAAAGGTTGTACAAAGGCGGCGACCAGCTGCAAACTATGCATTTCGCACTCCGATCTGTCCCTGAGCAAGTTGACTTTACACAACAGCCCTTCCCTCCGCGGACAACTTTGCCTGGAATTTGTCGACCCAGCCCTGAATGTCATGTGTCTCATGATCAGTCCTAGCCAAGATTCCGAGCTCAGCGAGAAATTCCCAGATTTCTTGTCCGCCCGTGGCTTGTAGAGTCCAGGGTAATTGCAGGACCTGCGTGACTATCCTAGATTTCCTAGTTTCGTAGGCCAAAGTGCAATCATCCAACAAGCATTTCTCCATTTCTCCAATCAATCCATTGGCAAAACCGATTGTATGATCTTCCAAAGACCAGTAACCTATGCTCTTATCAGAAGAACTGTCCTCCGCGACGGATGAGTCTTCAACACCATTGTAGGTAAGTGTGCCAATGACCCGAGAGTGCTCCCGTCTCGACCAATTATTGACGTACTCGCGATTCCTGGCTAGTAGAGACAGCATCTGTCCACAATCCTCTTCTTTGTCTCGTGATTGCTCAACTTCATTGCTTAGATGATCTAACAGTGCCTTTAGAACACTATATGCCGAATATGCAACTATGAGGCACTTGGATCTCGACGTTTTGCCCTGCACCGCAGCTTGAGTAAACTCAAATAATGACGAATTGACGGATGGGTATTCAAAGACTTCGACATCGTTGGATCTGCTAAAGAATACTCGGTGGATCACATCGCCAAGATTCGCTGAACGAGAAAGGAACGCATGCAGATGTCTCAATATCGTGGCGATCGGATACGGTCCGAGATTCGTCAATGGTCGCCACTGTGCCTGATTCAGCATGATCGTGAGGTACTCGGTAAATGATGTTCGCAACAGCGAAAAGCCGTGCAGGGCTGTGCCTGGCGGCCATGGTGCAAACATAGTGCTCCGCCAATTGGGATCGGCACCCTCACAAAGCAATGTCATTATTAACGACTCAGCTAAATTGTTAAAGGACGGTGCAGTCCCAAAGTAAAACCATTCGTAATCTCGATCGCAGAAGTTCAGAAGAATTTCCGATACTGCGGATTTGGAGAAACTGGAAATTTTCGACCTCGGCAAAAAGTGTTCGTTGCAAATAGTGGCAGTAGCGTTGAAGACATCCCTTCCCCCGCAGAATCGTGCCGCGTCACCCATTCCACACAGCAGCTGACCGCTGCTACACAGATCTTGAATATAGGAGATGGTTCGTGTCCGGTCTGGGTCGCTGGGGCAATGCTCTCCTGGTGTGAAGTGGTTAAGAAGGAGTATGTAAGACCTTACTTCGCTGCTCAGAGCCATCGACCTCCAATCTTTGGCCATGTAGAGCTGACTGATTGCCAGATGAGCCCTGACCCATGTGAAGAAAAGCGAGGTTTCCGGTGTGGAGCTGTGATTCAAGATTTCTGACCCATCCACTGTATCCAAAAGGAAGTCTTGAGCAGTCCGGTGAACGAACTGCAGTTCCCTTCGGCCATAGCGAGACCAGAGTGTGCTGTACTGCGTGCCGTACCAACCAATGTCTTTCTCATCATCAGACAACTGAACGACCTCAATGAGCCCGAAGCAGTATAGCGTCAGTCCTCTCTCGACCGAACTACAACTTTGCAGCAACTCTCTCTCTGTGACAAGTTTTGATGGTTTGTGGATAGCGTCAAGTAACTGGTCCGCAACTGAAGTTGAAGCAAGCGTGAGATGAAGCAAACTTGATGGCCAGTAGTGCGGGTAATTCACACCCTCACGCCGACCGAGTAGTATTAGCCTGAAATACAATGCAGCGATCTGACGGTATGCCGCCGGATTGTCTTCGCAAGCCCTGGCCCACATGTCTTTATATAACCTTGTTAGATCAGCGGGCAGACGGTCTATTCTCTGTCGGATCATTGCGCTGGTATCTCCATGTGTAAAACCCTTGTTGATGCTCTTGATTGCAAGAACGAGCCATAAGAAGACACCCTCGGCCTTAATCACGAGCAAATCCACGAGAGTTTTATTGTCTTTGAATATGGTGGATCGGGCATGGTCGTCAATCGACCCCGGAAGTATCATGCGGTCTTGAGCATATAGCTGTAGATCAGGTCTAGTCAAATCCTGCAGTCGAAGATGTGGATACACTGATAAGCGCTTTTCCAGTATCGGCTCAGGGCGGCTAGACAGACAGAGCTTTGCGCTGCGGCAGCGAGAAATCTCCTCCACGAGGTCGACGAGTTCCATAGGCCCGTCCGTAGGATGAACTTCATCCAAGCCGTCGATGAAAATACAAATTGGACGCTGGTACGAATGCAGGGTTTTCAAGAAAGTAGATCGAAGTTCTGGGACAGACCAGTCTGCATGCTCATCTTTCATGCCCGACCTTCCGGCCTGGATGTTCTGAAGCACGTAGTCGGTAGCAGCGCCGCTGTTCTCCAGTAATTGATATAGAAGGGAGCAAAGTAGACCCTTGATACTCTGCTGCATTAGAGTACCTGGGCGCCAGAAGAAATGAGATATGATCAAGGGCTGAGGGGACCAGACATTGAGATACGTGGTTGTCCTCGAATGGTCCAGCACATATTTGACCAGGGTCGTCTTTCCGGATCCAGGCTTTCCGCTAATCCAGTACAAATCCCCAGTGGAACTGAGCCAATTAGAGAAAAGATCCCAGCTGGTCTCAGATGGGTCCGCTAGATCAAGATCCTCCAAGTCAGAGTCCTCCCAGTCAGAATCTTCTAGGTCGGATTCCGACAGATCCTCCTGCGAGGGACCGTCGTCTCCGACGAAGATCCACTCGAATGTCCTTTCATGGGCTGTGGATACTTGGTTGCGGCGATCGTTGAATGCAGGAAATTTAAGGCTCCGCAACAGGCGTTCACGTTTAGCCTGATCTATGTGAACGTCTGCTTCGAGAGTCAACCTGTTCATTCCTTTCTGGATCCCATCAATGGCCTCGAGGGTGTCTCTAGAAGAGGCTGATATGTGATGTCTGGTGATCAAGCTTTCGCTGGAGACCAGTTGTTTGATGTCTGTACTTCCACTCTTGTATTCTTGAATGAAAGCGCGGAGGTCACGTTTGACGTTGCTCAGGTCGAGCTCGGCAGCGCGGGTTCGAGACCTGCAGCATTGGATATTAGCCATGAGCCATACATGAATCTTGGGATCAACACCGCGAAAGCTTCGATCTCACCATATCTGGGCTAGAAGCGTCTTCGACATCAACTTCTCTGCGTTCTCTAGGTTTTCTTTCAGCCTGTCCAGGCGTCGCCTCCGCCACGTCGTCTTGGCGACGACTTTTAGGGTCGCCGCAAGTTGGTTCTGCTTCGCATTGCTAAGAAGGAATCGCACTTCTTCTTGAAGATCTCCCGCAGCAGAGGAGCACTTGTCGGCCGTGGCAACGAGCTGCTTGTCAAGCTTCGATAGACTCTTCGGCCGCTGAGCGGCTTTGATTTCGCCGCTGATGGTGCTTAGGACAACAGCATTGTCTTGAAGCGCCTGATCGACGGCCGGTGAGCCGCTCTGGTAAATACTCTTGGCGAGCTTGATGGTGTTGCAGCCGACCTCGATCAGCTGGAAGATGTTGCAGGCCAGGCCCAAGGCTGCGAGGGGTTCGAGTCCGGACATTATGCCAGTGTTATGTTGGATTGCCGCACACGGGATTTGGCGCACTTGATCGATTGCAGATCCTGGGGATGTCGGGGATATGGTGAAGGTCTGTTGGCGATGTGGCCACAAGAGGAAGAGGGGAAAAGCTGCCGCACTGGCGCTTGAGGCTGCTGGACTGCAGGAGGCTGTGTAACGAAGTCGTGCATGTCAGCATCTCCTGCGCCTGCTCAACAAATTGAAAGCGGCCACGTGCATGGCCAGCTCAAGACGTGTACATACTATGGCCGCATACCTTCTGTGCATGTTACTATGCATAACGACTGCATCACAGAATGCGCAAAAGGTACTCGCCGCCCTCCCTGTGGCGCCATCTAGAGACCAAATTTCAATATTCTTTTTTGCTCGACATACAGTGAAAATAATCTTGGAGAATTGTGTGTGAAAGGAATGCAAACAGAACAAGTCCGACATATCTTGAAAGCGCTGCACAAATGGTCAAAGAATTGTGTTTTGATCTCGCAATGTCGTCGATGGATCGAATGGTTTCTGGCCGAATCTATGGTGCAGATATTAATTGGAATGCCAGCCCCATGCGTGTTTCTTGGACAAATCCTCTGCTCAACTTTCAACACTAGGACTTCAAGTCAATTGTGATTTTTATTGGTTCTTGGCTCGAACGGTAGAGTAGGACACATGTCGTGCCGTTTTCTGAAGCGCATTCCTGACTTCCCGAGGTCTGGGGACAGTGTTAATAGACTGTCCGGTGAAGAAGTTTCCTCGAAACTAGACATCCTATTATTTCACTGATGGGGATCACATTAGTTAAATCAAATATGCGTACAATTTTCTGACGAATTGTGAGA
This sequence comes from Diaporthe citriasiana, assembly GCA_014872975.1. NCBI lineage: Eukaryota > Fungi > Ascomycota > Sordariomycetes > Diaporthales > Diaporthaceae > Diaporthe > Diaporthe citriasiana. The sequence goes on from JADAZS010000018.1 coordinate 418,355, forward strand.
AAAAAGAGTTGTAAGAAGGAAGAAGGAAGGTATGAAGTTTGTCTCATACGCAAGGATCTCACTCACCCGAAAACGAGCGGGCGAGAAATGTGCAACCAGGGTGACAAGCTTACGATCCCGGGCTGCATATAATCTTTGCGAATCGCCTTGGCAGAGTGGCATCTGGTCGCCTATTTGCGCGCATTAATACAACACCGGGCCCGATGAACCGGTCAAAGGGAATGTGGTAGGAGGCATCTCTGTATTGTGTAGTCTGCCAAGTCCATAAGTAAACTTCCTCCTCTACCAGCTACTCACCGACCACATCCAACGCCTGCACAGGTGGAGGAGCCTCAAGGCATACTCGATACTCAACGGGCTGGAGATCGTCTTCTGGGCTGCCGTTGTGTTCCTCCTCATTCAGGCGAACATTTCCGTGTGTGTTGGCGTCAGGTGCACTCTCAGCTGGCTGGTTGTTGTTGACCTTTCCATTTCACTGAGGTAAGCCAATCCTCACAACATTCGAATCCACTTGTTCTCTCCTACACATTTGCTCTCCTCTGAACTTGACACTAATTTGGAGCCTGGAATCTAGCATCCTTTCCGGCTGGGCATTCGGTATCTCCTTCTTGGCCTTCCGGCAGCAACGCGCCAGTCAGCGGGACGCCCGACTCAGCGACGACACCCACAAGCTGCGCCACGAGGTCCGACACCATCGATGTTCTACCTCGGTCAGCAGAGAAGATATGAGGAAGTAAGAAGAGAACGTTGAGGTTGCGATATTGGCCAGGGGTTTCCACGAAAACCCGTACGGAGATAGGGGAAAGGACCTAATGAGGGAGTCGGGGTGGTCGCATCTTTTGTCGCTCCGTTTGGACATTGCATGTGCAATTTATTGGGATTTCAAAGCGTTTGTTTCATATTGGGCTTCAACATCGTTATAGAGCAGGACATTGGATCATCTGCGGAATGGATGTTGGGGAGGATGGGGCTTTGTAGAATGAGGCGCTGATGATACATTGGTAGAAATTGATTTACATGACCTTTAGTGCTGTTCTTCCGCTGTGTAGAATGGGCTGGTAGAAATCTTTGTAATAGAATATGCGAAGTTCATGCTGTTCAAAAGTCTCGTTCCGCGCCATTCTTATAAGAGAAGACGTAGGCAATGAATCAGAAACAACACAAAAAGTGGCAAGGCACAATGAAGAAACTTGGGCAAGCGAGGTATCGGTCACTTGGAAGGCCATCCATCAGGTGAGGAAGTCATAAAAAACTGCTACTGACATATCGTGAGTACTGAGCGGTACAACATCCAAACACCAAAAGACTCCAATGGGCATAGACAAAAGCATTCAGGGAAGCATACTTGGAAACATATCGCACCATCAAGACTCAACAGTCCCTTGATCGCGTTCTCTCTATTGACAACACGTCTTGCCATCTTCACCAACCTTCAACTCAGCCACACCATCCACAACCCCGTTCAGCCCAACACTGCAGTTGACCTCCTGCCGGCTAGGCGGCACATCCAACGCCGGGTTGCGATCGAAGAAGTTGACAGGCCTCATGGTGACCTTGATCATCTCCATCGGCATGACAGGGAAGTCCTCAACACGGGGGATATGGTTGATACCAAACTGGACCCAGACCACAGGACCACCAGCATCAGAAGAAGATGACGCAAGGTCGTCATTCCGCCCAGCCCAGGCGCGCACACCAGCCCCGCCGCGCGACTGGTTCGTGTAGTACCCGCCCGCAAACAGCTCATTCTCAGCATACCGCGTGACGTAGATGCTGTGGTCCGCGAACTCGGCGCGGCGGTGGTGGTAACTCTCCGCGTCGGCGAGGATGGGCTGCATGGGCGGGACGTGCAGCTTGTACGCGACGGAGGCGCCGTTGACGGCGTTTTTCACGCCCGTGTTGACAAGCTTGAAGGTGCGGTTCCGCGCCGTGTCGAGGTCGTAACCCCCCGAGGTCGTGATGGGCGTGCGCTTCACCGTGTAGCCCACCCCGTGGGGGTTCTGCTTGGCGTCCCGGGGCATCGCGTGCGCTTCCTCGTAGACGACTTGTTGGTTCTCTGGCCCTGCGATCATGGGGTCCACGCGCAGGGAGAAGAAGTGCTGGTGGTAGGCTGCCAGAACGCCTGGGTGGACGACTGTGCCGTAGGGGTGGGGCTCTTTGGTGAGGTCGAGGTCGACGGGCTGGGTGGACAGGATGCCGGTCGCGCGCACCTCGTAGGTGATATCGCCCGCGAGGCTGAAGTTCCAGGCGAGGATGTACTCGTAATTGCTGACCGTGAGGATGGTCTGCAGGACTAGCTCGCGGTTGCGCACCGCCACCGCGCGGTTGGTGCGGTAGTTGGTGTGTTTCCATAGGAGGCCGGCGTCTTGCTCGTGGATGCAGATCACGTTTGGGTAATCCTGAGGTTTGCCCTCGGTATCAGCCAGCACGCCTGAGATGTAGTAGATGGAGCCCAGGCAGTCGCATCCCAGGCTGAGGTTGTTGGCCATGATTCCGGCACCGACATCTCCGAGGTCGAAGGCCTGCTTCTTGTGGAAGGGATGGCGCGGGTCGGCGTAGGGGATGGCCATGTCGGACAGGGAGAGTCTGTAGAATAGGGGGTTGCCATCATAGTGGACATCATACAGTACCATTCCCTCGCGCTGGTTGAAGCCGACCTTGAACTCCCACTTCTGCCACTTGATCACCTTGCCTAGACCATCTGCGCTAAACTCCTCGACTGTGAAACTTGCTCCTTCGGGCTGGACTACCCGCAGCGGCTTTAGATCTTTTCGAAGTCCGTTGGGTTGTGCCTCGGGGATGTATTCGTTCGGAGGCACGGGGCCCTTCCATGCCTCCACCGGCTTCACGGTAGAGCCCTTGCCGGTGGGCAAGATGTCGATCCGGATGACCTTGTAATCGACTGTGTCAACGACAGGCGAGATGGGAAGTGGGAAAGCGTAGTGACAACTATCCGCCTCCTTAGAGTTTTGCGGGTCGCGCATGTACAGGAAGCATTGCTTGACCCGTTTGTGGTCGGAGAAGAGTCCTTCGTGGACGCCGTCAGACCCGTAGATCCAAGGGTCAGACACAACCACACTTCCCTCCGGTAGCTTCAACTTCTCGATCTCGGCTTGCACGCCGGGATCTGCTAGCATGGCGTTCTCGATCGCGATGATCTCTTCTCCATCACCTGGGGCATGGATAAAAGGGCCGAGGCGGACATTGCTCTCGACCTTGGCGGCGCTGAGGTTGACAACAGCCTCGTGGAGTTTATCCTGGGGAGAGATTAGCTGATGAACGCGGTTTCTAGATGGACAAATATGCCCGTAATAGCTTGCTTACAGTGTTCCTCAAATAATAGACCACCTGACTCTTCCTATCCATAGGCTTGACTGGCCGGCCAGCTCTCTCAGCCTGCAGGTATGGGGCCAGTTCTGTCTTCGGCGGCTCCAATAATGTGACGACCTTGAACTGAAACTTGGTCCCCTCGGGCCATTGTGCTCTGATCAGGTCTGTAGACTGTGATATCTCACTTGCCGTCAGAGGGCCCAGAGGGTGTGCAGGTGCCGACTTCCGCGCGGTACCGTTGGAAGTGGTGGCGGTCTTGGTCTGGTTGAGGCTTGCCGGCTCCGAGGCTGCGGCAGTGGTGGTGTCGTTGGCCGTCATGTTGATAGTAGAACTGAACTGATGAGATGCAAGCAAGTACGAGTGAGGTATCAAGAGTACGAGGTTGAGTTGTAAGGAGGAGTGGGGCGGTTGAGCAGTGTTTGATGCCTTGAACTGATTTAGTACTTATCTTCCGGGGCAATCTAGGGACAATAAATTCCCATCCGAGGGACGATGAGAAGACAGTGAAGATAAGGTGGTGACGAACCGGCAAGATATAGTTAAAAATTGCCAAACACGCAGCTTACTATCCCGTGGCAGTCCTGATGACCACGGGCAGAAACTATGTTTCCAGATTTGGATGTTAAAGGGAGAAAACCACATCGAAGAGGGTCCCTCCCGGGCGGGAACAGCTTATCGGAGATCTGCCCCACGCACCCCTCCCTCCCGCCGATATCGATGATTCTCCTTGGGTGGTGCGAAGAAAGGCGGGAAACTAAAACCGGCTGGACATGCCACAAGAGGCCTAATGCAAGCCCAGAGCACAAACTCGGGACGTGATAGAGTGGTCATTGGGGGCTTCCCCGTCTGTGCTGCTGTCGTGCGGCCGCCATCTTTCTCAGGGATGATCGTTTCCTGTTGTTATACCGGCCCGGCAGATGATGCCGCTGCGGTGGGCGTCCCCGGACCGGAGAACTTAGTGCTGACATTCCGATGCCCACTCGGCTGCCCACGGCCCCGACTAGCCGATGAGATCCAGCTGTGGCTGATATCGTAGGATTGCATGTCTCATATCTGTGTGATGGGAATCGTGAGAGGTCGCCGACTTTTTGCGTGTCGCCCGCATTGGCGTTTGCTGACTTGCTGATTTGCTCAAGGGGCTGACTCGCCGACGTGGCTGATTGTTTGGAAACATTTTTATATAACTGACTGCGCCGCCGGCCTTGAATGTAATGTACAAATTTTGGACCGCAGCATCGCTCCTCGCCGCACGATACGAATGTCGCTCCATTAATGAAGTGGTCAACAGCCTCGGTCCATCCTCCATGCCATCCCGCAGAATAGCCCTTGTCCTGTGCGAGATGCTTCCCAGATTCTCCATGACCGACCCATCACCAAGAAAACCGATATGCGCCTGACCAAGAAGCTCAATGTCCGTCCGCATGGGGCCCGATGCTCCGAATCTCGAAGGGGCCGCTGAAGTCCGACCAGCCTCCCAGCCTGCACGTTCCCCAAAAAAAAACCGCCACACCTCGCGATCAGAAGAAGCCCTTGGTCACCCATCGGCTGGCGCTGACCATCCACAGCCTCGAGTACCACTGGTGCGCCGTCTCCATGTACTTGGGCATGGGCCCCAGGATGCCGTCGTGCTTTTCCTTGGAGTCGAAGAAGCAGCTCTTGAGGCCCAGCTCGACCTCGCCCCTCTCCTTGTCGACCTCGGCGTAGATGACGAACAGGCCGTCGCTCTCGCGGGGGCCCGGGTTGCGCACTGGGCTGTCGCCGCAGCGGACGGTGATGGCCGAGGGGGTCTTCTCGACGACCTCGAAGTGGTCCGTTATCCGCGTCCCCGGCTCGTAGGTCGAGGTCGCCAGGTCGCGCGGGGACCAGAGGTGGTCTGGGGTCTCGGCTTGGTACTTGTTGGCTAGGATGCGGCGCTGGGATCTGTAGCCTGTGTAGGTGTTGCGAGGGGTGGTCAGCATTAATGCGCTGGGCTGTCTCATATGCGTACGAGTATTATCATGGCAAGGAAAGGGAAGAAGAATGGCAGGAAGAAGGACAGCCCCAGGGAAGCTCACCCCAGCCGGCCCAGACGCCGCGGCAGAACTCGAGCGCCAGGGCGCCATCCTGCTCTAGAAGCTCTGGTCGGATCTTGGATAATGGCACGCGCTTGATGCAGACATCCTGTGTCGAGGGATTGTTTTGTACGTTGTAGCGGTTGAAGGGGTTGGATCTCCAGAGAGGGTCGTCGCGGGGCAGTGGCCGGATGATGGAGGTGGTGCCGGCGACGTAACCCACGAGGGCAGTGCCCGTGAGGACCGTGGTATAGAAGGTCTTTTTGATGATTCCCATGGTGGCTGCTCTGTACAAGGAGGGAAAAAGTTCAGGCTAGCGGACGAAGGGATAGAGAGAGAGAGCAAGAAGTGGTTTGGTGTTGCGAAGAATTTGGATTGGAGAGTTGGAGCTGGTTACAGTAGCTCGTTGTTGTCGCGTGATGGTTTGTTTCGTCGACACACACACACACACACACACAGTGTATGCAGACCACACTATGCAAACACAGCCCCTTGTAACTTGCCCTCCACCATCTCTAGACCTCGGATGATGGACGACCTGCGCCTCGCCCAGATGGTGGAGCTACCCGTCGGCCCCCAGAATTCGGGCCCTGAGAGTTCGCTCTTTCCCTGTAACATGGCCGAGATGGGCTCGCGTCGCGGGGTAACTCGGGACGGTCGGCGTCGCAGTCGGGCTGCGCCGGCCCCGACCACACTTCTCGATGAACCGCTGCACAGTGCTGGGATCCACTCAAGATCAATCTCATTTCAACAACGGGCGAAATCCCGTTGCAACACCAATCATGGCCAGTCAATTACGGTTTTGCTATGATCATTTCATATTCTTGCACCTTCACCATGGTCTTAGGTCTTGTGGTTATTGAACTTCCTCGCATCCCTCAATTAACAGCTGCAGTATGTCGTCTTGGCACTGCCGCAAGCCCACATATTCGACACTTCGAAGCTCTCGTCAGGGCTGTTGAAGAAGTCATGTCTGACGGTCTTTCATTCTCTTTGTCCACCTGGATAGCGTTACTATCTCACTAAATCATGTCTGCACCGCATCCAGCGATGCACATGGTGGTTGTGGTCAGTGGAGTACGGGGTCGACTTGGACGTCCCTGATGTGCACAACCTGACACAGGCTTCGTCTCAACGCACGCTGTCAGAGTTTAGCTTCTTCAGCTTCTAGATTCTTCTTGCAGCCGATTGTTTCAGCTTGGCATTTTCATTAAATGCCATCCACCGTCCTCATTGAACGTGGTTGAAGAGACGTGTCGAGTGACCCGTCTTGCAAGACATCGTGCCTCTTCGTATCCTTACAACACACATACGAGAAGACACATATACTCAGGGCCAAGCCTGTAAACATGGGCGTCTACCGGAGAAGGCAGCTTCGTGCCGCCATGTCCCTGCTCATATATCCCTTTGCCTTCGCTGTCCTGCTTACCTTCTCAGTGAGGCTGCTCTTTGGTGGACGCCGAACGTCGCCTGATCCATTCACAAGATCCAGCCAGAGCAGCCCCCAATACCAGGCTGACGCAATATCCAAGGCCCTCGTGGTAGCCTCAACCACAAAGGAGGACACGGCCTGGCTCTCCCAGATCCCCCAGTCGTTGAACTGGACAATCAACCACTACCGCGTCGACGCGCCCCTGACCCCAGCGCTAAGCGTGCCCTCAAGAAAAGGCAACGAGGCTATGGTCTACCTGACATACATAATCGACAACTACGATGCCCTCCCCGACGTTATCTTCTTCCACCACGGCCACCCCACCGCATGGCACCAGAAACTCAGCAGCGCCGAGGAGGTCGCTCGCCTGCGCACCGAGTATGTCCTCAAGGCCGGCTACGTCTCCGCCCGCTGCCTCCCCGGCTGCGAGAACGTCGTCTCCCTCGAGGGCGGGGAGCCCGCGCCCCGCATGGCCGCCCTGCCGCTGCTGTCGCGGAGGGACCACCTTGTCACCCTGCTTGAGAACTTCCTCGAGCCCGCGCGCTTCCCGGACCTCGAGGGTGCCGTCCCCGCGAAGCTGGCTGCGCCGTGCTGTGCGCAGTTTGCTGTCAGTCGGGAGAGGGTGCTGCGCAGGGAGAAGGAGTGGTGGGTTAAGCTGCGGGAGTGGCTTATTGATGCGCCGCTTCCGAGTATGAACTCTGGACGGTTGATGGAGCATCTGTGGCATGTCTTTTTCGGGATGGAGGCCGTGCAGTAAGCCCCCCCCCCCACCCTTTTGGTCACCCGTTGCGGAAGATTGCGATGTGAGGTTCGACGTACTCGTTGTTGGCTGACGTCCTGGCTGTAGCTGCCCGAGTCTTGAAGCTTGCCGGTGCCACGTGTTTGGCATGGGGGATAATTGTGAAAGCTACTTCGAGCAGGAGAAGTACATGTGACGAGATTGTGAGGATCAATATCTGGCTTCAACTCTCAAGTAGTCTCAGATGGAATCGAGCCTGAGTACATGGCCCACCTCCTTTGTCTTCCCCCGAGAGCTTCTGTTAATCCAGATCAGAATGACCACCGCACTACCGTACATCGTATTCGTTCCCGAACTTGATGTGTGTTCCTAGTGCTCTACTTGAGCCAGAAGTCTGGTAAACCCACTCAGCACAACCCAAATCCTGCCTTGGAACGTTTCCCGTCCGCACGAATCGTGGCCCCATACGTTACCAAGTCGGTCGCACGACCCACGGAAGCAGATCAATGGCTTTGTTACTCCGGTTGCTGCGACCTTCGTCGAAATTGCATCTACCAACATGATGCAACGCCCCAGGATACAGTCCGAATACTGCGCTGGTCACGTCCCCTCCCGCACCGAACCGACCAACCCGCCCTACCCACCAGCGTCCCAATCTCACCCCAGCTTCGGCCCGGGCACATCAGAAACGAAGTGTTTCATGAGCACGCTGTTATTCTTACGCTCCATCTTACCTGTTTCATAAAAGCGTCAGCGCACGATGTCAACAAAAAATCACTTCATTGCGGTCTTGTTGCCCCGCAGCTCGACCTTACTCCAGAATCTGCGCGACTCGTGCCGCGCCCTGTCCTGCTGCTTGAACTGCCGCAGCACGACGGCCCTCTGCTCCGCCTCGGGCAGGTGCGCCAGCGCCGCGCGGTCGTTGACCGACATCCTCGCCATCGCCACTGCCAGCATCGATCGGCCGCTCGCTTCGGCGCGTCGCTCCATTCGCGTCAGTGCCTGCCCAGTATCTGCCCCCGGGGTGGTGGTGTTCGTGTCCGGGGTTGGGTCGGAAGATTCCGCCACGCCGTCCTCGCTTGGTTGGGGTGGTGGTGAGGATGCCGATGTCAGCAAAGCGCCGCGCCGGGTGGGCTTCTGGGTCTCGGAGAGCGGGCGGTGGTGTTTTGGGGCTGGCGCCGAGCGGTTTGAGAGGAGCTTGCCTGAGGCGAGGAGGAGGCTGCCCTCTCTCAGCCGGAGGGGCTCGGCCCCCGCCGGCGATGCCTCCGCATGGTCCTCGGAGTCGACCGTCTGTTCGCCGCTAGAACCACCCTCGTCCTCATCCCTCGCCTGACTTGCGCTCTCGTAAAAATCGCGAAACTCGCTCCCGCCATCTTCGAGGTCGATCCGGCAGTGGCCCTTGCCCGTCATGTGCTGCCGTACGGCGTGCGCGCTCTGCCTCTGCGTGTGGCAGAGGAGGCACTCGTGGTAGGTAGACACGACGAGGTGCATGTACCGCACCAGGGTCTCGAGGTCGACCGCGAGCGTGAGGGAACCGTTGTCGATGGATGCCGGGATGAAGAGGGAGTGGCTCTTGCTCATGTGGGACAGGTTGGACCCGAAGTCTGGGGAGGTGGTTTTGCAGAACAGGCATTGCGTCGGTTCAAAGCTCTCCTGCGTCGGCTCACTGTCTCCGTCCTCCAGCTCCGGGACAACTGGGTCTTCATGTGTGTCTTGGTCCTCCTTGCTGGCCGTCTCTGGGCTGTGTGTCCTGCCATTTTGTGAACATGTGCTCTTTTGAAAGGGAACCAAGACGAGGAATAGATCTGAGTACCTATTGGGCAGTGTCTTCTGTGGTACAACGGCCTTTCCCTTCCATGTCAACGGTTTCTCCGGTGCGGAAGCACCCATCAGCTTAGCGTTTCCTGTCATGGTGTTGGCTCGGGCTGTGCCGGATGATGTCGATGCAGCATCCATGTGATGTTAGATATAATAGAGTTCCTGTATTTGTTCAGTAACCGACTGCTTGAATCGAAGCTGAATGCTGCGCCATGGCAACACCGTCCGCCGTTGTGGATAGAGACATGTCCATGCTTTATACGTATTCATCAAGCTAGGAAGTTGCGTGTTGAATTCATCCCAGGAAAGAATCGTCTAAGTCCCAAATCATTAACTCCCATGTAAATCTGTTGGTGACTCAGGCACCGAAACGGATCGTACGTAAAGGGACTTAGGTTGTGATTGACACCAAGGTTATCCTGAGGATTTGAAGGTCTAGGCCCGGAGGCAAGGGTACACCAGTATCAGTGAGATGCGGAGAGGACACGAGTATCTGCTAGTGAAATACCTTGTTGGCCGAAACTGTCACTCAGAATGACTCATGCCGATGCAAGGCGATCCTAAGAGGCGATCCTGGGCCCCCTCGCCGGGCTTGAAGAGGGAGGTAGAAAATAACGTCAAGATTAGCATAGAAGAACCCTTGTTCCATCTTCCATTGGCTTGATTGTCTGTCAATTGGGTGGATATTCCAATTTGAAGCCACGGCCCATGGACCTGAGTGGCGTTGTTCTTGTCCGTACACACCTGGGCACTCATCGACCCCAAGTCTCCTGCAGGGTCTCATAAGTTAAGCCTCGAGGACCTCAAATTTTGTGCGTGGCTCCTTAGCCGATGCTCTCACAGAGTGCGAAAGAGCCCCATGAAATATATATGTCGACTTCAGTGACAGCAGGTGACCAATCCGTGGTTTCTGTCAAAATACGCTGCAGAATGCGAAATTCCAGGCGGTGTTGGCCCATACAGATCAACGCACAACAGTTTGATAAACTCAAGCCTTGGATCTCATGAAGCTGCCCAAGAGAATAATGGCGTCGTCATGTAGGAGCGAGGACAGAGTGAGAAGAATGATGTTATTGGTGGCCCAGGCCGCACGTATACAAAACCGATAGAAAAGAGGATTGTTAAATAGTTCACATCATTTCGGTCCCTAAATCAAGTGCTTGATATGCACCGATGCGCCTTCAAACTCAAAACTGATCGAGTCCATATGGAACGGCATGAGAATCGCGACATAAATCAGCGACGCGCACATGAACAAGGTTATGAGAGGCCATGGGTCTAGCGTGTTGTCGCATTCGGATATTGTACAAGCAGTCGTCCGGGAGGAATCGGGGACATGCTTCAAAAGGAGCGCCCTCAGTGCTGCTTCAGCAGCGGTCGAGACCAAGCGGCTGACAGCCGAATGGGGACTGACGGGACCGCTGTCCCTTGCAAACGAAGTAATGCCCCCCCCCGGTCTGTATATACAAGGCCTGTACACACCACCAAATTTTGCTAAGGGGTTAAGGCAGTTAATATTTTCTTTATTATAACTTCCCTATTACCGTTAATTACCATCAGAAAGCTATATATATTACTTAATCGGGTAATTATAATACTAATAGGGTATAATATAATTAATTCTAGCTTATCCCGTAAAGATATTAAGATCTTATTTACCCTAGCCTATAGTAATATTAGCCTAGCTAAATTTATAGTTAATATATTTTAACTAACTTTTAAAACCCAGACTACTTAATACTTACTATATAATACCCACTTAAGATACTAAATTATATAATTTATTAATAAAAATATTATACTAATAAAGCTATTATAAGTATATAAACCTACTACTAAGATAACTATAGCTAGTGGTTTATATATTATAGCTGTAGCTAGATATACTACCTAGTAGAAAAAGGCTACTAGAAAGAAGTTATATATAGTTTTAAAAACTATAAGGGATAAGGTAATAGCTACTAAATGTGTGGCCTAGTAGGTATAAGAGAATATATTAGATCTTACTAATAAAAATTATAGTAAAAAGAAGGGTAATAGTAAGATTATAGATAGTTAGGAAGTTACTTAAGGTAATAATTCTAACCCCTAAGTATTTTTACTAGTAGAAAATAGTAATAGTAATATCAAGAAGGTAGAAAGTTACCCTATTACCTAGTCCCGGCTAAGAGTACTTAGTAAAGTACTATTAATATTAAATATAAAGATTACCGGCTTAAAGCTATTATAAATAACCTCTTAAATACCCTAACTAGTTAAGTAATACTATATCTTTAAGGATAATATTAAGATATATAATCTTAATACTATATAAGAGAAATTACTTACCTTTATAAGGGAGTA
>JADAZS010000180.1:0-99350 GCA_014872975.1 Diaporthe citriasiana
GTCTATATAACTAGTATTTTTCCCTATTTATTAAAGGGTTTTTACTACTAGTAAATAAGAGTATATTTATTTTAGTTTTTTTCCCTATATATAAAGGGTTTTTACTAGTAATAAGTATATTTTAAACTAATATATATATAATATTTATTAGTTTAAGGGGGTATATAAGTTTTTATATTAATTACTAGTATTTTACCCTTTAGATAAGATAAAGTATTATTAGGGAGTCCCTTTCTATATGGGATTTACTAGTAATAGTAGATAAAAGATAAATATGTGGTCTCCCCCCTTTGGTGGGCCCACCACTTAGTCTAATTAGTTATTCTCTGAATATATACACACTATCGTCACTTATTTCTTACAAAATCCGATTCTTCCTATTCTGGTAAGTAAAACACAAGCTTATGGGCCAAATGAAATCGGAGTTTCACTAATCTATTTCTCTTCAACATCTTAGCATCCCCGGGCCAAACTGTCTGATAAGAACCCCGAAGTTATCTGGAAGACAAATACAAACAGAATGTTCCTGTTGATTGCATGACCGACTGGTATTACGATGAGAACGACAAACTCGTGGAACCGGGAAGCGGCGAGCGATGCGTCTACCTCTGGAAGTACGATAAATTTAAAGGCATGCAATTCTGTCGCCCCCAAAAAGCCCTCCGTGCTCGAGCAATCGACAACGAGCCCGGTGCTACCAATCCTCCACCGCCCTTGCATAAGCGGTATGAACGGACTCTTGTCAACGACTAGACCCCGCGCCGCGGCGGAAACGGCAGCAAGGTACTCTGCGAGAGCCCTCACTCGGTCGGGCCCAGCTACGCAAACCATCGGGAGCGCTGATTCTGCCGGATGAGCGACAAGACGCTGTGGCCCTTCTGCGACAACGCCGCTGGGGTCTCGCACGACTGCTTCGACGCCGAGGCGGAGATCCTTGTGGAGAAGGACAGGCCTCTGGGCAAGCGGGCGCACCACTGGGATGTCATCGAGGACTGGCGTTCTGGTCAGAGGTTCAAGAGGGCTGCTTAAGAGCAGTTGATGTGTTTGAAGAAAATTTGACGTTTTTCAAATAATTGATGTTGTTTTAGGACAGTTGAAGTTGTGTGAGGACACGAGTGCGGGAATGGAGGTGGCGACGAGATTGTTTGACGTAATGGCGATCTTGATGACTGTGGTCGACCTAACGTTTATCGCATCTTGATCTACTAGTATCGATAGGAAATGAGTCTTTTTACAGCTTCTCCGGCCTAGCCTGCTGAAAGTGCATGCATGAGATCACTTCAAGGCTTATCTTCCTCAGGACACTCTGTCAGCTTGATCCACGCGCAAGCCACCGGATCTATTGTAGACGGGACAAATTCACTTCGTATGGGCTAAACGGACTGCTCAAGGACATTGATTTCTTCTCATCCGATCCATGGAGTGAGGTGAGGGTCATAACTTGGGACTGTGATCTAAATGTTGGGATTCAGTCGCTGGACGCACGGAAGGGGTTTAAAGCAAATCTTCGATTTCTTATGTCTGGATGTCTACCAATGAGCGTCTACATAATGCCCAGCTATCCCTTCCACCCCGGTATGCACATATTTGACGTGCACTGATTATTTGCAACAACAGTTTCTACGATCGTATCCACACTTATCACAAATGTAGCCGTATCTTCCATCTGTTCCTCTTGCTGAATTCATGATGTTTGTTATGGCTCAAGGCTTTTTCGATTTGATAATTCTCCAGGATAATATCCTCGTGTAATAAGAATTGGTGTAAATACCTGTTGATTGCCAGTGGGGCTGAGGCAGGATTTCTTGGACGCGGAAGAGACGCTTTAAATATGCGCTCAACTACCTGTCAATACCTAGACATTCAAATGATTCTTTCGGTCTTGTGTGCTACCGTCTGTGACCGAGGTACCGAGTGCGCCTCACCACAGGACTCAATGACAAACGCTAGACAATGGTCTACGATTTGAACCATCCACACGAGTGACGACGTCAATTTTGTTTGTTTGCTCAGAACTACATCTTTAGTGGAACAAAATCATGAGGAATGCCTTCTGTTTCCTGACTTCGCACCAGGAGTGGCGTTAATTGGGACTACCTAGGGCGGAAGATCATGTGGGCACCATCCTGTCGACAGGATGGGCCCTTTTTGGTTTTCTTTTAGTGGCATGACTGAATGTCCCGCCCCGGGGATACGTGCTATGGGACCACAGCACGGCTAGATGATCTCGTTCGACATGGCGCCATCAACTTGTCACCGATTTGGGAGCCAGCCATCAATCCGCGACTACATTTTCGGAAATTACCATATCGAGAGTGAGTGGCCTGATTACGTAGGTACGTCTCTCTCTTCGCCAGAGGAGGCCAGGGCTGGTGGGCGGAGAGCGATGAGGGCCAGGTGTGGTGGCGAGAGGTGAGTATCAGGATTTCTCGCCGCACGATTGCCAAATGCCAGCTGCATATACTGCGCACACATTGGGCTATGCTGGATGGTCAAGTGCCCGATGAAGGGTCAAGAAGCGATGATATCGGAGCCCGAAGTAGCTGTGAACACTCAACGGGTCTTGACTGTGTGCACTGGTTCAAGTTGTACTGTTGGAAGCGGTCCCGGCAGGCCGACTGATTGTTCTCGAATGTCTGGGGCGATTGATTGTTCAAATGGTCTTGTTGCTTTGTCTCACAGATGATTGCGTGTTTGTAGTGCAGAGCTGGATCTTTCTGGGCTATCGCGGCTTTTATTATTGTCTATTTTGGGTAATATGCCTGAGTTACATGGTAAAGACACTTTGACATAGTGCTTAATGGCTCTAAACTAGGTTACTTGTAGCTCGCGATAGCTTTAACCTTTGTGGCTTAACAGTACCAGCACAGTATAAATAGGCACAGCCTAATACTAAGACTTATAGTATAAAATAGTAGTTTCTAATAGAATATTAGTATATAGAAGATTGATAGTTACTATCTAGAGCCTTGTATAGTAAAACTTACTATTATAACCTATAAAAGATATTATCCCTTATCCTATTAGGATAACTACTGTTGTTCTGGCTTAGTAGAAGAACTCAAAGAATATAAATAGTTAATATCGGAGCCCGAAATGGAGAATAGAAAAAGACAAAGTGCTCGGTGATGACCCTCCTGAACAGCAGCCAACATGATTGATGTCGGGGCAATACGTTGCGGACTGGGCTGCGGGCTGGCATGGGCTATGCGGCACGAACTAGGATGTAGTAATTGGGTGTCTAACACCCAATTACATGCTAAGAGAGAGTGATACAACGCCTGAATATGGTAATCTGGATGCAACGAGGCCATCTGTATCGACTATGCCAATGTCACCATCACGAAGCGAGACCAGAAACGTCATCACCCTTCGACCCATGTTTAGCATGGGTTCATGATGCGAATTGCTCTCCCCGCACGTTAGCATATTGGTGGAATCAACAAGCCGAACGTGCCCAAGATCCGGTAATGTAACGCTGTAATCGACAGGCCTGTCTTATCAATCAATTACTACTATATAGATTCCTTCGTGCATGTATCAAGAAATTACTTTCCCAACCATTCGCTGTGTGAAAACCTATTTTCACCGCCGATTGTGTCCATAAGGGATAATAGATGGCACTCCATCATATTGCATATATACAATCATTATTCTTTTAATACGACAGTATCTGGATCTGTACTCCTCACAAGGTCATTATAATTTATACGGTCGATACAATGAAAAGCCCACTCTTCAAATTTCCCCTCCTCTTCCTCGCCGCCGCTTCAGTGGTCACCGCCCAAGGCTCGCTCGGCGGAGGAGACGGCTATATCGATGATGGACCACAGCCAGATGACCTCAACGGCTCCAATTTCACCTATCCCTACCCGGTCAAGGTCTACAACTTCCCTTCGCAGCGCCTGAACATGCAAATGGCATTTATGGACGTCGCCCCCGCAAATACCGCAAACATATCGATAGACGCACCAGTAGCCGTCTTATTGCACGGCAAGAACTTCTGCGGGGCGACTTGGAACGAGACCATCATCCAGTTGACTGGCGCCGGTTACCGGGTTATTGCGCCAGATCAGGTGGGGTGGTGTAAGTCCACCAAGCCGGTGGGATATCAGTTCACGTTCCAGCAATTGGCGTTAAACACAAATAGCTTGTTGAAGCAATTAGGCATCTACAATGCCACTATCATTGGGCACAGCACGGGTGGAATGCTTGCAGCTCGATATGCTCTGTAAGTCTTATGGGCCCGCGGAGCCTGACACTGACAAGGCCCAAGTTCCACCTTCGCAGTAAGCTGACTTCCTCCAGCATGTATCCTGGCAATACAACGGCCATGGCCATGGTAAATCCTCTCGGTCTGGAGGACTGGAAAACCAAAGGCGTGCCATACCAAAGTGTCGACCGCAGCTGGGCTACCGAAAACGCAACCACCTATGCCTCGATCAAGACCTACGAGAACACAACCTACTACGTCGGCCGGTGGCAGCCCCAGTACGACGTGTGGGTCGGCATGCTCTACAACGTCTACACGGGCACGCGCCGCGCCGAGTTCACCTACAACCAGGCGCAGACCACAGATATGATCTACACTCAGCCTGTAATCTACGAGTTTGGCCTGCTGGGACAGCAGGTGCGCACGTTGTTGGTTATCGGGGACAAGGACAACACTGCCATCGGAAAGGCGTGGTCGCCGCCCGCGGTGCAGGCCGTGATTGGGAACTACAGTGTGCTGGGCCCCGCGGCGGCGGCGATGATTCCGAACAGCACGCTGATTCAGTTCCCTGATCTGGGACATGCACCGCAGATTGAGGAGCCGGATGAGTTTCACCGGGAGTTGCTGGGTTGGCTTTTGGATTCGTAGGGGCTCTTGGTGAGGAGGATAGGGTAGATGACGCTCGATTGCACAGACTGCAAACACGGAGGCAGACTATCTGAATCTCAGTTACAGCTACCCTGGGTGAAGCCTGACTGCTCCACTCGCGAGCGCGAAAAGAACGCAGTGGCACGCACAATACGTTTTGGGTATGCATATATTTTTGTTACCCTAATTTCTCATGCGCTTCTTTGCTTTATGTGCAGACCTTGTATCATGTATTTGTGCCACACTTCTTGTGAAAGGCCAAAGTCAAGGTAAATGCTGGTGCAGGTGTAGCCTTCCCAACAACCTTGGAAGTCGTCTCAAGGCTTTGCCAGAATCTGGTCCGATGATCCTGCAACTTTGCTATGTAAATTTGTAGGCTCTCGAAGTGATAACTGAAAAGCCAAGAAGCTCAATGACTCCCTACTGCTTAGTGTACCTCTACCGAACTCATTCCTATAGGCAGGCCGTGACTGGATCTTGGGTAGCTCTAGCTTCTTTCCCATACACTTGATCACAAAACAGGGAAATCGTAGTCCCAACCACATTATGGCCATTATTTGACCTTGGAGCTTGCTAAAAACCAACGCTGTTCCATGAAGAGGGCTTTTTGCAAGCAATCATAATCTGGACTGAGTCAATTGATGTTGTGAGTCCAAACACTACGCACTGCATTTGTGCCAACCAGACGCAGTCCATTCATAGCTGGATGCAAGCTTTGCAGGCAGTAGTCACCATTATCACTTGTGCAGTTTGCTTGGTGCTCAAACAGATTCGAGTGGTTGATGTGAGATAGAGTGTAGAGTTCAGATTCCGATCCCCACTTGTGTAATCCACACTCTCTTGCTCCCGAGGTCTGTCCATGCTCCCAAAATTGTGATGTAATCACTGCGATGACTGAGACGGAGATGTTGCCATTCCCTCAGACTGTTCCCAATCTTGTTGAACCAGAGGCCATCTCCAATCTGATCAATGACATGTCGGGGGGCTAGCCACGGCCACAATCCATCCATCAGTCCTGTGACTTTCCACGTTTCTGAGCATCAGCTTCCATAGCCGTAGCAATCATCACATCAATCTGAGCCAAAGCTACCGCCATACCTCGCTCTTTATATGTTGGGCTGCTCCCCCGCCCCGCACTTGGAAGCTCATCAGATTCCATCGCTCGGCTTCCAGGAGCACTGCCAGCCTCAGCCTCATCCGAAGCAAAGTCGTCCCCATCATCATTGTCCTGATCATAGTCATCCCAGTCTTTGCGGACATCAGGCAGCGATGCTGTGCGACGTGGCTCACTGGATGAGGGACGGCCGAGTCGGAGAGCTAGGCGGTGAACATCGCCCTCGGGGGGCATCGAGCCACTTCTGGGTCGGTTCGGGTCTGGCAAAGTGGGTGATTCATCTAGGTGTTGCAAGATGGCTTCGGTGATGTTGGGGCTGTTGTGCGCAAGCAGTTGATCTTGGATTGGGTCCTTGTCAGCTCCATGGGTATCGGCGACATCGCGAGAGCTTCCATCTTTCTTCTGGCTTGGTTGATTGGACTGACTGGCGGAGGGACCCAAGTAGTCCAAGACACTGACCAGCACGGCGTGCGGGCAGGTGAGCTGAATCTCAGGAGATTTAGATGGCTGCTGAGCTCGAGAATCTTGACGGTGCTGTTCCAAAGTGTTTGGGGTACCTGGTATGACCAACGACACGGTCTTGGTGGAACAGGTCTCACCCCTCTGCATGCGCAGCAGACGATCGATGACGAAGACTTGCTCTGCGAAAGCGATGTAGAACCGGTGCTCGCTGCCACACAAGGGGCAGAAGATGGGTGGACGAAGAGAAGGGGTTGGAGGATCCATGTTGCCCTCGCGTTTGTTGCCCTTGCGATTGGTGCTTGAATCCATCAGGACTGCTGTGACAACGAGACGACTGAGTGGTGAGGTGTAAAGAAAGCCAAAGGGCAAGAGAGATCAATCGTCCAAAGTCAAGGACTGTTGGCTTAAATATTGAGAGCAACGCAATTCACCACACCAGAGAGAGTTCACCTGTGCACACCATGGCAGAGTGTTGCTTTATCATGGTGAAAGGTTGAGGAATCGAATGGTGACTGTGGCCGATGCCATAGCACGTGGCAGGCAATGTTTACAGACTCAGTGTTTGCGAGATAAATACAAATACTACGTACAATTACGTACGCAATCAGACTCGTCAGGCTTGACGACAAGACCAGAGACAGGGGAGTATTCAGCCTCCTGAGTCTGACACCAGGTTAGTACACCACCGCCGCCACGTATCAGGATGAAGGCTACTACAGAACCAAAGAGCTCAGAGGCCCTCACATCCCATCCCACTTCAAAAGACACTGAGAGACGCCTGCCCCGTAGCAAAAGATTTGGGGAAATTGGACCAAGCTTCGAAATCGATACAAGTGGTTGCCCCAGGCACCCTTTTGAGCGTCAGTAGAGCTTTTTACTAGCCAAAGGAAATATACTCAAAAATCATGTGTAAGCCATGGAACCTGCTGTTTGCAGATGCCACAAAATTCGATCCACTATTGCCAGACAGGCTACCACTTGGAATTCATTCAGAGGAAGAATGCATGTTGCATTCTTCTATCTGACTATTCTGAGGAGGGCAAGTTGCTTCCTTTCATAATTTTGTTTTGGGAAAAAAAAAAATATCTGCATGACTCAAATGGTGTGATTAATGCTCAAAGAGTCATTTAACTACTCATTGATACTTCATTATGCTGGGGCAGTTATAATGACCAGGGTAGCTCTCAAAGAAGCATCCATCTATCTGACCCTGAGTGTCGTAATCTGCTTCCCTGTACTACCTAGGATTCCGCTAGGACGCACTACACATGGCTGTCAGCAGCATGGGCGTAGCCTGCATAAATTATCTTGCAGTCTGTGAGGTTTGGACTTTGATGGGTTCCGGCCAACAATCTCGCACATACTTACTCCAGCTCGATGAGCGGCCCAGGGTCATGTCCAAGAACGTTAGGTTCACGCAGGTTAACTGGTGTCTCCGTATTATATCCCATATGATCGACTCGAAGTGGATAGCGAGCATAGATAATGATTAAACTTCAAGCATACCAGGTAGCTAACGGGGAGGACCAGCGTCACAAGACTGTACTGCTCCACATCAATGAACGGCAAGAGCTTGATGACGACACGGCTGGCTTTCATGTGCCCCATGTGGCATTGTTACAGCAACAGATCCTGATTGCTGCTCTGTATCTGAATCGTTCAAACGAACATATTTGGAGCTCGGAATGACTACGCTCAGTTCTCTGCCTAGCTTCAGTAACGTTGTCCGTTTTCAAGACCAAGTGAATTGCTTGGCTCACCAGTTATCGCCACGTTCCCAACGCGTGGAATATTTGAATGCAACCATCCCCCCCCCCCCCCCCCGCGTTTCACTTTCTCGTCTACAAGTACTCTGTTGTAAAGCAGCCTGGAGACAACGAGATGCCCCTTGGTGAGGCCGAGAGCTGAGGGAAACGTGTTCCTGATTGAAATTCAGGTTCCATTAGTTGCGAGTAATTATGTGGATCGGCATGATGACCTCGTGATATCGAACTCGAATTTTGACGAGAGAAAGAGAGAGAATAAGACTTGAATCTGAACTTCTTTCCAAATTCACTCAGCTGTACAGATGTCTTTCTCAGGGTGGAGAAGGCTCCATAACATATCCAGCCTGCCCAGGAGAGCTTGGGTTGTAGATATAGCAGCTAGATGGGGGTAGAGACCCGAGATTACTAAGTTCACGAGAAAGTTGAATCAAAATGCCCGATTTCAACCATAGATGCTCATGATCAAGGTAAGCTGCTGTCCCGAATAAAAGGCATCATGAAGCCCGGCTTTTGGAGAAGAACGTTGTGAGCCGGCAACCTATGGCCTCAAAGCGGGCAAAGTAATTGCTCTCGAACTATAACTTACATAGAAGTTGTCGTTGGCGAGTGTTGTCGCCTAGTGACGTGGAAACTTGTAGTCAGAAAGAGGCTCGGGGGCCAAGACTGGGGTTCGTGGATACCAACTGGTGGAAACCACTGCCTGGGTGCAGAGTTTCGGGCCGCCAGCTGGTCTCGGCAGACATGTAACCTCGTAACGACCAAGGGGAGGGCCGTCCTGCACCTAAATAAGCGCCTGGCTGGAACCCCAACCCCGGGGTGTGTCAACCCGACCCCGGTCTACCCCCACCTCCACTTTTCTCTTTCTTTTGCTGTTCGTCAATCAGATCTCAACCCACTCTGCAGGGCGAGTTCCACCGGGATCTAACAAGACAAGCTCTTGACCATACGATATGATCGACCTGTCACGATCCTCTTGGCCTGATGTGCTCCTGGGGGGGGGGGGGCGGGGGCGACACGTAGCAGCAGCCCCCAATAGACAAGGCCTCGAGACGGACGGTTCGCCTGAGTCTTCTGGAGGCCATGCCGCTTTGGGACGCCCCAGAGCGAATAGGGACCCCCCTTAGTGTGACAGATGCTGTTTGAGCCTCATCCAAACCTCGTCTCAGAGGCCACCCCTTCCTGGACTTGCGTTTGGTGCTCTGCTAAGGATTTGCCTGCTATGATCCACATTGTGCCTTGCGTCTCGCTCTCGTTTGTTTTCAAAATGGCGCCAATAAGCACTTACTTCCCTCTTCTTCCACCTCCTCGCCCGCCTCAACGGATACACCATCCCATCTCTATCCCCATCCTCGACCATTGATTGAGCGACACGGCCACCTCGACGGTAGTCAACCCCCCCCCTTCCTCTTCCTCCCTCCTTCCTGCCCTTCCTTTCTCGAAGCACTCGCTGGACGGTGAAAAGGGCAACTGGATTTGCCTGACGACGCTCATTCGCAACACACACTCCCTTACACACCGTCAATTACCATGGCATCACACAAGTACGAAAACGTGCAGCTCACAGGGGAGCACGACCACGACCACGACGACTCGAGGTCCAGCACGGAGGTCGAGTCCCTGATCGGCGACGAGAAGTCATGGCGCGCACACCAGCACGAGCACAACGAGAGGAGGTCGTCGTCCAAGAGGTCACAATTGACCAGCATCCTGAGGTCGTCGCGGTGGATGCTTGACACCACGCTGCTGCTCATCATCGTCGCCCTGCTCGTGCGCAACGAGATGAAGGAGCCCGTCCAGGACCAGTGGCAGCTGCTAGGCGACATGACCGGCGTCGGGCCGCGGTTCCCCCAGAAGCTCGCCAGGTTCGAGTATGACACGTCCTACGCGCCCATGAACACGTCGGAGTTCTTTACCAACGAGACTCTGGACAAGTGGAACAACCTGATGCCGAGTATGTCCTGTCTTTCGTTCTTACTCCGTTATCCCTTCTCATGTCATTGGTTCCCACCCTCTCCCTGCCAACGTCATCGAATCCTGCAGATGTCTACGGGTAAAACCAAATGCTAACACCACTGCAACAGAGGGCATGGGCTTCCAATGGGTAAACGACACCCACAAGTACCACGACCTCCCCAAGCCCATCGACTGGTACGAGGGCATGACCGTCTTCACCACCTCGGTCACCCACCAGATCCACTGCCTCTTCGCCATGGCCCAGACCTACTCGGGCCTGTCGTCCGGCCACCCCATCCCGGACGACCACCACTGGCACATGATCCACTGCATCGCCTACATGAGGCAGGCAATCACCTGCGCCGCCGACACGGCCCTCGAGGGCCACGCGACGACGTTCCCCGACGACAACTCCGGGAGCGACGGCTGGGATGCCACGCACGTCTGCAAGGACTACGACCAGGTCCTGGATTACCTGGAGAGCGTGAGGGCTTATGATGATCAACTCATCTATTAATGGAAGACCTTGAGTTCTTTCTTCTCTTGCTCGGTGATCGGTCTGCGGTCGGTTCATCGAGGATGGGATGTGATGCCTTTTGCCCGCCGGCGTTGATGGTTGGCAGTATATAAATTAATGACATATGATTATATGATCCGTTCCGAACGGCGTCACCTTTTGCTTCTAACATTGCCCGAATGGTGTCCGGTCCTGGGTACATTGCTACACGCCTACTCTTGGTTCGCTTGATCATTGAAGACATCAAAGAGATTGGCTTTCAAGACGTCTGCTGGCTGACGGGTACATGGAATCATGAAATCCGGGCTAGATTGATAGTCCCCGAACCAATGGTCTAGGCTCGGGAATGCATTCAGTTCTGTTGAAGAAGCCGATGAATGCTCGTTATCATTTGGTTGCAGGCACACAGTGTCATGAACACGCAGTGGTTAATTAGATGGGAACCTTGGAAAAGGGGGTCGGCAAATGGTGGTTTCGGGTTTCTGAAACACTGGTTGCAAGTAACCTGGGGGTGCAGATGACAAAAGGTAGCTTCGCAATATCCATTACTGGTTATTACTGAAACTTGTACCCTGGTGAGATAAATCAATTATACAAGTGGCTATCTGGTCATCACAAGAATCATTAATCTGGTAATGACTAGCCTCACTCAATAATGAGCGAATCGTGCAAGCTGAAAGTGCTTATTATGCAGGACCAGCTGATGCCAGCTGGTCGGCCTCCCGGGCACCAACGGCACAGCTTGCGCTTCTGGAATCTTCGCCCGGGGGTTCGCCAATCACCGAGACAGGCTTATTAATAAGTGAGAGCTGCACTGAGAGAAGAAAGTTGCCAACGAGCCCAAATTGCTTGCACTTCACTCGCTGCTGGAGTAAGTGGGTCACAGCTCAGCCCAGCACAACTTTGGTTCCTTATTAGCCCCGTCACTTGAATGCAGCTACACTATCTATCTGTTTTATCAACCGTCCATCCATACAGCCTACCTGCATTGCCAATACCGACCATCCCACTCGAGTCCCTCAGTCCCCCGTCCCACCCCAAAAGATGAGCCAGGAACTCACTTCGGCGACGGCATTCTCGCCGTCGCTGGAGGCCATCCGCCTGGCTGCACAGATGTACAATGCGGCCCGTGAGGGAAACAAGCAGGTGCTCGAGGAGGCCATCGCTACGGGCCTGCCCGCCAATCTCACAAACGAGAAGGGTGACACACTGGTGAGTTGAGAGTTTGAGCGGGTCCCCCTTGACTGACCCCGCGACCCGACTCCCGAGTCAGGGTGCCCAGGGCCCTCCATTGCCCCGCACCATAGTTACCCGGGAGGCGGTCAGCAACTGAGCTGGCTGCTTTCTGGTTGGATGCATTCTCGTTTTCTCAGAAAGCTGACAGGGCATGGTGGTACTGTAGCTTATGCTGGCGGCGTACTATGGTCATGCAGACCTGGTCAAGTTCCTCATCCAGAACGGGGCCGACCCAAACAGGCTGAATGACAAGCGCCAGAGCCCAGTGGCTGGTGCTGTCTTTAAGAAACTGGATGATGTTGTGGAGGTAAGATGTTTTCCTCTTCTTTAATTCCATTAATTTTTGAGCCCATTTTGATGGTATCGCGATGGTGGCCTTGTGCTTCAGCTTCTTGTGGCTCAGAATCCCCGCTGATATCGCCTGAACAGGTTCTCATAGAGGGCGGCGCTGATCCCGATTACGGCACACCGTCAGCCATGCAATGCCTCGTCATGTTCAAGCAGGAAGACAAGTGGAGGGCCAAGTTCGAGTCCGCTCCTGGCCGGGGAAAGGCCAAGGAAGCTGAGACCACAGAGGATAGGGCCCCCGAGCGGATGAAATAGAGGCTGTCAGTACAGCCGGTAAACAATCGGGCAGTGTGTTTCCAGCATGGCATTAATGTAATTGTTTTCTTCTTGAAATACCTGAAAGACACCTATGATGCTTCCTTGCCTTCTGCTTTCTTCGTTTGTATTGTCATAATTAATCCATCTCGGCTGTCCGGATCCGGCCAACCCAAACGCTCGACAACAACTGACAAAGCAGGCGAATAGGGATTCTTACCGTCACATCTAGAACTCTGGGGACCTTGGGTCGAAGATGTCAACCACCTACTCCGTGTTGCATACGCCTGTCCCAGTGCAATCCCTCTTGGTAATAGGCATAGTCTGACCCTTTGCGATTGCAGCACAAGCACCGAATTTTGCTCTTACGGGTCTACTCCAGCAGCATGTCGGACGAATTGGACGTCGACTTCTATGAGGTTAGCGATACATCATCGGGCGGCGGTCAGTCAGCTGATGAGGAGGAAATCATCGACATCATCGAGAACATCGACCTCGGCGCCATTCAAGGACAATTGTTAGGACAGAAGCTGGAGCTCAGCATCCCCAACTTCTTTCAAACCGGGCCGCAATACGAAATCTACAACAAATATGTGCCGCAATGGATGAATCCAAGTTCAGCCTTCGATGGGTGCGGCTACCCTCTCAGACACCCTGCGCTCCGCCCAGATGACATGTGGCTGGTACAAGACGAATGGGTACTTCCAAGCGAATACGCAAAGTAAGCTCCAATCCTTACTATGATCTGATCCGCATCAAATTGCGGCTGAATACTGGGATATTATTCCCTATCAAGTCTTCTACTGATGTTGTGAACCAGGCGCTATGGCGCAGACGAAAGAGCACCGGCCGATAACCGTGGCCGGTCCATGTTGTCGCCAAACAACCAAGATCCGACACTAGATTGGACAGAAGACTTCCAGGGCAAAGTCTTCCTAGGATACACTGCTGATGAGGTACACGGATAGCTCCACCGACACACGTCTACTGGATTCTGTAGTGTACAAAACCTAACACTCTGTACATTCAGCTTAAAATACAAGGGGCATTCGACCCTGACATGCTGGTTGATGGCCAGCTGGACGGTCTCAACTCGCCCATCCATCCGTAGGGATTATCTCCTATAAAGCTTAGCCTTCTCCTACCCTTGTAAGATAGCACCGCTGATAAATCTAGGATAATCCGCCGTCGTAATTGGATTCAGAACCCAAACGAAGGCAATACCCCAAACAATCCAATTTATTGGTATCATTTAAGAGGCCG
Source organism: Diaporthe citriasiana (assembly GCA_014872975.1). Classification (NCBI taxonomy): domain Eukaryota; kingdom Fungi; phylum Ascomycota; class Sordariomycetes; order Diaporthales; family Diaporthaceae; genus Diaporthe; species Diaporthe citriasiana. The sequence continues at coordinate 13,776 of JADAZS010000180.1, forward strand.
AGATCAGAAATGGGATGCGGTAGGATGCATGATATCAAAATGAAATAGAACCACTTCCTCGGACCACTGATCATTCTTTTCTTTACAGGCCACGAATGATACCCTATGGGAGGCGATGCAGCCAGCGTTACAACTTATATCCAAGGTGCTCTATTCAAACCATCCATTTTTGCGTGCCATGCACGACATATGCAAGATTTCACCCATGGACACGTCCCGGATTCCTGTGCCGCCACCAGCTGATCCAAGTAAGCATCTCCTTACGTTATGAAGCAAACTGAGGTCGGTCCTATAACCTCTTATTTCAGCATGTCTTTTGGGATCCTCTCCTGCCAGAAGACTCGCCAAGATGAAGTCATCTGATAAGTACGAGAGCATGTCCACGCGCAAAGTCTTCCTCAATATGTTTCAATAAACCAAAGGATTTTCTTGGATCAAATCTAACCACGGCCTCAACTAGGACAACCCGGTAATGACGGACGGAAGGTCCCTGAGAACCTGTGGGGTATTATGTCTAGTAAGTGAATGTTGCGATGTTTTTCAACTTGCAACGCTGCTACGTGTGTTAACCCCCTGGCAGCCCTCCACTACGAGCTCGATGACCGTGACATGTATCCAGAAGCAAGAGCCCTCCGCGACAGTGGATTCGAATCGGTCAAAGTCGTTGAGCAAATCCTGAAGACCTACATACAATTTCGATTCGAAGACACCGTATCTCAAGAGGCATACGCCGTCACAAGCTTCTACAGGCGGAGTGAAGCTCCAGCCAACCGCTTCGATATAACAATCTCCATCTCGCCAGATATCCTATGGCCACTTCTACTCCCCACGTTCTCCAAATCAGAGAGGTTCGTCTGCAGCACAACCGTTGCCTCGGTCATACTTCACGAGCTTGCGGTGAGACCCGTATCCCAATCGATTACTTGCTCTTGCCTGAGTTCTCATATGCTGACCACGGCTTAGCACTGTGTAAGGAATGCCGTATCTATCATGACAGAACACGAGAACTGGCACACAGACCCTGCCCTACGTACACCAAGGCCAGATGATGACGGTCCTGTTCAATACGACGTCAGCCAGCTTTCACACCTGCATCAGCATTTGCTTCTGCGCCTGGGCAACAAGATAGGAACGTTGAAACGCGGGTTCCGATTCCCCCAATACTTGTAGGCTCCCTGCAAGCGCCCATTTGACTACAGCGTTAAAGGCACGGGCCAATGGGACAAAAGAGAATATCTGCTGTTCAGCATCATAGGTACCCAGAGCAGCTGTACTGATCATGTTTAATAGTTTTGCAAACGAGCCACGAGCTGAAGAGGGCTGGGCATTTGAGAATCAGGTATGATCAATCGCCTTGCAAAGCATGCATTTGCTAACACGCAGTTGTCAAGCTATGGGGAGGCGTAACGTGCACCCTACCCGATCTAGAACAAAAGTTGGGATTCCCTCAAGTCATCAGCTGGCTTCAAGATTGGCCCTACGCCAGGCAGCTCCCGAGGCCATACTTCCGAAGCACTGCGCCCCTCTGCGGCGAGCTGGACGACTGTGGCTGGCCGGACTGGCTCCTCAACCCCGCGCCGAGTCTGGTCAGCCGCAGCACGGCCCTGCCGGTCACCATGATGAGCAGGCTGTTCAACGAGGACTTCTGGTCGACAGACGTCGCCAAGTACAGCCACCAGGCGCTCAGGTTCCAGGTACACGAGTGGGAGGGCAGACCCCTCAAGTCCTCCTTCTACTTCACCTACTGCCCCAGCGACGTGATGATGTCGGGCTTCCTCAGCGACGCCGCGTGGCCCTGGCTCGCCCAGGCCATCAACATGCTCACCGACGTGGGCGAGGCGACCATCTCCGAGTACCTCTACCACCGCACCCTCCAGGCCGCCGGGCCCGACGTCGTCCGCAGGAGGGTCCACTACGAGAGGAAGAGGTGGCGGACGGCCGACGCGGCCCTGGACGAGAAGGCAGGGGAGATCACGCGGCGCCGCGGCGCCTCCATCGCGAGGCTCGCGGAGTGCCACTCCCGCGACCGCGACGACCGCGAGGAGCGCCTTGAGCTGTACTTTGAGCAGGCCAGGCTCATCACCGCGGCGGGCCTCGACCTCGTCCGGATCGCGGGCTGGGAGATCTCGGCGCTGCAGTTCCTCGTGAGCGAGATCGCGCGGCTGGACGACTGGGACAGGGACCGCGTGCTGGGGCAGTTGGACCGCGCCGGCGCGAGGCTCGAGAAGAAGTTCAAGCCCGTGCTCGAGGAGGCCACAAATACTGTCCAGGAACTCCTGCAAGAAGTCGGGGTACTCCTGCGCTCACCTCCCACCGAGGGCGCAGCGTCCTCCGAGGGCTCAGCCTACAGCGGCAGCCCAGCTTCCACCGGGCGTCCAGCCTTCGTCAGGAGTGCCGGCCGGGAGCGGTCGGCGACCTCGGACAGGATCCTGGCGGCTTATGAGGTGCTCAACTCTGCCCATACCATGGCTGTCAAGTTGGCGGAGACTGTGGATACTATCCGGGAATACAAGACTCGGCCCGAGGCGTGGGCGGCTATACATAACGCCTTCAACCTGCTTGCCGAGAGGAGTAGTGATAGGCTACATAGGAGCAGGGTGGAGAGGCTGGCTCAGCACCGTCTGCGTGAGCTGCCGAGGGACAGTCCTGTGCTCACGGTTGTGACGGCGTGCTATAGGATTCTGGCGAGATGCATTAAATAGAGGGCGGCCAGGTTTGATTGATTCTGTGTCCCGCCATAAATCCCGGCCGGAGAGACCCACCGTGCCATTCAAACCTTCATGTTGTCTGTGCGAATTATTTAGGCATCACATCAAACGTGTATGGACCGAGAGATGTCGATACTCGCTAATTTTGCAAACTCAAAGTGCTCTCTGTTCGAAATTCCTCATCGTGATGGTCGACGTCAAGACCTCGACCACTACACAGAATTCGAGCCCCTTGTGTCTCCACTTCATGGCCTTGGGTCGTCTTCATTAGACTTGCGTCCTGTGGCCGGAGACAATACTCCGAGCAGCAGAGGTGATATCCCTGCGCATGTCCCTGCATTAGCCAGATTGCAAAGTCGCGCTTGCGTGCCGGAAGGCCTCCGGAATCCCGAGCCTCCTTCTCCTGGACGCAGCACTTGGTACGAGAACCAGGTCCAACACGGCGGTAGCAAGACGTCGTGCATATGTAGACTCACCGCATGGGGATGTCTGGCTCATCGGCTCTGTTGGCTCTTTTCTTTAATTGCAATTTAGAAAGACTGTAGAGAATTCTCGGCTAAAGCACAGGGCAGATGCACTTGTCTCAAGCTACTGCTAGCCTTCTACTGACTTAGCGGGACGAACAAGCGTCCAACTATTTTCAGTGACATAATTGTTGCACAGGAGACTGGGTATTAATTCCATGCGAACTTTTGTGGCGTTGACTCCGCAAATCACCCTGCACCAGTACATGATGGACTTTGCCCAATCTCAACATGACGAGCTGACCAGCGCTACCATAGGGTAATTGATTTCCATGTTGAGGCAGATACTGTTTACAGACATTGCTTTCCTTGATTGATTCAATTCTGAAAATGTGCATCTATGGGATAAAGTTGAGAGCGTGTGGGAGAGACCAGCAGTGGCCGAGATCATAGAGTCAAAGTGCTGTAACCTCAATTATTCACGAGCACTGTTACTTTTTGGCAAGCCGAAAGTTAAGGCTCTTTGTCCTAACCACCACAAGGCTTCCGCGCCGAGATTTTAGCGCTGTTGTCTCCACAGATCTACCAACGGCCCGGTACGATCTGAGACCCAGACTAACTCTGCCCCCGAGCTCATGATTCATAACGGAGCGTTCCTCTTTGACACCAAGCCGCTCTGGTTCTTGCACTTGTGCCTTTTGGAAGAGAATTGACCTTGAACCCAACGCGTCTTGAGACGCGTTTTGACGTTTGCGTTGCAGAAGCCAACCGAGCCCCGAAGTGCAACACGTCATTGAGCTGGTTGAAACAGCCTGCCGCATCTAATTACGCGATGAACAAGCACAATCACGATGTCATGTGCTATTCATCACTTGCTACTACTCATAGTTGTCATTGTGGCTGATTGATTTTGCCAAAATGATTAAAGGTGAGCTCGATCATGTATATAAACCATCAGGCAGTCTCTCTTCAAGCATTCTTGTTCTCATCACTCAATACCATCTCACTTCTCCATCAATCCAGATCAAATCAAAGCCACTACTACACTCTTCAAATTCCATCACCAAGCCAAAAACTATCCTCAAAATGTCTGACTACAAGCCAACTGGTACGCAACCCTTTCAAGTCTCAACAGCGACGTGCACTAACATTTGACTACAGAGCACGACGGCCTCAAGCAAGACGGAACCCCTGATAAGCGTGTTGGCACTGGCCGTGAGTCAAGCACATTTCCCTAAAATAAAGATACCTATCTAACCGTCAGAAGAGTTCGCCCAGGGCAAGGTTGATCCCCACCAGGCTGGTGCTCAAGGTGGGAAGAGCAGTGGCACTCCCGGAGGTGCGAGCAGCGGCTCTAGCGGCGACGATTACAAGCCCACAGAGAATGATGGTCTGCGCAAGGATGGACAGCCTGACGGACGGGTCAAGGCGAATTAGAGCAGCTGGTGGATTGGCTTGACCATGATGCCCCAACCAGTTAATGATTTGAGGAACTAGGTAGTTGGCCGGCCTATTTCAAAAATTGTTGATGAATTTTCCTTTCAGGATCCTACATGAGACCCCCACAAATCTCCGACTAATGCATGCCAATTAACGACTCGTATACCAAACTGGTTTTTAAACCTTTGCTATGAATATTCCTTGCCCTAGATTATATTGCTACCTATGTAATTCAGATTGATCACCAAATCCTATGAGTCCGTACCTTCGGCCTGGTTGATAAGACTCAAGTATCAAATATTCTGGAGTACATACAAAACGGCCCGGTCAGCCAAGCATCTGCTCCCTATCCTGCTCACGCAATGGGTTCAAATGTTTGGAATCTGGAACAAGGGACCACTAGTGACCACCTTTTCGGTCTGAGCAAGGGAGCTTCATGTGGCCTATGCCGTTCTTGCCCTGTTCTGTACGGTTTAATTTCTAGATGGAGATTAGCACACCAGATTCATTGTTCCTGGCTTGTGCAGTTGGAACTGTCTTTTGACTAGCCAATCTTCTGAGGCTTCGCACTATCGACATTGAGCCAGGCAGTGGCTGCAGACGCCACTCAGACTGTTGGTCCCCTAATCAGAACAAGTGCTTCCTCTCATTACTAAGTTTCTCCCAAGCGGCTCGTGCGCCCTCCAAGCTATTACTGGTGAGAAGTACCATTCCACGACAAAACCAACACACTCTTGTCCGGCGGAAGCAGGACCATAAATCTTATGTAGAGCCAGAACTTGGTCGCATCATTCAAGGCAATTAGCCATCTCACCTTTATCTCTCCAGCATATACACTCTCATTCATCAGAAGCTAGAACTGTCCGATCCTTGAAATCAGACACAGAATACAGATGAATCCAACCTACATCATGGAGTCCTTTCCAGTCCAACTGTGACTGCCAGATCACCCTGATTTTGGCGTGATCACTCCATGCACCCGAGCGTATTTCGGTAGCCAAGGATTTAGTGGCCAGCCTACCTGACGTAGGCGTTCTGGTGTTACAACGTAACAAGATGTCCTCATTTTCAAAGGAAATCTTCAACGCATTGGGAAAAGGAATTCCTGTCTACGACATCTACACTATGGGATGTTGGATCTATTCGTGACTTATAAGGGAAACGCCTTCATACTGGCTGTCTCCATAATTAAATATAAACTCCTGACCGATGGTTTCAATCTAATTCGGAAAAGGACTTTTTCAATTGAATTTGAGTAAAACAACCTTTTTTTACGACGTTGATGCTGCACTGGCATGTTCATGGCTACATCACGTCTAATGTTAAAAAGCTACACCTCAATCTCCATGATTTTGTTCTAGTTGGAGTGTTCCTTTGTCCTCGGGTTACTTTTTACTATTGAGGTATCTACAACAAAAAGTCCCCACCAGTCTCCTTAAGAATCATCTGGTACTCGGGCACGAACTGCATGTACATGACCTCCGGTGTTCCAGTTCCGTCTTTGGTGTACTGGGATTCCTCATCCCCCACAATCGTCTTCTTCAGTCCGCTGGCGGCACCATTAGTGCCAGGAGCAACGGCGGAATCGATCAGAAGCTGGGCCTGGCACGCACGCTCGAGAGCAACAAAGAAGGCAGCCGCCTCCGCTACGGTGCCGCCACATGTGAGGAGACCGTGGTTCTGCAGGATGAGGTTCTTGTTCGTTGGGCCCAGGTTATCGGCGATACGCTGGCCCTCTTCCTTGGCAAGGACTACACCACCAAAAGACGGGTAGACCGCGAGGTCCTTGTAGAACATGCAAGAATCTGGCGTTTTTGTGTAAGCAGTAATACTGCGGGGATAGGTAAGGATAAGATGGCGCACCCTGATTTATCATCTCAATAGGCCTGCCGAAAGTGCTCCAGGCCCGGCCATACGGACTATGCATGTGGCAGGCGGCGTTGATATCTGGTCTCCTGTTGTGCAGGGCCGAGTGGATCATGAACCCCGCCGTGTTGACGGGCATGTCGGCGCCGCCGATCCGGTTGCCCTCATCATCGATATGAACCATGTCCGACACCTTGAGCACGCCAAAGTGCACGCCGTAGGGGTTGATCCAGAACGTGTCTGGCTGAACGGGGTCTGCTTTGACGTCAATATCAAAACCACAAGGTCACACCAGTGCGGATGAGTGCGCACCCCTGAGGCTGATGTGTCCGCTGCTGCCGTCCGAGAAGCCCAGCTTCGCAAAGATGCGAAAGGCGGCAGCCATCTGCTCCAGCTGCCACTGCCGGGCTGCCTCTTTCGTCTCTGGGACTGGGATCTGATGGAGCCGCCTCACCTTGCCGGTCCCGTTGCCCGAGTCTAGCGCCGATGTGCGCGGAGCTTGGGCCGGGGCTGGAGCGGAGCCGGGGGACGTTTCCGTTGCGCTGGGTGACATTGTGAGAGTCTGTGGTGATGAAGAGGAGTACACTGTTGTTTCGATGTAGCAGTCGATTTGATTCTTGATTCAGGCTGGCAAATAAGAGTGACATCCGACACTTCTGAGATGAGGACCATGGAAGTCAGGGACTTTGATGCAGTAACTGTTATCCACAGCTGTGTTTTAGTTGATGTTACTCGGCATCGGATCCCCGCCAGACAGAGCGGATACCTGCATGTAGGCCCGGATAAGCAGTGCAGGATGTCGCCATACTCGGAAACACCCGACGCCCCCGGCCAGAGACGGGCACCCCAGCCAGATTCGACGAGGGCCATTTCTTCACGACAACACCTCTATATTCACCTTGAAGACCCACCAGTCTGTCATGTTGACGATTTTGCCATCCTCTTCCGGAAACTCCCAGGAAAAGTCTGAATCGTATTCTAGAGGACCCAGGTGAGCAATGAGTGCTGCGGAACGGGCGGTCGTCGAGGTCGGCTCAAGGGCTCGGGAGGAGCCAGCAGTATCAAGTGAAGCTCTTTGCCATACTCCGGGATTATTGGATCACCTGAGCTGTGCTTCTAGTGTCATTTTCACATGAAAAAATGTCAGACAAGCTCTGGAAAACACAATTCGTTTAAAATGTAAGTACGATAGACTATCACAATCCGGAAGTCCGTCAACGATGCATGAAGTATCTAGCACTGTCTATCTACCCTTTCAATTTTGAACAAAATCCTGGTGAAGGAAATCCGACGTCGTCATGAAGGAAACATCTGCGATAGAAAAAGAGCAGGGTGGAAAGTCTGTCGCTAGAATTGTGGCCAGACCAAAAAAGGGGACGGACTCAAAGAAGCGCGGCCAGGGCGAACACGAAAAACGCCATCCGCACACCGTCACTGCCTACAAGACCAGGCGCCCCAGCCGTGACGACCGTTGGGCGAGGCGAGCTCGAGCCTGTGGCAGCGGCATTGTTAGTAGGCAGCGTGGGCTGAGAGGCGACGCCCGACCTACTGGCCTCGGTAGGCTGCCAAGCGGTGGCGGCCAAGGGCGTTTCCATTGGCGAGGCTTGCGGGTGGGACGGTGTCTGCGTCGGCGCAATGACGGGCTCGTTTCCTACAGCGTCGATTCCGGCTGCCAGGGCGGTGGTGACTGGCACCACGGTCAGGATCTGGGCGGAGACGCCGTTGATGATGGTATGGATGGTTGTTGGGACGGTGATCACCGTGAAGGTGGTGGGCGTCAGGCCAGGCTTTCCGTTGTTGCGGTTTGACCCGCCAGTCTGGGTGGGTGATACCTGTTTGCCAGTGTTGCTACCACCCTGGCTCGTGTGCTCGGATATGGGCACAGCGTCAGTGGCTGTTAAAATGGTTGTGCCGACGGGTACGATGGTGGTGATTGGAAGATTGCCCACAGGACAGTTGACAGCTCCAGGCGGGCATCTCGTCAGCGTATACGTAGTCGTCGAGTCTGCACAAAATTAGTGATGTGAATATCACGAGAGGGCAGAGTTGCGGTCTTACATAGTGTGGACGTCATGTGCGTGGTGGTCGGCTGCTCATTAGGAGGACCTGGCCGAGGAGTCTCGGTCACCGGACAGACGGTGGTAGAGATGGCCATGGTGGAGGTGACCAATACCGTGCTTGCAGATGGGCAATCCGGTTTACCCGGGGCGCAGGACGTTATAGTATAGATCGACTCCGTATCTATGGATGACATTAGCTATGTAGATAATCGCCACTCTTACTTCTGGGGACTCACAGATAGTTGAGGTCGTGAAAGAAGTGGTGGACACCTGCGAAGGGGCAACACTGGTAAGACTTGATTCTGGGACGGTGACGGTAGACTGTGCTGATCCCGAGGGGCCAGGGCTGGACTGCGTGTGCGACGAGCCAGTCATGGTGTCAGAGCTTGTCTGTGTGGTGCCTGGGACACTCTGAGTATTGGTAGTGAATATTCCAATAGTAAATACTGATGATGCTGGGCTGGAAGTGGAATGGGTGTTTGTTGTCTGTGGGCCTGTAGTCGAAGATCTTGTTGTACTGTGTGATTCCGTTGCAGATGAATGTGTTGGTTGAGACACAGTGGAGGAAGGACTGGTGTGACCTGTGGAAGAGACAGGAGTGGAGAGCGACTGCGAAGACGAAGGCTGGACAGACTGCGAGTTTGGTGGGCGTGTAGAGGTAGATACTGAATCGTGGGTGACACTGGAGGAGGTACTCCCTCCACTGGTTTGTGATGTTGGCGGTGTTGAGGAAACCACATGGCTTGAAGATGTAGTAGATGCATGGCTAGATGGAGGTGTGGTGTGTAGCCCAGCGCCTGAGGACGTAGGAGGTGGCTGAATAGTCAAGGTGGTAGTAGAGCTTAATCCCGTCGGAGGCGAGGAAGTCGAAGACGGATGGCTGGTGGAAGGTCTCAGAGACGTTGATGGGTGCTCGCTAAAAGAAGCCGTGGTGGAGTGAGGCTGGCTAGTGGAGCCGGTCGAACTCACCGAGCTCGAAACTGGGTGGGTAGGAGGCCTCGAAGACGTAGTCACAACAATCGTGCTGGACGGTGTGCTGCTGACTTGAGTCATCGTTGACGAGGTCGGGATGCAGGAACACGCTGCCGAAACTCGGCTGATACGTTCTTCGTCCTTATCTCCGGAGCAATCCTTGAAGTATTTAGGAATCTCTTTGGAATCAGTGATGGTGCTGCTCAACCACTTGGCGCAGTCTGTGACGGCGGCATTGCGGTTCTTGCTTTCCATCATCTTGTTGTAATACTCGTCTTCCGAGCAGCGTGGACCTGGATCCTTCCAAGTTGTCCTTGGTGGAGACCACCACGCTGGCAAGAGCCGCGAGGCTGAGGATGAGACTGTTAGGATGCATAGTGCTGAGCAGTAACGATTGTCTTGCAGTGTAATATAGTAAAGATGTTAATATGATAGCTCAATATGATCTTGTCGATGACGGAGATAATGGACATCGCGTTTCAGCCCAAGTGAGCCATCTTTATATCTAGCTCAGCTGAGCGTGTTGAGATTGGGAACAAGTCTTTGACTGGAAATATAGGGTGGATGGACAGGCACGGCAGGACACGATGTCATAATCCGGCGAAGCAGGGAGTATCTTGATGGTCATCAACGCTGGATACATCATCTTGGTCCAGGCGGCACAATGATCACTTGTAAATATCCCGTGATCATGGCAGATAGAAATGAGGGCCCCACATAAATTCGGCTTGAGGTCATGATAGACGGCTGGGCGATGCAGAGGTACGTTCTTCATTAGGCCCGGGACAGCGGATAGCTCTTGAAATGAGCAGAAAAGGCTGAAAGATATGACGACACTGCCACAACATCTTGGTCATGTCTTAGCATGTAATGAGATGGTTACTATGTTTACATCTTCCAAGGCTCGGAAGCACCGATCTGCTCAAAGAAGCAACAATGCCAGCGAAGCAGCAATGTAATTGATGACGACGATGTTGATTTCTCTGTTGATATTAGAACTCGGAAAAAGGGAAGCCGGGCCGGCCATGAATAATGTTTACTCTTGCGTCCGAGAAACATGAGTCTTAGACGGCCTGTCTTTGACTTGATAGGCCAGATGGCTCGGCCGAAGAGCCTAAAGCGTGCTGAATATAGATGTTTTATGTACTAATTATACAGACCGAACATTGTCCTGACGGCTACGGCAATCCAAGAAAGACGCACGTGCCGTTCCAATTAATTGGTACTCCGAAAGCTTTGTCAACCAGTATCCGATCAAGCGCCGAGCGTCGGATGTTGCACTGCGAATATTCTGGAAAGATGCGGATTCTTTGATCATACAGCGCACCAGTCGGAAGCTGGGTGCTCGAGCATGTGGTCTAGACGGGGCACGTCACAGCTATAGTCAAGAATTGACGCGGAAGCCTGAATGGAGAGCTTTAGAGCATCCAGGCTAATAATTGTAGGCCTTGCGTGGCAGAACGGAATGGATGACTTGGGCCGCCTGCAGTGAATCCGCCTGGGCAATTACCATGCCAGATTTCAAGACATACAGTGGTAACTACGACGGATCACTTCGAACAGAAAACATGTGGCTCATTGAACAAGCAGTCGAATCGTCTAATGTATTTCCTCGAGTCTTATCATTAAAGTTATGGCTTGGTGCAACTGTTGCACTCGACCGCAATCACATGTTTTGTCAGCTGAGGGGTCAAGAAAGAGCCCGCCATCGGCACCAGGGCTTGTAGAAGTGTCACGACACAGAGACTGCACTGTGAGCAAATGAGCTAGCTCATCCGTATCATCAGCGAGGTCTAATCAGGAAAAGTTCATTGAGACATTCCCGCACTGAAAACCAACTCACAGCCATGGCTGCCGCAACTCCGCCGACCGCTCTCTACGAGCCATCACCCGAAGGCATCGCCGTGATAACTATCAACCGGCCCAAGTCCCGCAACGCAGTCAACGCAGCCACGGCGCGGTTGCTCGCTGAAGCGTTCCACAAATTCGACAGGGATGACACGCAAAAGGTGTGCGTCTTCACTGGCGCCGGAGGAGCGGCCTTCTGTGCCGGGTATGACCTGCACGAGGTCGCCGCGTCCTCTTCGTCCTCGGGTTCCAATATCGGCCCCAATGCCTTCTCCCGCGTCAGGCGAGTTACGACGACAAACCCGAAGGATCCATTGGACGATGTTCTTGGTCCCAGTGAGCACATCTACTCTCCATTTTCTGTTTTACGGTTGTAATGGTCCAGAATGCATCGCCTCACAAGGTAGGCTTCGTGGCAGATGGTTAACGCGCAGTCCTAGTGGGCCCGTCGCGCATGCTCACCTCGAAGCCGGTGATAGCCGCGATATCCGGCCACGCCGTGGCTGGCGGTCTTGAGCTGTCGCTGCTCGCCGACATGCGTGTCTGTGACACGACAGCTGTATTTGGGGTATTTTGTAGGCGCTTCGGCGTTCCCCTCATCGATGGGGGGACCGTCCGACTGCCCAAGATCGTTGGCCTGGGACGAGCGCTGGACATGATCTTGACAGGACGGCCGGTTGATGCTAAGGAGGCGCTGGGTATGGGGCTGGCGAATCGCGTTGTCCAGAAGGGTAGGGCGGTGGAGGAGGCGATGGCTCTGGCGAGGAGCTTGTTGACCTTCCCGCAGGAGTGCATGAACCTGGACAGGCGGTCGGCGTACTACAGCACCTTTGAGGCGTCGAGCCTCAAGGACGCTTTGAGGTTCGAACATGACGCTGGCGTTGAAGTTGTGGCAAAGGAAAGCGTTCAAGGGGCAACCAGATTCCACAAAGGGCAAGGGAGAGGCGGATCGTTCGAGCTGACCAAGGGAAAATTGTAACAGACACATCGTTTAATGCGTGGTTGGTTTTGGGAAAGGAAACTGTTAAAAGTAGATTGCCAATGTAAAGACGGCGCGGGAGAAATGATCACGGGATGACACATGTTGCTACAAAGGGGAAAAGAACACCATGGTCATCGTTGGTTCCCACTGCACGATCTCTAAGATGTGAAAGCCTTAGTCTAGTTGATGATCATACGCCGATAAGTGTGATTATGTCCAGGACAGGTTTTAATCCACGTAACGTCTGTCGTTCGCCAACCAGCTAGACTCAGCCTCTGAACTTCTTGCTAGCCTCCTCGAATCCCATCCCTTTCTGCAACTCGGCCATCACCTTATCATCCGCGTCGACCATCTTCTGCACTATCGGAATGACCTCCTCGGCAAGCTCCTTAGGACACACCACAACCCCATTCAGGTCCCCGATGATGTAGTCCCCAGGCCTGATCTCCATGTCCTGCTCGTCCGTCGCCAGCTTAACCGGCACATTCACACCGACAACCTTGAGAAGCTCCTGCGGCGGCGCAGTGCCAACGTCCCGCCCAAACACTGGCCACCCTTGCTCCCGCTGCTCATGCAGGTCGCGGAACCGCCCGTCGATGACGCTGCCCACCGCCCCGAGCGCCTTGGCCCGCGCGCTCATCAGCCCGCCGTACACGGCGTTGGGCGTCTTGGCCGGTGCCGAGACGAACACCACGGCGCCCGCAGGCACCGAGTCGATGTAGTGGGTCGGGTGCTTTGGTGCCGGGTCCGACAGCGGCGCGTACTTGACTGTGTACGCTGGGCCGGCGATTCTCGTGTCGCCCGCTTGGCGTTCTGGCGACCAGAGCGTGAGTCCTGATAGAAATCCTCCGTTGCGGTATTTTAGCTTGATGAGGGCGCCTGAGATGTCGCAGGTCGGGAACTGCTTGAGCTTCTCTGCGATGGGATCTGAAGCCATCTTGGCTGTAAGTGAGAAGGCGCGGGCTGGAACGTGGGCCGCCGTGCGGAGTTGTGGTGGCAGAACTGGCTTTAGGTGGTTGTGTAGACGTGAGTATACCGTTCGGGAAGGGAGGGACATGCTGGCATGCGAGGTCTGATGTCAGTTACAAATTACAATCTCATACAGGTAGGGAACAGTGCATATCAATTAAGGGCTAATGGGTCAACCAAGCTCAACCGAACAAAGCCGGTAGTCGCTGTGAAACGCGCGGATCTATCCGCCCGAATGACGTCGGGGCAACGGCTTTGAAACGGCAATCGTTTGAAGGCTGAGTGTCGACAAAGTCGTGATAAAACTCGAAGTTCCAGTTGCAAGCAAAAATAATACCAATCGATGCTAATTCCGCCGCCATGCAACATGCTGTTATAATAGATCTAACTTTCTTTGCTATATATAAAGGATATTGAATAACAAGTATTAGCACGGAAGTTGAAGTCTCTATCAAATAAAAAAGTTGACAATATAAAGCTGTTATTGTTTTCACGTGCGAGCTGTAGGCTCATAAGTAGCGGGATAGCTGAGCAGAGTACTTTAATAATACGCAAGACAACTTCATCAACGATACTAAAAAGTTGGCTAAAGAGTGGAAAGGTGATATAATATGGCCGAAGCCTGGAATTTACAATCGCACTGGGAATGTCATAGCAGCTCGAGAACTGCCTATATGAGACCCTTAGTAGAACTCTTGTTACTGAACCTTGGCCCCGCTGAACTGATCCTGTTGCCTTAGGTGCCTTAGGTATAGAAGTAGCCCCAAAGCGCACAATATCCAAGTTACTAGTCCACTCCCAACTACAGTGCAGGGAAATATTCTGTAAGTCTCTGGTCTCCTCGAGGATTTATTAAAAACATTTGGATACTTACTATGTGCCCCCACAACCTGACCTTGAGCCCATTTCTCGGGACTAAACTGATCAATATCAAGAGCCATGAAGCTGGAAACCCAGGCTAATGGCGCCTATTCAGTCACAGTCAGGCATGTTTCCTTGCACCTCTTGAGACCTTCCAGATATCCCTGGGTAGTTTGGAGTAGAGAAGAACATACAAAGAGAACTGTTGCAGCTGTGAATATGAAAAGGATGCTGCTTTGCCGGAACAGCGTGTCCGATTGCTTCTCGGAGCTCATGGCCATATCGATTGCTACCTGGCGCTGGCGAAGGTCCAGAAGCGTCGATATCTTTGAAAGTAGGTCAGAGGTCCATTGGTGCTTCTAGACTATGTCAATACTGTGTTCACTCACCGACTTCCGCACCATGTTTGCATCTTTCTCCAGGTGTTTGAGCCTCGCAATAACATGCTTGATTTCCGTGGACCGCATTCCTTCGAATCCCCACTCAGCGGTGTCATAGTCAAGCTCACTAGCTTCGTCATTTCCTTTGCCAGTATCATGTGTCGTCTGCAGCGACAGCAGGACGCGCCCCTGATCACGCATTACTCGACGTATCATAGCCATCTCGTTTAGAATGTCCTCAATATTTATAAGACACTCAGTTGCTAGCTTGATGCTCCGTGAGAAGTCTTTCACCCCATTTCCGAGTGATGCCTCGTAGGTATTGTATAAGTGGCTGACTTGACGGGACTACGCGAGAAATTTGTCAGCGGGCGGAAAGAAGCGTAGACGCGGTACTTACCACAAAGGCTATCTCAGCCGAAAAGACATCTGGATAGTTGTATTCTTTGCCCGCAAGGAAAAACGATGGCTGGAACTCAAGACAGGTATTGACAATGTTTTGGAGGACCGCGTCCGCATTGAATGCAATTTTCTTGCCAGGTGTTTTATCATCGTTGATGATCATTTCTGTCAGCCGCAGCCATACAGCTTGCATGAGATGGTTCTGTCCGGATGTTTGGTCCCGACGTTGAGGGAAAGACGTGACAATGGTGTTTTCTGACTCATTTAGCGGATGTTTTAGGAGGGTGGCCAGTAACATGAAACCCTTACCATCTAGTTTCCAAATCCAGAACTTCGGGACAGTTAGGATCCTTTGACGGAACTTGTCTTGCGTCTCGATTCTGTGGACATCTGGCTGCCCACCGGGCATCCGCCCAGCTTCGAGGTGTGAAGGCGTACGGGGTCCCACAGGCACTGAAGCAGATGTCTGGCCAATGGCTGCTTCATTCGTCTGCTGCCCTGATAGGCGTCTTGAAACCTCCTCCCGTTCCGCTCTTTGACGGGCAATGAAACGCGAAATAACCTGGTCGCCGTTCCTCAGGTTGATATCGACCTCGTCAATCGACTCGTGGAAATACTGGTCAAGCGAAACGGGCAGGTCGATTTGTCCGTAGGAGCTATAAGTGCCAACCAACTTACTGATCAGGTCGTCGTATTTGGATTCCTCTGCGTGTAGATCATCGTCATCTTGCGACGTGTAGTCCTGTATCTTTTTCAAAAACGTGGCGTGTCGTTCATGCCCACCATCCAGTTCGCGGGTCTTTCTTTCTTGACTTTTTTCTTTCCTCCCCGAGCGTCCCTCCGCAGGGTTTTCCTCCGCACGTTGGATCTTGGTTCTGTCATAATAGGGCTTTCGTAGATCGATGTCAATCACAGGGATCTGCCAGATTCGTCAGTGTCGACAGGAACATGGCTGTTGCAACCAGAAAGAAATAACACACCGCAACCGCAATCATTTGGTCATCTGCTAACTTATCAGTATACCACTTCTTACCCCCTCGATGTTCAATCTGAGAGAGTTGTTAGTGTCTGGTTCATATGCGTCCAGGACACGCTCTCAAATGTAGTTGTCTCAGGAGTGACAAGCTGCTACAGCGAAAGGGGTTGACCAACTTTTCGGGTGCGCTTTATTCCTCCTGCATTCTTTCTCCAATCTTCACTAAACTTGTCATCTATAAATGCAAGTATAGACGAAAGGTGCCGTCTCTTTGCTTTTCCCTGTTCTTCCTTCCATTCACCGTCTTTTTCAGCGTCGAGCATGTCGGCAATGCTTTCAACGTCATCTGGCTCTCTATCTTCGCCATACATCACTTTGAATATATCCTTGACTGATGTAAGCACAGAATGTCCATTGTTGCATATGGAGACCGAGTCGACTCACCTGTATCCACAATCTCTGTCCAACTGGATGTCAGCTTGATCTGAACCGTATGAGAAACTAATCCGGTGAATTGAACTCACATTATTTGCCGGAAGATGAATCCATGTGGTATTGGCAGGTCCAACCTTCTTTTGGAGATGATAGATTCCGCTATACAGTAACTCGTGAACCGTCGGGGTAGCAAGAACATAAGGAGCAGGCTCCCATGGCCAGACAGCACTCCTTAAGCCCGTACACACCGCGTGTTCGACCGAGTCAATTGCTGGGTGGGACACAGTCAAGCCTTCCAGACCGACCTTCCGACCAAAGAATGGAATGCGAAGTAAACGTCCCCACGGTGGCTCGAGGATCCGAATGGGGCCAGTGTTTTCGGTACCAATGGCGATGTCAGCCCCATTTTCGAGCAGTTGGTCGATCGCGTTGGTAGCTTCATAGAGCATAGCGTCATGGAGGGGTCTTGATCCGTTGTGGGCAGCGCGATTGATGTCTGCGCCCAGTTCGGCCAATTTCCTAATAGCATATCCACGATTGTGTGCACTAGCCATGTGAAGGGGCGTCCTACCCGTCGCATCGCGAACTTGAGTCAAAGCTCCCGCCTCAGCCAGCTCCCTGATAGCTCTGACGTTCCCATTCCTGGCTGCTTTAAAGATTGGCGTCCTTCCCTTCGCATCTCCAACATTGACTGAGGCTTTTGCTGCAAGCAACTCCGACATCGCGCTCAATTCGTCCTTAGCAACAGCAACGTGAAGTGGCGTCTTCCCTTTCGCGTCAAACACATCTGGCGATGCTCCAGCTTTCAACAATTGAAGGACAATTTTAGTATTGCCTTTTCTGCATGCGTAGTGCATGGGGTATCTCCCATGCTCGTCTTGGGCATTAACGGAAGCGCCCCTGGCGAGCAACTGCTGCACAACGTCCACCCAGCCTATTTCGCTAGCACGGTGCAGCGCTGTTTTGCCATCCTTTTTGGGGTGTAGATCAAGCTGAAGTCCATCTTGTGCAAGCAGAATTTTTACCGCCCGGTGGTGATTTTGAAATCTTCCTGGGGCCGATCGCTTCAGGGCCAAATCGAGAGGTGTATCTTGATTCTTATCTGTTGCGTTCAGGTCCGCCTTGTATTGAATCAATCGCTCCACCAGCTCAAGTCTCCCGTCCTCCACTGCAATATGCAGTGCCGTTTCTCTATCTTCACCTGCAGGAATGTTGGGATTGGCTCCATTCTCTAGAAGAACGAGCACAGTATCGATGTCAGGTGTCGGACGTCGGCTTATGGCTGCGTGCAATGCAGGCCGGTCAGCTGAGTATGAAGATGCTGAGCCCACATCGTTCGGCCCAGCACCATTCTTCAGGGCATCCTGAACCATGACATAATCTCCCTCCGCGATGGCATTGAAAAGCTGCCGGGTAGCCTTAAGTTTGCCCTTTTGCTGTGCAGGGGATCTGGCCGGAGGATCCGCGACCGGGGTGTCATGTTCTGTGTTGTCGATCCAGTGGAGGACTGCATCAAAATCTGACTGCTCGTTACTCGACATCTCTTGAAAGTCGTTCCGTTGTTTTACCTATATCTAGTCAGGGAATGTTGAGGGCTGTTCAAGTTGTTATCTGCATAGGTGTCTGGCAGTCTGAGTCGAGGTGAGGAATAGCGAAGAAGAGAGACACTAATGCCCCTCTATTTATTCGAGTTCGTGTCAGATCCTCAGACCGACATGGAAGGCCGTATTCGGAAAAGCTTTTGCCACAATTAGGCCCCCCTTGTACGGGGAATTTGAGATATCATGAAAGCCTGCAGAGAGCTTGAAAAACAAGCACTTCACTGCGGGTTCGGAAGAGATTCACTGGATTGTGGGGTGCCAGCTCAGCTCTCATGCTCACACAACATGGAGGCTGCATAATATGAAAACATGCATGGGTCGGATCAATGATAATTGGCTGGTGTGAGCTCACCGGGCTGAACCCTAGCACGGCATTTGACTTATCATAGAGACTTGTAGTGCTGCAGAAGACCACTCGGTCTGGAAAAGAAAGGGCTTAAAAATTCCATTGGAAACTTCCGAAGTCATAACATTGGTGACATTCCAATCCTTACATGGAGAAAATTCCTTTGCGCGGAACCTGAGACTCCATGCTGACACTGTCCATAGAATTCGTGCCTTGGGGCTAGACTATGATTGGTAGCGATACGTCGCTCGTCTCTCTTTGGAACATCTGTTTGATTTGCGAGACCTCTTCCATCAAACTCCGTATCCCGAGAACTCGAATGTAACACTCTCTGACCTCATCCACCTTGCTTTTTTCCAGTTCGTCTTTGGAGTAAATAGGACAGGACTTTGTGAAAAAGTTCTTGCGAAGTGCTCGATACGGGATGGTTTTTCCCATCGAAGATTCACTGTACTGGAACATGGTCTCTCTTAACTGGATATCTCGATCCTCAATAGTTCGGTGGAATCCGGGCTCAGGGCCGGTTGATTTCGCCCAATGGAAGCTGGATGTTGGAATGACCATGCGTTTCGATCCGGAGCATTCACTGGGTTCCACCATCCAAACAGTTTTCAAGATTCATATCAAGACATACCAATCGGGCGAGTTTGACCAGTTTGGACTTGCGAGAGCTCGAGGATTTGTCAGGATTCACTCTGGTGCATGCAAGATAGGTTAACCAAGTGTTTCGTCCCTGAAATTCTGTCCAAAGCTTCATGCTAGTGTCTTTTCCGGTAGCTTCACAAAGGCAGCGCAGGCGTGCCCACAACCCATCTTCTCGGAGCCTCCAGAGGAAGGTCCCCTAAGACATCTTCGAAATTCTTTCTTTGATTTCTACAATACAAGCTAGACAGTTACTGGTCTGTATGGCCGTAAAATGTCGTCGATACACGTGAAAATTGCGTCGTGGCTGTCCAAATGGACTCAATTTCTGGCACTTGCGTCTTGTCATCTCCGTCATCCGGCTTGGAGACAACAGAAGAGCGCAGCCAGGGTTGATAGGGAGCTCCGAGATCCCTAGATCACAAACAAGTTGTCAGGTTTCGGAATTCGTCCGAGTGATTCATATCATCGAAAAACATATCAATTTCGCGTCTCTTACAATCCGAGCCTTCATAAAGAGCGTCAAAAAGAACAGTGACGTGCTGGAAGCGATGGCAGATGAGTCAAACAGCAAAGGAAAAGTATGCTTCTGAAGTCAATTCGGTCTCATCGATGAGTCTCCAGGCTCTCTTGCATGCCCGTGGTTCGTTTGATCCTCATAGCATATCCGTAGTCTTCTAAGGTTCTGTGGACGACCCAGGTGTCTATACGGAGGATCTGGGAGAATATTGCCCGACGCACCCTAGTGGAACTGCATGATCGAGACTATCTAGTTTTATTTTCAAAGAATTTAGTGAAAAGACTGTTTCTCCCACCACGTCTTGCTCCTTGAGCAGTCTATAACATGCATTTGAACTTGCTGTCGTTTGAGCCATTTCCGATACGCAATGCCCCATCTGACGTGGCTTGAGCAAGTAGATCAACCCAGATGCAGAGCAACAACCAGTCCATGCCATTTTCTAGAGTCGACTGCATTCACGAATGTACTGTCATCGGCACTGCACGGTATTTGACGCTGGGCCTTTGAGCGTTTACTACTGTGTGAAGGGACCGCCTACTGCTCAGAAGAGTGTTTATACAGATTAAAAGCGAAACCAATTCTCTTTCTATGAGTTTAGAATCTAAATCAACAATTGTGATTGATTGGACTACTAAAATGGACGACCCCACCACGCAGCTTCTTTGGCCGCCAAATTCACGAGGACATCTTCTCAACAAGCACATACCACTTCACACAGCGCACGATGTTACTTTTGAGCCTGATGGCGAAACCCCTGGAGAACCTGGAGGCTGTTGGCACGCCCGTTTTAGGAAGAGCTTTACATCTATGCATAGCTGCATATTGGTTTGCATGAGTACTGCTACAGCAGCCTCAAGACCCTCCTTCAAATAAGAGATCCTAGGTCTCACATTTTACCGGAACAGAAGGGGAAGTCACCAATACGAGTCTTTGATCAACATCGAAGGGGCAAATTCAATCAGACTATCGACGGTATACCCTGGAGTTGGGAATGACGATTTAGTGGTTGATCTACACATCGAGGCTTTTACGAGGCACAACCCACCCAGGTACGAAGCCTTCCTAGGTTGTCATACGCCTGGGGATCTCCGGACCCGCCGCAATTCATCCGGGTTGGAAGTCACGGCGGCGCCACGCTCTAGGTCACAACTAGCCTGAGAACGGCGCTGCAGCATCTCCGCTACCCTGATCAGAAACGCATAATGTGGATCGATTCTCTGTGCATCAATCAGTCCGATGATGTTGAGAAGGGCGCCGAGGTGGCCAGGATGGGTGAGCTGTTCGCTTGCGCAGCCAAGGTCGTGATATGGCTCGGCCCTGAAACGGACGGGAGTGGCAGGGCTATGGGGAAGCTTTCCTACTTTGGTTCTCAGATCGAGGTTAACTGGGCCTGTATCCAGCTAATCACTCCCTCTGCAAGCTTGGATCAAGTGGACCAGAATATAGCTGACCCCCAGGTGCCAACTTTGACCTTCCACTGGACACTCAGGATTCCGCCGCTGTAATCAGTCTCTTGAACAGAGACTGGTTCCACAGGCTTTGGGTTCGACAAGAGGTGCCCATCGTAGAGGACAAAGCCTTCGTGTGTTGTGGACCCCACAAAATGCCTTGGCCAGTGTTTAGGAAGGCTGTGCGTCTTCTTTATTCAAAGCGGTCCGAACCTGGCAACATGATCTACCTCTTGAGGAACCGCCTCACTGCCATTGCGGGCTTAATTTTCCAAAGGAGATGGACCAATGTACTATCAATACGAAATGTTTTCGACAATGCCATTTGTTCCGACCCCAGGGACAGTATCTTTGGCATCAAATCATTGCTGCTAGAGGATCAACAGGAGTTATGCGCAGCACCGGATTAATACAAGGCCAGTTGTTGACACATATTTGGACTTCACGAAAAGGTACATCACGAAATACCCCAAAGGGCTCACAATCTTGAACCAGTGTGAAATGTCCCACATTTCGTCCTGGCCAGGTCCGTCTTGGGTGCCTGACTGGTCGACAAAAGCCGAGTATCGCTGGGGAAAAAATTCTTTCGCCTCTTCACAGATAGGTTGCTTCTGTGAGTTCCCAGAGCCCACAACCCTGCGAGTTCTCGGTATATCATGCACGGCAGTATCACACATGCAGCCAGTACCTAAGTTTTACCATGGGTACTGAAATGAAGCTGTTGAGTTTCTGCGACGCATTACTTCGAGCCAGAGTATGGCGGCAACGTATTCATCTGGAGGGTCTCTGTTGCGTGCTATCGCCAGAACTGTGGTTTCTGGTGCGCTCTACGACTTTACGCACGTCCAAGGTGGCAATTATCCTACATCGGAAAATGTAGAGGCAGAGTTAAGTAGGTTTGTTTCGGGAGCCAATCTTGTTGAGGAAGATTACAGAATTGGGAGCAATACACAGAGGTTCCTGAAGAGAATGGATTGGGGCTCAGGTGGGATTAACTTCATCACAGGCACTGGCGGATATGTAGGTGTGGTACCTCCTTCGGCAAAAGTCAGCGATGAGGTTTTCGTGATAGTGGGCTGTCAGCAATCTCTGATTTTGAGAAAATGTCCCACAGGCGGTGACAAATACTTCGTGGTAGGTAAGTGTTATGTGCAGGTGTGCGCTCGTGGCGAGCCGCTGCTCGGGAATCTTCCCGAACATGTTGGCTTTAACTTAAACTGGATAGACAACACTGCTGGGGTTGGATGGTCACGATGTTTTAGAGACTGGAGGTCAGGGGAGCTGTTCCGGGAGGACCCGCGCCTTGAACGCCTTGGGATCGATCTTCATGAATTTCGTATGCGACTGGCTGAAGATCCCGAGGCAACGTTGAGCCTATCACCCGAGCTGTTACTGAAACAATCAGTAAGCTTGCGGTACATCGATTTGATTTAGCTTGATGGTCTAGAACTACCATCTGACCTCCACCAGCGGTACACCCCCATCAGTGGTACAAATAACTACACACACAACAGACCATGTTCGCTTAGATCCACGAAAGCTGCCAAGCGACCCTCCGTTTAGTTACGTGAAGGCCTAACAGATGCACTTCTCACGGGGCGGACGAGTTATATCATGCATTATGGCACCCATGTAGTCTGCAGCGCGCTCGGTGTGGGTCTCAGTCAGTGAGTCTGGCCATGGTGGTGGCCAAGCCTGTCAAACCGTCTGGCTGTCGGACAAGACGGGGCGCCTCCTAACAGCTCTAGTAGAGCGCCAGATTTGGCGGTGGCCGCTTCTGGGTCCTTGTTCTCCCTGTTTGGCAGCCATGAGCCGCAGACGATTGAGCCGACTTGCATGCCTGGGGCAATTTCGGAGTTGCCGGGTCCGATGGTGACGACGGATAAGAGACTTTTGTCGTGGAGGGCACAGTGGAACTCTGGGATACAGACCTCGCGACACTGTAGCTTGGCGAAGTCGAAGGTGACTGTGGAGTCGACAACGGCCACTGTTCCGTCCATGAAGACGTTGAACGTCTCCGTTACATCTAGGATCGTGTTGGTCAACGTCAGACTGAGGTTGGGCTCGTACTGGCGCTTGCTGAGGACAGCAGCGGCTAGTGTGGCCAGAAGAGTAATGATGGTTGGTCTGAGCAGCATCTGGGGGACCTTCTGAAAAGAGCTTCTGATTGCGAATCGCTATCTTGTTATCGGCGCGTTTGTGGGGTAGGGGTATTGATTTCTGTACGATGGTGTGTTTCGGAGCCGCAGAAATGTCCCTATTGATATTGCTTTGTCCTGGGCAACCCTTTCTTTAGAAAACGGAGATTCGCACAGGAAAGACCGGAGGTTACAGAGCAAGTGTGCTAACTACCTAAGCACCAACCGGCCAGCTACAGCCAATCATAGCAGACTTAACTACCTACACATACAATTAGCAGTTAACCACATTCACTCACACAAGCACCTTTATTACCTAACTTTACTTAATAACCCTCTATTAATTTTAGGTTATGTTAATTATGTGATAGTACAAGCCTATAGACTGCTGGGTATCTAACTAGAGGATCAAGATGTTTTCCTCACCACCTCTTCTCCCACGCAGTCAACCAAAGCACAGCGTCAAGAAGAGAGGCGATGGTGAACTAGCCAGCCTCGGAAAGTCGGCACAGGGAATCCCAACCCGCCAAGTATTATTCTACCATGGCGGTCGGCATGTCAGCTTAGAAGAATCACGCATTCCGCTCGCGCGGGCGGTAATTGTCCTTTCCTAGCACAGGTCACTTGTTCCTTGTGGTCTGGGCATGAGCGATGATGTATACTAGTAGTATTGGCTGTCTCGGCTCGGCAATATTCCTATCCCGTATTGCGCCCCTGACAGACGGCTGTGGTTGTGTTACGACACGATGGGTTCACTGGGGCCGGCTACGATGCAAATTATTTGTGGTATGACCGTATTGAATCATCGAGTAGGCGATTGATGATGTGACTATACAAAACAGTGGACAGGATCCCACGAGAAACACAGCCACATTACACTTCAGGATTGCAGGAGGAGCAGGTCGTGAACGAAGATCATGCCAACGGCCATATAGTCGTTTGCAGATTTACTGATTTCATCCGCCCTCGAGAGCAGAAGAAACAGTGAGAGGTTTTCCAGACCCTCAAACCTCTTCAAGCCTGGATTTCTCCCACGCTAAGGGTGGTTGGATTGACGCAGCTAGATGCTTTAATGCTGTCATCTCTTCGTGTGATTCATGTTGTCTGCCTTCGAAGATTGGTGACTGGTTTGGTGTTCGACAGCATTCTCTGCTGCTCCAGTGTGAGTAAACGGGTAGTTTATGCTCTATCAACACCGTCTGCCGCTGCTCACATAATGAATATACCCTCCTTCAGACCAGCCACCGTCATGGTATGGGCCAGCTGCATGATGTTGTTGGAACGGCCCGCCGCGGCGAAGACATGGACTACAAGGGCATCTCCTGCAATTGCGGTTGCGACGTTTGACACCATCAATCGCACTGAGTTCTCATCCTTTCATCACGCATGTGCGTCATAGCACTTTTTACGTCACTGAGTGTCCACCTAGGACAATGTGCAAAGAAGTTCTTTGAGACATTATGATATAGCTTGTGATCGACTGACATTCGTGACTTACAATGGGTGCAAAGCGTAGCTGTACCATGCCGAGAGAATTATTTAAATTCAGAAATTAGTAAAATGAGATTCCTGTTTGCCTCCTATATTTATAATTCTGCCATATCACAATTTTACTATCAAGAATGACATCCACTAACACGCAAAACAAGGTCCGGCACGACCGGGGTTCGCTCGACAACGAGGACACCGATTGGGTCATAGTCAAAGCTGACAAGCCCCAAGCCAAAGAAGATTTTGATATGATCGATGCAGCTGAGGCTCGGTGCTGGTGTGGGGGCTCAGATGCCGAGCGTTGTCGTCAGCGGGGACACACTTGGCCGCTGTGCAACGTCGACCAAGCAGAGTTCTGGCCAAATCAGGCCGGTGAGATTCATGACCGGCCGCACGACAGTGAAAATAAGAGGGGGAAAACGAACTCCGGTGGAGATCAGCCTGTTGATACACAGTCCAGCTCTGGCCACTCGGAGGAACCCACAAACAAGTCAGCACCTAACGGTGTGTCTCATCCACCAATACCTCACAACAGTGGCCCATTTACCAAGCTCGCAATCCTGACCGAGCTATTGGACCCGACGAATACTACGGACTAAGACAAATTCTGTTTCGCTCAATTTACCGAAAAAGTGACCATCGTCGAACCTGTAGGAAAGACAGCGGTTCATGGCAGAACAATGGCTCGTCCAGCGGATCAGATAATATTATAGTGTGCATGGCCAATACCAACACGGGAGCACCAAACGGAAGGAACCATTTAAGGGTCAGCATCAGCAGTAGGAATAGTCTAGGAGCACTGCTTAGAGAATGAATTGGGGAATCCAAATCTAAATTCGTCCGTGCACTTAAAACAAATCGAGCTCATGTAAACACTATGTGCCCTACTTAATGTACCTGAACTCAGGGTGCCTGTAACCCAGCTGGCTGATCTCCTCTTCGGTACGGCCCTCCAGCCGGTGGTCACGCTTCCCGGCTGCCCGGAGCTTGTTCTCCCAGGCGCAGTACAGAATACCAAATAGTGACAGACATACAACCACGATCTGTCCAGCGAGGTTGATTGTGTGGCCAGTACGATACGCCGGTGCGTCCGAGGGGATGTATGTCCATCTGAAAGCATCGTTAGGATCCAGAAGGCCCGTAGACTAGTCGCATTAAAAACATGGGATGAGACTTACGTGGCGACGATTCCACCAATAGTACCGACAGTCACGACATAAGCACTAGTCACGGCGCGCACACCTGGTCCCGCAGCATTGTTGATGGCCCAGGCCAGGAAGCCCGGCCCGCCGGGGAACGCACCCACCGTGACGAAGTAGACGCCCATGTACCGGATGTTGGGGTTGGTCTCCCACCGCAGGATGGCAAACCCGATGATAGCCAGCACCGAGAAGGCGGCGAGGTACGCGCCCCTCTGCTGGGTCTTGTCGCTCGCGTAGGCGATGGCAACGGCGACGACGCAGGCGCAGACGTACGGGGGCACGCTGTACAGCTGGGCCTTGGTGTCTGTCCAGTCGAGGTCGCGCAGGATGGTGGGCAGGAAGACGGACAGGCCCTGGACGGTGATGTTGACGAGGAAGAAGCCCAGGCCGCAGGTGTAGTTGTGGATGTTGGTGACTGCGCGCCTGACGTGGGCGAGGGTGACGCGCTCGTCGGGCTGGGAGCGGTGCTCGCGGACGAGGCGCTCGGCTGCGATCATCTGCTCGCGCTCGGTGAGGAACCTGCACGTCGCCGGGGAGGCGGGGAGCCAGATGGGCGCGATGAGGCCGATGATCATGGTGATTATCCCCTCGAAGAAGAAGATGTTGCGCCACGTGTGGATGCGCATGCTGGCGACGCCCCAGTCCGGGATGCGGCTGAGGCCCGTCGCAAGGAGGCCGCCGAAGGCGCCCGCCATGCTCGCCGCGGAGACGTAGATGCCGATGCGGAAGAGGAGCTCCTTGCGCTTGTAGAAGGAGCTGAGGTAGAAGGCGAAGCCCGGCATGGCGCCGCCCTCGAAGGCGCCGAGGATGGCCCTGGCCACGAGCAGGCCCGGGTAGCTCCTGGTGAAGGCGGAGCAGAGCGAGACGAGGCCGAAGCCGACGACCAGGAGGGGGAGGTAGAACCGGGGGCCGACGCGCTTGAGGATTATGTTGCTCGGGACCTCGACGGTGAGGTAGACGATGTAGAAGATGGACAGCGCCCAGTTGAACCTGAGCCCCTGGAGACCTAGATCCTCCTGCATGCCCTGGATCCTGGCGTTGCCGATATTGATGCGGTCGAGGAAGCACAAGAGATACAGGACGGTGACCCAAGGCACTGTGCGCCAGTCCATCTTATGCCTCAGGATGGTCTCCTCCTCTTCTGTCCATTGCAAGCCATTGCTCAACTCAGACTTGGACTCGGAAGGGCTCTGCGGCACATCATTCTCAACTGCGACTCAAGTCAGCAAATTTCTTCGTCGTCACAAAATTCATCCGAGGCATCATACTTGC
The DNA here is from genome assembly GCA_014872975.1 of Diaporthe citriasiana. Taxonomy (NCBI): domain Eukaryota; kingdom Fungi; phylum Ascomycota; class Sordariomycetes; order Diaporthales; family Diaporthaceae; genus Diaporthe; species Diaporthe citriasiana. The sequence goes on from JADAZS010000180.1 coordinate 40,799, forward strand.
GATTGCTTTCTCCATCTTGAAAGGCACAAACGAAGCCCAAGCGGTTGCGGGTTATGGGTGTGTGTGAATGGGAAAAGGTCGACCGGTGAGTTTTTCTACCCGCGACTCTTGGGCCCTTGCGTTGCGCAAGCAAGTGAGTGATGACAATGTACTGTAACCGCCGGCAACGCCGCCCACAAAAGCCGGGGACTGACGCAGGGTGACAGTCTTGTTATAGCAATGATGAGCCCGCCAGCAACGGGGATCCATACCCGCCCAACGGCATCGAATCCCTGAAATCCTGGACGGGGAAAAAGGGCCAAGGGGACCAGGTCTATGGATCAAGCCAAGAACTCAAATCTGCGGGGTACAAGGGCCAGCGAGCTTGGCACTTTCTGGACACGGTACATGCTGTCAGCGTCGATATTTGCCGGCATTCAAGCATATCGCCGACGTAGTTGTTTGATTGAAGCGGGTGTACTCCTGTGGCCCGTGAGTGGGTGCCGTCGCCATCGCCAAGATCCCACCGTGTGTCAGACAGGCGGGTTTCTTGCACCTCTTGGCGGTGGTTGTCCGTGAGGGCTGGAGCACTCGAGGACCTCGTCGTTCATACTTTTATGTCCTGGCTGGACTAACATTCTGGCTCAGCCGTCTGAGAACTCTTCAGGTGTGTCTGTTCCGCTAATTCCTTCCCAAGACCTGGGGAACAATCAATAGGCCCGATCAACCCCGGGCCGTCTTTCAGATCCGAGCATTGTGATCAAGCAAATGACTAGCGGGCGGGATTGCGCGGCTGGTAAATTTTTATCGCGATCACTGTTGTACGCTCTCGACCTGGCAGCTGAACGGCGCCATTCCCTCGGCAAAATAGCACTCGGCTCAACCCGTAGCTTTAAAATGCAACCTAAATAACAGATAACAGGCACATCACAAATATTCGATGGACAGCTATGCGTATGCAATACCCTCTCGGGCGGGCCAAGAGTCCGAATAAAGTTTTGCGAGGTGTGGATGAATCTGGTTAGATAACCTGCTGTGGCTTATGTGCGATTGGCTTTCTGTCATCCCGTGGCGATGTCAGAACTTTATTGCCGGCATAATCAGATGCTCGTGGCCACTCAAGTCGATGCTCATCATCCTCGGTGTTTATCAATATTGCCTATCTACACATTTCACAAGATAGAGAGGATCTTTGTGCCGACAAGACACATCACTGTGCGCTCACATGTGACGAGTCGGATCGGATTGCTGCGCCAAGCGAGGCACAAAAAAGCTGTGACGAGAATCAACCCCGAAAAGAGTGCCCGCACACAACACATGCAACATGTTGATCGCTGATGCGTCTTTTACATTATGGACAATATCATAAATCCGCGATATATATACCGAAGTCGCATGGGACGTGCCGAAGCTTTTCGAGACAAAATCCCAGTCCACAATGCAAAGAAGATGACCAACGTGTACTCAGAAAGCCTCACTCAAGGCAAGCAAGTCAGAAGACTGCCGAGCTTATCCAGCACAACCTTCTGGTTCGCCGCGTCCGCCGTCGACTTGTCCCTGCACTCGCCAACACTAACCGAGACATGGCACCCCTCGGCATCAACGACGCTCTTCTCGGTGGGCAGCTCTGTGCCCCCGCACGTGTCGACGTCCGGGGCCGAGAAGATGGTGCGCGGGTTGATGCGGCTCATGACGAACTTGAAGGCATCCGCCGTGGTGCAGCTGCCCGTGACCTCGGGGAGGTTGACGTTGAGGAAGATCCCGGGGGGAAGGTAGGGCGCGCCCGCGTCGATGAGGGCGTTGGTCAGGTTCGCGGCCAGGTCGGCGTAGACCAGGCTCCGTGCCGGCACCGGCACCGTGTTCCAGGGCAGGTTGCCGTCCGTGAGGCCCGAGAAGGCGATGGCCGGTATCCCTGCCTTGCCCGCCGCGTAGCAGGCGGCGCCGACGGTCCCTGAGAACTGGACCTGGACTGTGTGTGTGTTAGTCACATGCTCCGAAATCTTATGGTGAGATATATTCTGGGAATATCCCAAAGCACCACGAGTAGGGATCAGAGAAAACAGAAGTGAAGCTCGTGCTTACGGTACACGTTGGAGCCCACGTTGGGCCCAGTGACGGCGAGCTCGGGTGCTGCGCCGCCCCAGTGGCTGGGGCCGATGCTGTTGATGCCGTAGCGGATCGATGTGGCCGGGAACGAGTTGACCCAGTTCAGGCGGGTGTCAGAAGAGTTGGTGCCGGTTGGGGTGTTCGTGTTTGCCGGGCAGCTGTCGTACTGGCATGCTGCTGTGCGACAACCTGGGTCTGCGTCCAAGGAGCCTGATGATTGGTGTGAGTCAGCCAGCATTCAGGCACGAAGTTCAGTGGTGATTCACCTCCCGGGGGTGACTTACCTCTGCCGCTCTGGTTCTCTGCCGGGGCGGAGACCACGGCATCATGGCCTCCGCTTAGGAGCGAGTCGTGGAACGACCGCAGGTACAGCTCCGCCCACCCGTCGTCATTGGACTGGATGATGCGGATTCCCTGGCATCCAGTCACGGCGAATGCCACCACAGCGGCCCTTGAGAATAACGAACGGAAACCCATATTGCTCGGGCGAGGAGGACGAATTACGGCGGACGTGAATTAAAGTCGAGTCCCACGAACGAGGTGTCAAATGCAAGCGAATGTAAGGGCCGTGTGGACGGGTGTAGTGTCGATCTCACCGTGGTGGGTGACTGACTCGAAGGCGACAGAGCGGTAACATCATGCGGGCCAGCGATTATTTATCCACGACAAATCCCCTCAAACTGCTGCACGGCGAGTTCCAACGGTCCGCATGTGAAATCTCCCCCTTTGGCTCCAATGAATAAGATTGGTTCCCCCGGGCCTATTGACCTTATTAGCACCGTCGAGCTCTGGGCGGCGACGTCGTTAGATGGGCGTCGAGGGGTGGCGAGGCCAATCAAGCGCGCCCTCTCCGCCACGCCCGCCGAACCTGCGGCGGACTTGTACCTGAATAAGTGCAAAGGGAGGCCCCCCAAGACTCGGCCACCTGCCGCACTTGGCTAGCGGTGGCCCGCCTATTGGATGCTCGAGATCGACCCCACGACGAACCCCAGGGTCGCTGCCCAGGTCAGGGGCAGGGGGCGATGGTGCTCCTGGAATTTGCCAGCTTCCCCTACGTGGTGTGTAAGGCCGTTGTGATTGGTCGCATTTGCATGAACGACGCCAAGTCGGCTGAAAAACTCCCTCAGCAAACCTGTCAGGAGCAACATGTGAGCTAGCAACTGATTCAGTGGGATAACTGTACCCAAACGATACTTTCTACTCAGCTTCAAATCTTTGACACGAGGAACAATTGTTATTAGATCTTCGCCATGAGGCGCAGGAGAAAATGTGTGGTTAAATCTCACTTAACACAGAGGTATGCATGCATACTATATGGTTGACAATGAAACTAGCCCCACGTCTGTTTATATCTATGTGGTACAACTTAAATGAACTCTTAAGGATACGAAACGTTCGTCTCGTACAAGACCACAGCAGCCTCACAATGCTCCCGTAAGTCTTGACCATATGCTATCCGCCTTGAGTGCCTCCATATGCATGTGCTCCACCCTCAGCATGATGACTGCTTCAATGAGGTTTTGACAATGAAATGCAGACTCGACCCTTCTGCGAGGCAAGACACACACACACACCGTCTGCTGCACTGGAAGGGAAGCGGACAAACTCGGGTCGCCCAAGCTCTGAACCCCAACTCATTTGATACAAATCCATGTCGGCCCAGATCGTGATGGTGAGGTCCTTGTGGTTGAAAAGGTCCCATCCAGGGAAAATCTTGATGCAGTCCCCAACTTGCCTGCCTAGTTTGAAAACATTGGCGACATGCCTCCGTGGCAGACGGTCCGTGGCAGATAGCCTGAGGTACATCAACTGATTAGGTCTCACAGTACAGTAACTGTGTGCACCAACTTTTCGAGGCTTAGTTCTGGTCCCTCTAAAACAGAACGGGGACTCATGAAAACCAGTCAAGATAAATACGGCCTACAGGCTTTATGATCGTGTCGGATGCGTATCCAATGCTTCATCCATTGCCGTTCGGAACTATTACGATAATATCCGGCAGCACCCCATTCTTCGTACGAGTCCATGGGCTCCCGAACTACCCAGCTAATTCACCACTGTCAGCGCTTTACTCGATCTCCATTTCAAACTGGTCACTATCTCACATTTGTGTCCAATCCCCAAGACAACTGACCATGCAGGTATGTGCTTATTTGATCAGTCGTTTCTAACCAAACTTTCTCTGACACGTATTACCATCAGATTCCATCAGGGTAGATAATATTGTTTAATTTCTAAACCTCCCCCTGGCTGATGGACCCTGCGTGAAAATCGACGAGGGATACACCACTACAGTTAGGCAACTACGGTCTCGAGGAGATGCAGGCAAACCCTGCTACATCATCTACAAGATCTCTAATAACGGCGAGAGTGTAATTGTCGACGAAACCTCATCAGAGAAGAGCTACGAAGCGTTCCTCAACAGGCTAGCATCTGCCACCGACAACAAGGGAAACCATGCCCCTGCTTATGCTGCGTATGAAATCGAATATGATCTCGGTGAAGAAGGAAAGAGGGGAACTTTGGTGTCTATAATCAGGTAATAGTTCCATCTACTAATCCTCCAAAGTGTCAACTGTATTTATCTCTTGGGTTCCTGCTGGCATATCGATCAACGTATGTGCAATTGTGAAAACCATTGACCCGTTCCTAATAGATTATTCAGACCCTCATAGTATACGCAAATACTAGAGAGTAGCTGATTAAACCGTTGAACCTGTAAAAATTACCCTTTTGGGATACCGATAAGCATGTTCGACTATTCGGGGGTCCGATGGGCCGGCCTCCCCTTGGTCAAATAATGTAGTCAAGAATGCGGCAGTGTAATACCCACTGTGGGACTCTTCAGTATTTAAGTCTCAAGGATTCCCCTTCAAATAGTTAGAATAGTCGAATATACTATCATCACTTCCAACAGAACCTTCCTGTGTCGATACGTGTCGATGAACTTGATGATATTGAGCAGCATAGTGTTGTAAGTAAGTAGAGGTAGGTCACAGATTTTGGAACTGCAGTAATTACCTGCGGCACTAACAGTATCAATCACTTTTTCGATGACCATCAAAGCGATGGAAGGAACTCCCGATTTATGCTTTGAGTCCTTTTTGAGCACCGAAGCTGCCGAGAATGTAACATTTGTCCGTAAAGCCTCATGAAACTCCGGCTCTTTCATCGCTTGTCGATACAGGAGCATTATATGAATACTTCCCACATCGTTGCTGGTGTTCAGCAAAGATACTGGTAACTTCCTCTTCTCCGTTTTGAATTATCTGCTTGAGACCGCCTTGACATCTCCGAACGAGAAAGAAAAACATCACGGGGTCAGATGTTTCCGCACGACAGACACCTAACTTTCAACATGAAAACGGACAAGCTTCGATATCATGTCACGATGCAATGTCAGATACAGAACGAACAACAAATAGCGAGTGAATATAATAAGCACACACACACAATGTCGACGATTAGCCTGACACACAAGATCCACGGACTCGACCCCCGATCCTCCCACTCCACGCTCGATTGATGTTACAAGCCGGCCCTCAAACAGAAAAAGGTCCCTGCATCAGCTGCAATTAGGTTCGTATCTAGTTATCCTCGTCCTCATCATCATCAGCAGCACCAGCACCACCCGCATTGTTATTCGCTCCGTTCGTCTTCCCCTTGCCAGCAGCTCCCTTCGCGCCGGTGGCAGCAGTATCATCATCGGCCGCGGCATTGTTGCCTGCACCCTTGGTACCGGCGCCGGCCCCCTTCGTGTTGGCAGTGTCTGCACCCGTCGTCGATGCGTTGCCTGCGCCCTTAGCCGCGGCACCGCCTTTCGAAGCTGCGTTTCCTTTAGCAGCGGTGTTTCCAGTATCATCATCGCCTCCCTTCTGCGTCGCGCCGCCCGCTGCAGCGCCAGCTCCAGCTCCTTTGCCCTTTCCAGTGGCAGCGGCGCCAGCCCCCTTGCCTTTTCCGGCGTTGGCTGCGGGGCTTCCCTTGGCCGCAGTGTTTCCTGTGGCAGTGCCGGCGTTTCCGTTGGTGGCAGTCCCGGCGCCACCTGACGCCATGAGCTGCTTCAGGTTCTGGGTTCCTGTGGTCGGGTCGAAGGTCTTTTGTTGCTGGTTACTTCCGCTGTTTTCCAACGCGCTGTTCGACAGCTGGGTGATGCTGGGCAAGATGTTCTTGTTCCTGCGCTCGCCAGTCAGTATGGGTAGTTCGGTGCAAGTTCCGGGAGCTTCATTTTGTAATATGTCGCCCGTACCTTGCCGATTCAACCGTGGATAGTTGCTTCATGACGTTTGCCATGGAAGGGTTCCTCATCATGGATTGCAGACCGTCCAAGACGATGGGGGTGTTGTCGACGATCTTCTGGTTTGCCTGCTTCGCGTCCCGACCAGCAGCGTCGTCAAGCACCGCACGGTGCTGGTCTTCGTCTTGCTCAGCGACGAAGGCCTTCCGCGCCATCGTTTTGATTTGTTGCGGGTCGGTCGTTTGGCCCACTATCAAACATGGAGTGATAAGTACATGTCCAAATTTTCAAGCGACCGAGTGGAGGAAAATCTACTTACTGCCGTTGAGGGACGACGACACGATGGCGACATCACCGGCGAACGCGTTGGCCGCCTGCGGAACAGACTCGCCGTTGCCGCCTCCACCTAGCGCCTTCGCCGCGGCCGCGAAGGGGTTCGCAGGCGAGCGCTCATCGAGGTCCCGCGTGTCCAATGATTCCCCTGCGAGGGTGACTGGCAGGGCCGTCACTGCGATGCTCTGCAGCGCGGCCGAGACCAAAACAAGAGAGGCCTTCATTGTACCGAAGGGAGTAAGAAGTAGTATTAAAATTGAATAGATGGGGATTATATAAAAGAGTGGTCGATTAAATCTCAAGGCTCCGGGCCTTTGTGCGAATCCACTTTTGAGCGAAAACGGGTACGAAGAGAAGGAAAGAATATTGCTCAAATCGAACTTTCCGACGGAGTCAGGGGAAGAGGCATGGTGATTAAGACTCATCTGACGGAGTCCTATTCTGTCCCGTCCTGAGTCGCGCTCACGTCCGAGTACCAACGTGGAGGCAGTCGTGACTATTGCCGTATAGCATCATCCAATGGTCGAACGGTTTAGCCTTTGAAACCCAAACATGTGCCCTAGTGTAGGCTAAAGCGCCGCCAAGAGCCCCAGGCGCCTCCTCTGAGCTTCGGCCGAATGTTTCAAGATCGGATGTAAACATCAGGCCAGGCCGATGCAAAATCACAAACCCTGCACCGTCCCATGTCTGAAATCCGAGCGTTGGAGAATCCTCCGGACGATCACCCGACAGCATAATCATCACAGTCCCTTGGGGTTTAGAACAGGTGTAGGGCTGGCCGTACTGATACTAGCCTGCACTCCGGATGGGACGCGCCAAGGACCAAGCAAGTTGGCAATAGCTTGTACCACCAAGACCGCACTTTGACATTCTTGGAATGCTTGGGTAGACGCATAACGTGCGGGTATTCTCTTCGACTTTGTGCACGGACACATACTCTGAATTTAGACCTCAACGGGCCCACTTGATGTGGTTTGGATACCGACCTTTTGACGAAACGGGCAGAGACCCTTGTATTCGGACCCACCCGCTCTTGGTATTGCCACTAATAACGCAGTTGGACAACGAGCCATGAATGATCTGCGACGAGGAACTTGTCGGTAGCCAGTGATATGCTGTTGGCGCATCCTGGTTGTTTCGGGATCCAAATAACGTTTATGAGCCCTGGTGCAGGACGAGCAAGTGCCGCCCCAGCTACCGATTGTCACGGGTTGGACCATCTTGTGACGACGTTCATCCTGCCAAGCTGTTTAAAATAATTCTAAGACGCGGACGCATATTGGCCGAATGATGAGATTTGAGATTACGTCCTCCCAGTCGAAAGCACAGTTTCCCTTGCAGCAAGGGGAGGCCGTCTGCTGGTCCAAGACACCGTGGATCTCATCATCGTAGGGCGGAGGGAGAACAAGGTTTATTTGGTCAGGTTCTATTGTGCCACAATAAAGCCCGTGCTCATTCTAATAACGTTGCCATCTTGGAATCCTATGACCATTTGCCGCCACACTCAGGCTTAGGCTAACCCTGTGCGTCCGTCGAGCTTCGCCCAATCGCGACGTCCCAGGGCGTGTCCAGGTACACGTATCCTGCAGTGGTCACGCCGCAAATCTTATCTAGCCAACCGTTGGCCTTTCTGAAGACACCAACGCTGATGGAAAAACTAAATGGCCGGTTGTAATTGCAAGCGTAAACCTGGCTGCTCTGTTCATTTAGCGGAACGTACCACACCCATCCAGTCCTAGACGGCATTGTCCCGTTGTCAGAAGTGCTTTTCATGACACTTCCGCTCATGAGCTCGTCCACGTAGCTCGGATTAATCCATTCGGACGTCTTGCTGCAGTATAACCACAGTTCTGGGGTTCCGTCAGTGTATTTCGCAGTCATTTGGTAATCAGTAGGAAATTGAAATGGCCTGAGCCCATTGACGACTACCGCGGGCGGCAAAGCAAGTGATCGTGCCGACTGTTTTGTCTCAGGTGCGTGCATCGGGCCGGACTTGGCGGACGAACCAGTCGCACAAATTACTGCAAGAAACAGTTTCAGGAGTTGCATGGTTTTTGCGAATGTTCAGAATCGTGCAAGTGGAACTTGTTGTTTTAATATCAGAGTTTATTCCTCGGTCTGTTGCGCCTATTTGGGCGAAGGACATTGCCAGTTTTGCGGACCTCGCTTTGGAGCCGAGGTAGGTAAATTTCGAAAGGCCAACTCATGTATTCCATTCTATGCCGTCGATTATCACATAACCTACGTCTTAATCTAGGGAAGAGCACATTACAACACTGAGTTCCGAGTGGTTGACATGTTTGAGTGATTCACTGTATCGAAGTGATACACGATGCCTGTCTACTTCACGTAACGCGCGGCTGGGGGAGGGCCGAGAATCTAGAGCTTGTCAGTTGAATTGTGGTGATAATTTTCTCCATTAAATCCACCGCCAAAGTCAGCATCACTATTTCTGAATGCAGGCTCGAAAGTGGCCCTCCCCGCAACCAAATAAGACGAAGCTTGCGCCAGCGCTGCGTCACTGCCTGACGCAAACCTCAAAGAAGACCGCACCAGATAGCGTGGAATACGCAAACAGAGAATCAGAGACTCTTTTTGGATGATTCAGCTTGCTGATGTTAGACTATTTTGCGGGCGCCTCGGTCTCGTGTTGCGAAACAGGGACCGTAAGCACGATACCGAAATGAGGACCCCGGCAGCCCCTCCGACGCTGTGGCTGGCTCGAGGCCAATGTCTCGCGGGCTTTCCCGCATTTCCTTACTTGCGATGAAATCGTTGCGTTCTCGATGTTATGCCATTTTCTTCACTAGTCTTTTCCCGGCTGCAAAGCTATCAATCATACCTTGTCCCTCCCAGGTGAAGAGTTCCCGACTTGCCACCGTGTTTTATTCACAGCCATTGTCTCCCTCAGCTTGGTATCTAAATGGAGCGATCCATTTATCCGCGCCTCCTTTGACTATGAGACATCGTTTCGAGTCGCGTCTGCTACTAAGCCGGCCCAGCTTGAACAGCGACGGCATAGGTGTCAGAACTGTTTTTCAAGTGGCGCATTCAGAACAAGGAAGAGTGCACGCGGTCAGCCACGGGGGTAATAGTTAGGCACCGCGGACTCGTCCCCGGTCTCCTCGGTCTCCTCCTCGGTCTCCATCCCAACCTCGTGCTCGACCGCTTCGTGCTCAATAAACTCGTACTCGATGACCTCCAGCGGCTTGCCGCGGACGGAGAATCTACCCGCCTCCTCCTTGCTCAGCTGAGAGGGGTAAACGATCTCAATGGCCTCATTGCCTGCCCAGACCCTGGACACCCAGGAGAAGATGGACTTCCCAGTGATGCAGTCGAAGATCTCTGTCTCTTCAATCTTCCCGTTGACGATGGTTGTCCGGAGCAGAACTGCGAGAGCGAAGTCATCGTGGCTGGACAGAACAAAACGCGCTGGGGCTGTGCTGCCGTCGTGGGGGATACCAGAAGCGAGGAGGATTGCTTTCCAGGTGTAGCTCCATGCTCTCCAGTAATATCCATGCATTCCCAGGAACTGAGACTGGTGCATGGTGAAGTGGATCCACTTGACCGGAGGAAGCTTGACGTAGAGACAGGACGAACCGGGGGATGATGCCTTTAGACGCATAAAAGTGGCCATTTTATTTGATTGGTAGTTCACGACAATGAGGGTAATAGCTCTAGCGCAGATGGTAGACCCGAAACTTCTTAGTGTAGGCTGAAATTGAGTACAGCCTAGAGTGAACTGGTTGCATATCGGTGGATGATCTTCAGATATGCTTAGGTCGTGGAAGCAAGCGCTATATTTATGCCACTCCTTTGCCCCCGTGTACAATACTCCCAGCCTTGAGGCCTGAAATCAAACTGGAACCCCTATCCAGGCAGCCAGGCTTAAAGCAACTACGTAAATTGAGGCTTCTTTGTGTGGAAGATATCGCCGCCTATTCAAGGATTACACTGGCAGGCAGCAACCGAATGACTCCAAGACAAACCTGAGAAGATTTGATACACTATTAAAGAAAGTGACACCAATTATTGATAGCTTAGAGGAAGACTGTTGTATTTTGAAATACCAGATTGGTTGTATACTCTCTAGCACAATGCCTCCTCTTTCATGCAGAAACTCATCCCATGTAAAGCAAATTTTATTCGAAGAGGTCAAATATAGAATGATTGAGTCACATCAGCTCGTCTGTTGAAGTTGTCTTTCATTCTTACATTCCTAACTCGTAACTACGTGTCTCGATGCACAGCGCCCAATGTGCCCAGAAAGTGGCCTCTGACGCCTAAAACTGCATCCTCAAAGAACAACCCATCTCGTTGCCGAGGCTTCTGAAAGTGGAATTCCTCTAGTCATGTATGTCCCAATCTTTTCTCCCTTCTTGGAAACAGTATTTAACCTTAAATTAAGGAATTATTAATTGATCACTAAATCTGTCAGCTCCGTCGTTGAGATGCCGATAACAAAGTTCTTATAAACAAGAAAGAAGAAGCCTGATTTGAAAAGGAAACCCTCCGAGTAGCGCTTGATGATGACTCCAGAGCAGGCCATGAAAGTGCTAGGCCGTTAGTATCGGACGACAATAGCATATATGTCTTCATGTTGTCTACTCATCCATAGGCCAAAGTTGGCCCACCTTACATCGGTGAAGTTCATGCCCACGTCGCCATAGATACTCTTGAAATCTTTGGGGAGCGGGGCTTCATGCTCAGGAGCAAGACCAGAGCCACCTATCACCATCCTAACTGGTATAATAGATCAATTGATGCTTGTGGAACGGAGCTCGGCGTCATGGTATAAAAGATGATGAAAGCCTTGGAAATATGGACCTGCCCCGTCTGGTAGGTTTTCCATTTCCTGATGGATGAATGTGTGTCAGCCTGGATTTAGAAATTGGAAATACGGAATCCACCAGATGTGTAGTACGACTTGTTCTCGCTGAAACAAGCATAGAAACATGATAAGCTTAACATATCGTCGCGTTGTGTATCAAAGTTGACTCTCAAAACCGCCGCGAAGAAATCCCCGGGAACCTTGGCACTTAGTTCCTGCACAAGGCTGATGGGATACTTGTTCAGAACAAGGCACCGCTCGACTTTTGCGAAGAATTCCTCTGCAAAACCATCTTCTTCAACCTTGTTGAGCGCATTATCGTAGCATTTAGTAACACCCAGAGCAGACATTATAGCCTCCCCTCCGCGTTCTTTGCATTCGCAGAGGTCTCCAAGTGTAAAAAGGGAAACTTGATCGAGGCCAAGGATTTTTGAAAGCCCTGTTTCGAAACGCCAGAAACCTAACTCCAACAAGGCTACATACATGGCTTTGCTCCTCGGCTTTGAGAGACATCGGAAAGCGCTGCTTGTCGGGATTTTCTTGCGAGAACATTTCGTCTACCGGTATAGCAACGAACCCGCTGAATGGCAATGGTTTGTTTCCGTCCAGCGACAAACAGTCCCAATCCTTGGAGCAGATCCAAAGGTCAGGCCGAAGTGATACCTCCTGCAAGGTCCATAGACATGCATACCAAGGATTCAGTTCCATGCTTGCCGAGTCGAGCTTACCTGGCCGCGGCTTGAGGAGTCCAGACTGCTTCCAAGCTATGTTTTCCTAGGCACGCTTAATTCTGGCGATCCGCCTATCTTCATCTTTTTTGGCCTGGAAACGGAGCAAGTGAAGGGATTTCCACTCGAGAATGCTCCGAAGTCCATCAAAGCTCTCAACCTCGGTATGCCACGCAACGACATATCATGCTGCATTAAATAGAAAGAGGATATTCACAGGGCTGATTTCAGATAGTACAGGGGTACATATTGCCCCCAGGACAAATAAAAAAGTATACCTACCAAATTTATATAATATAGTATTATAATTACTATACTAGCTATTATAACTATATATCCTTATTATATATTACTATTACTATATTTTAAAACTATTATTAAGTTTTTTTAATTATTTAATTAATTATATTAATAGTATTTTTATATTTATTTAATAAAATTAAATATTTAATTAATTTAAGTTATTAGTTAATATAATTTATATTAATATAGGTAGTCTAGTATAGTAAGATAGTATAATCTAATTGGCTAAAATTTTAGTGTTATAATAATTAAGTAGACTTTGCCTTATAGTATCTGAAATCAGCCCTGTGAATATCCTCTTTTATTAAATATGCGAGCTTGCCGAGATATCTCCTTTGCGCCTATATGAGAACCGTGATGGGAATACAGAGAAGATCGAGCCAGACGTAAGGATTCTGGCCGGGGACATTCTTGAGCAAACTTCGGCAATTCCTGATCTTGGAATTTGGCATTCTGAGGAACTTTCCATGGCACTCCTTCCACATAAGGGTAGATAGGCTGACCAATCACCCACCGACCCCAGGTGTGACTTATTGCTGTGTACTTAGGGTAGGATGGTAAATCGAGTCGCGACGTCTCAACAGTCTTTTTGTTTGCAACATCCCATAGGTAGAAAGGCAAATCCTCAATGTCTTTCTCATGCTTTTCCAGACAAGGGCAGGCTTCAATAATTGGGCCTTTGACTGCGATGCTCGCCAGAGGGTCTGCGTCCCTCCATAACCGCTCTAAGACCTTGGCGTTGGTGTAGTCAGACGAGAGCATCAACTTGCACGTTTCAGAGACATTAGCGTCTGTCCCGTGAGAGATGCTTTCATGTGGCCAACCATGGTAAAACAATTCCCAAGACAGTTGTTGACAGTATGCGTATTGTGCTGCCTGGCTTCTTGTAGTGCGTCGTCTCCCACCATTCATGGGGTCGTGCGCATCTCCAAACTCCGAGTGGAACAGATACGTGAGGCGTTCATTGCATTACAAAAGCCCGCGCTTCACAGGGCCTCTTATATCGCCTAGAGGCCATCGTTTGAGCTCGAGAAGGTGTAGTAAATACTGTCATGCTTCGGGACGAAGCGCTTCAGATCCGTTGTCCAACTTTGCCGAGCTCTCCACGATTTGTAATATTCCGTTTGATGAGATGCCAGGCTCTTGATATGACGCCGTCCACCACTCGTATAGGACTCTGAAAGACTGTCTGTGCCAAATTGTCATTCGTCCCCATAAACCTTTCGCTGCGTTTCGGAGTTCAGAGTGCTCCTTTATGTTCGGAAACTCGGAGTCTGTGGCTGCAAGCAGAAATAAAAGTCGGTACCAATTGGCCAATCTTCTAGTCTCCGATCGGCGTGAAGAACCAGAGCCCACTAAATGGTCGGGGAGAGGACCAAGAGCCTGCTCAACAAGTACGCACAAGGAACAGTCTATGAGATCCGAGGCCATGTCGAGACTTATTCCAGATGATGTGGATATTGAATGGCAAAACAGGTCGCTGATCACAACACACGAGGGATTTGATTGCGGCGTATCTTTGGTGATGACTCCGTCAGCTGCCTAAAGACGTATAATTACTAGTAGATGCCCAGGGCGTTTTGGAACCACTGACAAAATAGGTGGGGTGGCTACGAATCATTCTTATGTTAGCTCACCTCGTTTTATTCCGCACACCTAGCGCACATGGGCATTGAATGTTCACATAAACTTACAAAACAAAAGGAGAAGAGGTACGTAATTAGTGTAGCTTTCTCAACCTCCATCACAGTTGTACAGGAACTCTGGGCCTCACTGTGAACCCTGTCAAAAACAGGTCCTGACTGAAAACCACAACTTGGAAATGTTGCTCTTTATCTTCAAGATATTCTAAGTTTTTGAATTCGATTAGTTAATTTGTGTCTAGGGCCGAACATTATATTTGCTCCCGTCTCCTAAGATTGGGTTGTTTTTGCTCCTCAATACCAGGCTCATGTCTGTCGTTCGGTGGCCACAGTGTTTGACAGGCCCTGGTCGTGGGATAAAGCTGCTCTCCGTGTTTGGGTTCCCCTCGGCATCGCGCAAAGAGACGCGATAATCCTAAGCCCAAGGCGAAATGCCCATTGCCGTGGTGCTTTGTCGACAATTATATGTTTCTGAGGCAGCAATTTTCTAGCTCGCCCGTATCATCACGAGTTACGCCGCTGTGATGTTCAGCCACGCAGACAGTATCCGGCTTCATTTATAGACTTTTGGTATTCTTTGAGTTTTTTTGCTGGGCCAGAACGATAGTTACTGACATACTAGGACAAAGGGAAATGTGCGTGCCCGGTAATTCCAGTGAGTCTCCCAGTACTCATCTATGGCAGCGATCTATCCTTTGCTGCACCTCCTAGGCTGAAACTTCCCCTGCGTTTAGTGTTCCGTAGTACATCGTCTTGTCCGCCCTGAAGTGACGGAGTTCGATCGCCATCCGCTGAAGCACTCCTCCAACAGACCGACTTTGTCCGAGGACCATCATGACCCCGTTGGCTCTCCAAACCACACGCGATCTCCTCTCCTAAATCAGCCTTCTCCAGTCTCTTCACGTTGGCAAGGCTCTCCTTCACTTTAGCCAAGCTTTCTTCACGCCTGGCAAGGATTACCTCCGTGTCAGGCTCGTAAGGCCAGGCTGGACGGCCGTGTCCATTGCCGTAGTACTCCAGAGTGGCTGTGATGGCCGATGGAGAGAATTCCTGGCGAATACGCTCATCACCGAAGACTTCACGATCACAGTCGATTTTTGAGAACGTGTCAAGATGGTGGGGCCTCCAGGGAAACTGGCCGGGGAAAGGCAGCGCCGTGAACAGCCCCACCACCTCGATCTCCTGAGCAGCCGCTTCAGCCGCTCGGCGAAGCCTGTTTCTCAGAGCTCTGGCCATTGTGGCTGTTTCTTCGTCGTAAAAGAGTACAGCAAGCAACTGAACGTTGTACAGCTGTTTGTCCCAGGTCGGTGCAGTGAATACAGAACCTCTGAAGTGGCATACTCGATTTCTCAACAGGATAAGGTCCTCAAGGGCACCGTTGACTTGGTGGGTCGTTGTGTGTCGGTAACTGAAGAAGTCCATGTCGCTTCCTGCCAGCTTACCAACACTGGTTCGGCCAAGATCCATGTCCGACAAGTAGTGAAGACCCAGGAACTCGCATGTCTCCGGGCGATTGACACGCAGCCATCTGAAAAGACAACGCTTTCCCAAATTCTGGCCCTTGGAGACGATGTCGAACAGCTCATCATGGTCGAGGAAGACGTTGTTTGCGGGATCGCGCACCCAGGTGCTGTCCCACAGCCGTGTCCGTAGCGCTATGCCGTGCCGTTCGATTCTGTCCTTGAATTCTCCCTCTGTCATTACCTGCGTCGGCATTGTGGGCTGAGGACTGTCTACCCTGGCTGCCGGCCAAGCTGAATTGCCAGGTGTATCCCAAGCCCCATCGTCAGAAGCACCCCACGGGTTCGCGAATGATGAACGGAGTACACCGCAACGTTGCTCTCTTCGTTGCTCGTTGTGGCCAAATCTGTTAATGGTAGATTGGGTCGACATCAGATATCCTAATTTCCTCTCGGGGAGCCAGTCATTTCGTGTGTTGTGTGGCTCCCAATCATTGGTGACACGCTTTGAAGCTTTCTCGGCGCACGCAGACGACTGTTTGACGTCCGTTGTTGATGCGGGTTCTTTGTCTGTGGTAGAGGACGATTGTCGAAGACGTGATGATTTTGTCGGGCGAGCGAAGGATGGCACATTTCCTCTCGATGAACTGTGACTGCTTTCGTACATAAGAGTTAGGTTGCATAAGAAGTCAGACAGGTTGACGACTGCCTCGGTGGTAAAGTCATGCCTACCTGTGTGGTTCGCTGCCATGAGAATGATTTCGGAGAAGCCGGACAGAGGAATGCACCTCAGCTTGGTTGGACTTGGTGGCGAGCTGGCTGAACAGCTGCTTCAACTCAACGATTTCTGTGTATTGTTTCCTGACCCGGGTTCTTGCAAGTGCTAACTCGTGTCCCGGAGTTTGGACAGACATGGGGATTTAACTCAGAGGGACAACTGTCTATAATACAGTGCTGATTGGGGGTATAGATCTCGTAGGCCACAGGTAAGATGATTGACACGATGTTCGTTGCTTGTGGTTGAAGTTCTCAAAACAAAGAACGACGAAGATTCTTGATCGAAGACGGCCAGCCGCCGTTATATAAATGAAACCTCAGAAAGTGAAATTTCAGTATCTTGAGCAAATACCTTGGATACAGCCGAGTATAGTACGGACTTCACTTCTGGAGAAAGGCGAGAGCAATCTGCCTGCTCTCTCTGATTGGCTCGAGCAATGGGCAGGAAGGTGAACAGTAGACCCGACAGGGATGGGTGAACGGCAGGTTTAATTCTGTGAATGCAACCAGCACTGATAGGTCTAGAGACCGATGTGAAGTTGCAAATCTCGAAAGAAGGTTGATCGAGCAGAGACTGACAGTACAGAGTACTCCACCCCCTGAGATCACTCCTTCAAGTAAATAGGGACAATAATCATGAATAGGTATCAGCACGGCGCTATGAGGAGCAACTATGTAAGTAGTTGTCACCGTCCACGGCGACTGAGTCTTCCGTTACACATGCCCCGTAGTAACAGGATGTCACTCAACAGGCACATACAGATAAAACGTTTCTCCCGCACTCTCATAGCTCCAAAGTGAACTTAATCCCACGACTATTCCTGGTTACATCGGGTTGACTTGAAGGACCTTATGTGGCAATTAGTCTCGCTAATGCGGACACGGTGGTTACAGTGGAGTAATTGTAAGCGCTTGATACGCCTATGGCAGTTGGATATGGGTGATAGCCCTTTTGCGTATAATATAGCAGTTATCATTCTCTTTAGTTGCTGAACCACAAGGGCACTAAAGCTATTATGGATTGCGCACATGACACATAGTCACTATCAAACATTGGCCTGCAAATGATAGCTTGAGACATAGCGCTGTCCTATAGAATTTTGTCATTTTCTGTCCATGACTGTTGTAAATTGACATATATTTCGATTGGGCTGGCTGTCCATGGAATTGCGGCAGAACGTGGTGCTGGTAAGTTTGAGGTATTTCAGATGGGCTGTATGGTAGCTGCGAGGCGAGCGAATGGAACAGAGTCTCGCAGGACGATCTGAACACGGACGCAAAGTAGCCCACTGTATCTGGCCGATGATCTTTGGCTGCTGGGTGTGGTCCAAATGCCCGGCCAGGCTGTGCTGGCTCCATTGGCAGCAGCTTCAGGTGCTCGCAAGGACGCACGGATGGGGCACCACGATTGCTTTTGTCGTCAATTTGACCGCCGGTGCCGGGCTCAGGTCGCCTGAATTCCAAGAGTGAAGAGAGCGAAGGGTCAAGTTCAGCAATCGTGAGACTAGGAATGGAAGGACCTAACCAGGAGCAGCTTGTTCTAAAGCAATCGTGACCAAGCTACGGGGCCGGCGCAGAATCTGACTATCAAAAGAAAAATGAATAAATCGAATTGAATAGATCACACGGAGTTATCTCAAACTATTGTCTAACCACATTGAGAATGCGTATGTTGAATCATATTACCAGCAAACTCCTGACTGGCTATGCCCGAAACTTGCTATGTCATTCCATCACGGCGCCGCCTTGGTGATATATTCATGAGAACGGTAGCACAATGCCCGGAGGGCTCCCACGCATGCACGACCATGTCGGCCTTGGTTCCCAGGTTCAGCGAGGCAACGGCCTGGAGTAACAGGTACATGTAATGCGTCATGTGGTGGCCTACCGCAGTCCACGCCGGCGTCAAGATATCAAGATCGTTCAGCTCATCGTCGGTTATTTCCGCCCCGGGCTTGCCGTCGATGTCTCTGTAGAAGACAAACTTCGGGACATCTCCGCCGAGAGCTTCAGAGATGGCATCTCGAAGCTGGCTCAAAGTCGGCGGCGCAGCTGGGTGACATCCATGTGTTGTGGAGTTTGCAATCCTCATTTCTTGGCTTCGGCGGTGGTCGGGCCGCACCAATGGTGTCCTGGGGCAATAATATTTACTTCAAATGTTCTGCTTGCTTCATCCAGTCGAGCACGATGTCTGTTCCTTCCTTTGGCTGAGGATAGTGAATTGGTGGCTTTAGAAGGAATAAGAGCCAGGTAATTACCAGGGCTGCTGTGAGGGTTCCGGATATGCAACGCCACCTGCATATTGTGCTGTCCTTCTGTCTGAGCTGCGCTGTAAGTAAGACTTCGCTGTCGAGCCGCGTCTATGCATCTTGTATCGTCGAGTATTGAGTCACCCCGAAGAATGAGTGTGGGTGCCATGATCGTATGCGGTTCTTTAATTCCGGCTTTACTTGGCCACTCAAAGACTTCTTCATTTCGGAAGGCATCGAGATGTCGTCTTCGCCGACAGAGCCCATGAGGCAGACAGGTGATGGAGGTCCGGCTATGGCAACTGAAATCAATGAGCGTGTCTCCTAACTGAGAGCATACATAGGAGCCGAGTGGGCATGGAGTTACTTCCTTCAAATCGATCTGTGGCAAAAAATTAGTCCTAGACAAAAGCTGGCATACGCTACAGCGACGGAAACAACCTCAAAAATCAACGAGCGTTACCTTGATGTTATGAACTTTCAACTCTCAGAGTTGTTTCTACAGTTCTCTGTAAATATTAACCCTTTGCCTGGAAAAATGCGAGATGATCGTTCAAACAAGACCAGATGTCTACTGATTGCGATTCACTTCGGACCGAGAGGTTGGTAAGTCTGAGGCTCGGACCGCGGGCAATTGATTTGCAGCGTAAACCTTTACCCGGTCTCGTATCACCATTGCTATGCTTCGAAGAAGGAAAAAAGCACTATCTTGCCCATGGTACTCGTTGTGACTTGCAAATGCGTGATGTATTTTAGAAGAAGAGCCGCAGAAATGACAACCCACAGCGGTGAAACAGGATCAACAGTGAAGTCTGGTAGTAATTTACTCATGAAATACTGTCGTTGCTGTGTACTGGGTGTGGGCGACAAGGGTGTCTGTTCGAAATGTATATATAATGATAAGATTATGTCATGTCTAAGTGCTATGCTTCTCATATAGTTTTAGCACATCGCCAGGAAGACTCATTTTATCTGAGCCCAATGGTACAGTATGAGGATATCTAAAATCATATAAACGCCTTTGTATGCGCTTGAGAATGTCCTGTGACCCGAGGACCCTTTGGGTTCTCACATTCTCCCCACGACAGACCGTTCCACCACTGCCCGAAAAGCCCGGAGAGTAGGAATGAGTTAGGTCGTACCTAGAACCAGAACCGCTCAGCCGGTGTGTTCCCAGTAGCAGCACATGAGGACGATTCCCCGCCCTGCTCTGTGACGGCCTGCTCTGTGACGGCCTGCTCTATGACGCGCGCATCTGGCCACCAGGGTGCACATTCTTCAGGCGGGTTATCTTCGGCATCCGAGCAGCTTCCCGAGTCCGAGCAGCCCTCTGCTTCTTTCCATCCATCCCCCTCTGATTACTCGTCCGCGCGTCCGCCACCGGACGAAAATGCCCCATCACGCCAGCGTTTAGGTTCAGGAGCCTGGCCAGCCTGAACGCGAGCTCGGCGCGCATGCGGTCCTCGGACAGTGGCGTCTTCGAGGCCAGGTCGTCAAAGGCGGACGCCAGCATCCTGTCCAGGAGGCGGCGCAGGAACATGATCTGGTCCGCGACGAGTGTGTCTTTATCTTCAGCGTTGGATGCGGGCGCCGGCGTGGAGGACTTGATGGCCATCGGCAGCCACTGGTCCATCTCCAGGACCGAGCCGTGCTGGACGAGCGGCCCGCCGAACAGGAGTGCCATCAGGGGTGTGACGGACGATGTTTCTCGCATGAACATGGCTCCCCCATTGCTGGAGAGGGACATGCCGTTGAAAGTGAAAAACCTCTTGGTTGACACTGTTTCGCTGTTGACTGATCCTGGATGTATCAAGGTTGCCCTCTCGGCAGATGTGCGGAAAATCCGGGGTTTGGTTAGCACAGCGAAATTGGGGTATAGTCCAGCGACTAGTAGAGCCCTGATGAGTGCTTCGGAGCCCGAGTGCTCGTTCAGCTGGCGGCCGCCGTACTGGAGCGTTGTCTCGAAATTCTGGTTATTGATGAGGCCAGTCTCGGCGAGAATGTTCACGATCTCGTTCGCCGTTCGGTCGATGTTCTTAAACGCCCCAAGGCTGATGAATTTATCCCGAAAGAAGTCATATGCATCCCGGCCGCCGCGAGCTGAGAGACTACGAGCCTCCGAGAATGCCTCGAGAAGCATTATGTGGTCACTGCCGGACCGGCCCGCAAATCGCTTCTTAATTTTGTCGACTGTAGCCCTCTTCTCAGGGGGATGCAAGAAGAACGAGCGTTCAGTCGCCGCAACTCCAAGAGTAATCATGGGATCCAAACACCTGAAGATCACCCCGAGCACGATCATCTTCCCCAGGTTCGGGTGTACGGGCAAAGCCGCAAGAAGACGGCCCAATGGCGTCAGCTCTTCCTCTTCAGTCAGAGCACCGAGAGATATGAGATTCTGCATGGCGGTGTCAACAGCGGAGGGCTGTGGTGGCTCCATGGCTCCGGCCAGGAAGTCGGCCACTGGCATTTTGAAGGCTTGCACCTTGATATCCAGACAAGTCTCCTGCAGGTCTGAGCGCAGTAGCTCCGGCAAACCAACGGATCTCATGGATTCTTGCCGTGATTTGGTGTATAAGGCATAGTATACTCCGTCCTGGACACGCCCGGCTCGTCCCGCTCGTTGTTTCGCATTGGACTTGCTGATCCAAGTGCACTGGAGCTGGGTGATACGCCGCGTCTGGTCGTAGCGTTTCTCGCGGCTCTTGCCGGTGTCGACAACGAAGCGTATATCAGGAATCGTCACGGATGTCTCGGCAATGTTCGTGCTGAGGATAATCTTTCTGCAGCCTTCTGGAACGGGGTCGAATACCGTCTTCTGACTGTCCGGTATGGAAGAGTGCAGCATAATGATCTGGAACCGTCGGGTGTCGTTGAAGTTAACACCGAACGGACACTGGGTGCGAAGCAGCTCCTCTGTCCGTGTTATGTCGTGTATGCCAGGGAGGAAGACGAGGATGGCACCGCTCTCAGACGTTTGGGCAATGTGGGCAATCGTAATGGCTGCCAGGCCCAATGGCACTAGCGCGTCGTCCGCGCTGTCTGCGTGCAAGGCGTCTTCACGTCCTGCAGTGGCGGCCTGGCCTTTCCAGTCAATCACGGAGTTCGTGGAGGTGTTCGCGTTTCCGGGCGTATCGCCGATGCCGCTCTTCTCAGCCCTGAGATATTGGAAAGTGTCCTTATCCGTACGTAAGAGGCCGAGCTTATGCTCGCCGTGTTTGTCTGTGATCGTCCCAAGAAAGTCGTCCAGGTAATGCTCTTGAACTGGAAAAGTCCTGCCCGGCACAGTCAGTGTTGGACAATCAGATGACTTCTCAGATGGCAAGCTGTCCCTGAAATATGCAGCGAACTGCTCCGGGTCTATTGTCGCACTCATCAAAACAACCCGGGGTAGCTTCTTTCCCTGCGCAGCACGGGCTGCCATTGTGTTCTTGAGCATGATCAAGAGGAAGTCGATTATGATGTCTCTCTCGTGGACTTCATCGATGACCAAGTGGGAGACATGGTCAAAAACTTCGTCTGGGGCATGCTGAAGTTGTTGAAGTAGGACGCCGGTTGTACAGTATAAAATGCTTCCACCGGGTTTAGGGAGCTTTGAATCAAACCGCACCCGGTAGCCGACGGAGTCCTGAAGTTGTTCAGCTCGCTCGCCCGCCACCCTTCGAGCCACCGATGTTGCCGCAATGCGACGAGGCTGTGTGCAGACGACGTTACAAGAGGCGCCGGTACCGTTCTCGATAGCCTCGTCCAGGAGGATCTGGGGTACCTGAGTCGTTTTGCCACTTCCGGTCGCCCCAATGATCACGCAAAAGACATTGTCGTGCACGATCTGTCTCACGCGAGAAGCATACTGGGCCATAGGAAGCTCGGAACGTGCCTGGCGAAGACTTTCCAACTCGGCACACGTCCTGTAATGATCCATTTGCTTCTTCAATTGAGAGGACTTCGTCGCAAGCTGGTCTGGTGTGAGAGCATGCCTGGGCCGAATTTCTCGTAAGACGTAATTGTCGACCTGTGCACCTGGGCTCCGGATTTCTGGCCATTCCAAGCTCTGGATATCATTCAACTCCCGTGTGACCTCGGGTTTGAGGACCACCTCCTGAGGACTGAGCTTGGCAAGGTACTTGCCATGACCTGCACGCAAAGCCCTGCTGAACTCGTCAAAAAGATGTGGCTTTACCCTGATGACCGATAGTGCGGCGACGAGATTCGCAGCCTTCAGCGTATGGGCTTTGCTTCTGGTTCTGGCCTCTAGCTTAAGCTTAGGGTAGAGGTGCTGTTTTCTAGGGCGTGGCTTGGCAATCCAGAAGGACCCGTCCTGTTTTAACCGCATGTCAAATTCGCCCAAGTTCTCTCCCGAGTCACGGCAGAACGCAAAGAAATCCTCGGCATTGTGGGTGCTGAGGGCATGTCGGTCCCTCACAACGACATTGTTACTGCCCTTGTTGAGATGGTACAGCTCAGCCTGTCTCTTGAACTCACGAGCCGCAGCCGGCTCGACATATGCTATCGCAGTCGCTTTTTTGATTGCCACGTCGATGCCATGTTCAGGCATCTTGATGGTGATTTCAAAGAAGCCCTTAGAGTCTCGAGTTTTGACAGTGGGGATGCAACGATAGCGTGCAGCATAGTTGTAAATGTCCAGGAAGGTGTCCTTCCCATCTGGAAACTCTTCTTTGCCGGGCATGCCATGAATCGTCAGCAAGCCCTTTGCACGCATCTTGGCCAGTGCATGCAGCACAGCAGCACGCGTGGCCCCCTCTTTTACGTAGTCATCGCCGGTGGCAACCAGGATGTTGTTGGGAGGAAAGTTGATGGTTATTTCAGTCCGCCAAAATTGCACGTCCGACTGTGAAAGTTTCCATTGGCTCTCAACGGTGCAAGTTCCACCAAGAGCTTCCACGGCTGGGAATATAGTTTTCGGCAGGATCGCTCTCGTGTACTCGTCTTTGTCCCCTGACGCTCCACGCAGCTTTGACAATTCCTCAGGCGTAGGCAGCTGCATTGTCCGCGACAGGTTCGGCACGGTGAAGTCCATTTCGCTCAACTCGTTCGAGACCCTAGCAGCATCTTTTCTTTTTTTCTTCGGGGAGGGAGTGCCCTGGGCCAAATCGCGCTTGGTATTGCCATCATAATCATCATCGCGTTTCGCTGACACAATCCCGGCTCGGAATGCTTTGACTGCCTTTCGTTCCTGTGTCTCCGTCTGTGCTTTGTGGCTTTCCTTTTCCTTTTTCGACAGGGCACGACCGAATCCGGAGGGTTTCGAGAACGACTTGATCGCAGAAGATCGCTTGGACCGATCCCAGTCGACATGAAGGGTAGGGCGAGGCAAGGGACGAGACAAGCAGAAATGCGGACTGCGCAATCTTATAGATCCGCGACTGGCCTGTAAATAACCACCATTGTCAGACAAGTAAAGTCACCGTGACATTGAAGAAACTGACTTGCAAAACTCACCATGGGAAACCTCATATCGGACAGGCAAGCGAGTGGAAGGACATCTTGTTGCAAAAAGATGTGCCTGTGGATGAGGACAACCAGCCTGTTTACCTGCGCATGATCTAGGGAAATTTAGAGGGTGCTCCCCAGTTTTGGGGTGCTATCGATAGCGATAATTTCTTGGTCATGGCTAATCGATAACGGATGGGGGCTTGGCCATAGCTTCGTGTGCGGAGCCAATAGCAGCCTCTATTGACTGAGGTCTTGGTCTCTGTGGTGCTGCACCATGTTCCAGTGCCGAAAGCATGCGAAATTTACAGTCTCTCTCTTGCTGCACTGCGTGAATGAGTTATGTAGGCCACAGCTTATAGATCACAACATGGCGAGCGAATCAGACCCGTAATGACTCCTCCATCAACAATCAAGTAGGCAGACACATTCTTGGTCATTGTCTGAGCCATGCCTGACTGAATTTGTCTATATACCCGGACGCCAAACGTCCTGGGACTCATCAACAACAATTGTTGTAGTCTTGATTCGCTTTGCTTATGCTCTATATGCTGGACCATGTTCCAATTATCCGCGTGCAAGGCAAACAATAAGCAGCTCATGATATCATATCTAGGTAAATGTCAATATTGATCCTGTTTGACATCACTGCCTCCGTCACAGCTTTGCTCCACAACACAGTTTGACGTGAATAATGGTGGCACAATGATGTTAAGAGCAGTCACAGTGTACTAGGTTTAATTTGAGGCTATAATATGAACAGGAGAGATCCCAGGCACCTTATCTGCTGCCAGGCGCCGTTATTGTCAGCCCCCACCGGTATGTGCGGGTCTTTACAGTACTTAAGCCACACAACCAACTATATACTTAATTTACTTAAAATATAGCCTTTTAAATCAGAAAAAAAAAGATATAAATAAGTTTAATTTTATTTAAAGTATATACAGTTTTTTTTTCTTATATTTTAATCTATTATAAGAGAAGATATAGACTATTTTCTTAAATTCTAGCTTTTTTTTTCTCTTTTAGAAATTCTCTACAATTTTAAAACTTGAGTCAACTAGCTTACTATATAGATCACATAGTAAACTATTTCTTTCTGTTCCCCCTTATTCTTCTTTTATAGCCTCCACACCACCTATTTAAATAGGAAAAGAAACCTATATATAAGGCTGATATACCCATAAATTAGACCCAGAAGAGCTCTTGGGAGCCTATTAGATTTATTGTATACTTTATTCTGCTAAGAAATCTGTTGTACCCCGGAGAATTCTAGCCAATCCATCCCCTGTTGACAACAACGGCGCCTGGCAGCAGTTATTGTCTCCCCTCGTACGAAAATACGTAAACGGATGCATTTAGGTTGCTGAGACTGTAAGTGAGTGACGTTTCGCTGGCGTATCTTCCCGTCCCTGCACCGTGCGGTGCCGAGGCACCGAGCCGACCAACGGAGATGCAGTCCCGGAAGTACCGGAATAGCTCGGAGCTTAAATGGCTCCTGGCTGGCAGACTGGCAGCTGGGCAGGCTGGGGCTAGCTAGGGCAGGCTTGGACAGCTAGTATGTACGAGGTAGATAAATACCTAGACATGGAGGGGTTCAGGGGCGCTCAGTCAGCGCCGCTTTGGAACAACTAGGCGGTGGTGTCCTGCCCCCCAATCGTATGGAAAGCTGTCATGAGCGGACACTGGTGGGGCTTGTCACTACGGCAATGCTGTGGAATACTCATGGCCCAGATTGACCATGGTGTCTTGGGTGTGTCTCTCTGCTGTCTGCTCCTGGGGCTATGACCAAGAGGACCCTCATCTGCGACAATGCTCGGCGGAAATGGGAATCGGCGTTGCTGTCTCAGATCGGCAGAGGCTCTTGGTCCCGGCCGCCCACTGGGCCCAGGAACAGCTACTCGCTGACAGGGGGAAGCTCCGTCAACCCCACTGGCCCCACGAGAACAACCCCACCCCCACCTCTGTCAGCCCCTCCTCGTGCTTCTCCTTCCACCCGATGCGATCTCACCCAGCATGTGGTGGTTTGTTCTCAGGTTCGCCGGCAGGCTGTCTTCTTGCTGTTGTTTTGCCATTGACTTGGCAATGTGCTTCTCTCGAGACGATGCTGGCGACGAGGAGCCCGCAAAACTGTCACTGTCATCAAGATCAATGTCTACTGACCATTGGAGCTTCACCGTCCAGCTTGTGCGACTTCGCTTCGTATCTGTATCCACAGATCTCACTCACAAATTAGGGAAGGGGGCATGAGAGATGGTTCATCTGGCTGTTTGATGGACCATGCCTCCTCCTACCAACTAACTGCGAGTTCTCTCGGAACAGCCAGAGCTCGTGGCTTGCATGTGGAAATCCTGCGCCGGGAGCGGCCACTTGTTACCACCACGGCAACCTGCTCTCGGTGTGGGCGTCTGCATTCGGGTATGACCGCTCACTGAGACATGTTGCTGGGCACACACATTAGATGATCAGCTGAGTGTTTTGAGGGAAACCTCTGAACAAATAACAATGGCTTTCCTGTTGTCGCCGGAAAAAGATCAGATATAGCCCTCCGGATTTGGACATCCCATTTTCTCTGCGTGGCTGGTAATTTGAGGCACTCCAGGGCTGCGTTTGGCCAACCGTGCTGCATGCCACTTCCAACTCCAATGGCCAATCAATGTGCCAAGCCATTGCCAATACCTGCAATTGATATCTCGCCCGACTTGTTGCGACGGTTGGTGGTCATTGTCGTCGGGTGTAACACGGGCCTGTTTCGTCAGGCTGCGGCGCCCAGCTCGGGTTGGGTGCTGACGGAGGTTGCAGTGCGGCGGAAGTGCGGGATATCCGCTGCTTACCAGAAACATTAACCGCGCGCAAGCACTGCGTTAATTTTGATCTGATGGTAATTCCTCCCAGTTCTCCATTGTGAAAGGTTGGACAGCATACGCGACCACAATTGCACTATTTGTTTTGTTGTTGCTAGCCCATGTGCCACCAGCAGAGCAGAGTTCGGTAGTGGGCGCGGATACGTCAGGTCTGGGGCATTTTTAGCTCCATTATGAAGTCAACTCTCCATTCCTAGTGGAGCAGAGGGACCGACGCTTGAAGCTGTTGTGGACCGGCGGGTGGGCAGTCAGTCAGGTCCATACATCAATGATGTCACTAGCTCCCGGAGGACCAAAGGGAGGAATGGGATGGGATGGCTCTCAGGAACCGAAATTGAGGCTGGCAGAGGACTGGAGGGTGGTTAGAGTTGTGGGCATTTCCCATCAAGGTACCCAGGTGTTGCTCCCCATCCTGGATTCCCGGCAATTTTCTGGACCACAGTCTGCTCATGTATATTAGAGTTGGTCACCCATCCTCACTGTTTCCCATGTCTCGTAGACTTTTACTCTTCTCTCAACATCTCAACAATCCCATACCTAAGATACCCATACCACTTACCCGTACCTCAAGATCACCATCACCGAGAACCTCACAAACAACATCACCCTTCCACACCACCACACCAGCCAAAATGCCTCAGCAACCCGCCGCCGCCTCCAGCCTCAAGGACCTCTTCTCCCTCAAGGGGAAGGTGGTCGTCGTCACCGGTGCCTCCGGCCCCAAGGGCATGGGCATCGAGGCCGCACGAGGATGTGCCGAGATGGGCGCCGACGTGGCCATCACCTACGCCTCCCGCAAGGAGGGCGCCGAGAAGAACGTCGAGGAGCTCACCAAGGAGTACGGCACCAAGGTCAAGGCCTACAAGTGCAACGTCGGCGAGTACCAGCAGTGCGAGGACCTGGTGCAACAGGTCCTGAAGGACTTTGGCAAGATTGATGCCTTTATCGCCAAGTAAGTTTTGGCTACATCCCGTTTCGCTACCTTGATTTTTTAGACGCATGGACATCAAAATGAGGAACCATGAGAAGGCACAGCTAACACTTATCTCTCTACAGCGCCGGCGCCACAGCCAACACCGGCATCATCGAGGGCTCCAAGGAGGAGTGGGACCGCGTCATCAACACCGACCTCAACGGCACGGCATACTGCGCCAAGGCGATCGGAGCAGTCTTCAAGAAGCAGGGCCACGGCTCCCTGGTCATCACCGCCTCCATGTCTGGCCACATCGCCAACTTCCCGCAGGAGCAGACCTCGTACAACGTCGCCAAGGCCGGCTGCATCCACATGGCGCGGTCGCTGGCCAACGAGTGGCGAGACTTTGCCCGCGTCAACGCCATCTCCCCCGGCTACATCGACACGGGCCTCAGCGACTTTGTCGACAAGAAGGTCCAGAAGCTGTGGCACGACATGATCCCCATGGGCCGCGACGGCCTCGCCAAGGAGCTCAAGGGCGCTTATGTCTACCTTGTTTCTGATGCTAGCACGTACACCACTGGTGCTGACCTCGTGATCGACGGTGGCTACACCTGCCGGTAAATGCTCTCGTATGAGCGGCTTTAGTTGGATCCAGTAGGATGAGGCGATTTGTATTTCCTGTATAATAGGTAGGATACTAGGAAAGGGTGGGAGAAAAGCGTGGACGAGTTGATGCGATACGACATGAAAAATTCAAAAAGTTTACTCAAATCAAAGATTGTTTCCCTATGCTGTGTTGTGAGATGAAGCTGTCACCAAAGTGAGTGAGTGGCTGTTTCATGCGTGTGCCTGGTGAACGTAGGGTCGGAGGCGGTTGTTCAAGCGACGCCCCCACCTCAATTGATGCGGCGTTTGTACCCAATCTTTGAGGCAATTGCGAAGTGTGTCAACATGTGGTAGCTTCTTATCAGCCTCTGTTTACCGACATGCTGGGAGCTCAATGGCATCGTGCACACAACAGCCAAATCAGGCCTGGCAGAACTGCTTGGTTGAAGCTTGAGCTCAGGGAGATGAGCTGGGGACGAAGCTGGGCTTCACGATGGCGGGGTTGGCGGGGTAGCTCGAGTCACTGCAATTGTTAGAAACCGTCAACGTCACCGTTACCGCCACGACACAGCGTCCGTTTGTACCGTCCCTCACCCCTTCACAATTTACTTTCAGACGGGCGCATCGCATCATCAAAACATCACAGCTACAACATCGTTTCCATTTCCGCCTCACTGACAATTGAAACGGCCCCAAACCCACTACAAACTTCAATCAAAGCCACGACGAGCCCCTGCAACCAAAACACAGGCAGGACAGTCAACACTCTGCTCTCAAACTGTTGATGCCCCTTCGCCTCCGTCCCTCCATCGCGTCCACCGCTACTAGGCGTCTAAACCTCCTAAGCAACACCCTCCGTGCCCCACCCGCACCCTCGCGACCCTTCACGATGACGAGCAAGACCCAAGAACCCATCATCACCTCCATCGACGACCTGCCCATCGCAGACGCAAAATGGATCACCCTCAAGAAGATCTCCTACACAGACCAGACAGGCAAGCCGCGCACATGGGAGGTAGCCACACGGAAAACCCGCTCCGAGAAGGCCGGCGTCGACGCGGTGGCAATGGGCAACATCCTGCTCCCGCCCCCATCCCAGCGCGACCAGAAACCCGCCTCCACGCTGCTTGTCATCCAGTACCGCCCGCCGCTGGACGCGTACACGGTGGAGTGGCCCGCGGGGCTGATTGACGCGGGCGAGGACGCCGAGACGGCCGCCGTGCGCGAGTTCCACGAGGAGACGGGCTACGAGGTCTCGAAAGTGCTGAGCGTTAGCCCCCCGCAGGCGGCGGACCCGGGCATGACCAACGCCAACATGCAGCTTGTCATGGTGGAGGTGCAGCTTCCTGAGGGCGAGGAGATGCCGCAGCAGCGGCTTGAGGACGGCGAGCATATCACGCGTGTTGTGGTTCCGCTTGCGGATCTGTACAAGCGGCTTGTGGAGTACTCTGGTAGGGAGAGGCATGTTGTTGCTGCGAAGCTGTTGCACTTTGCGCAGGGTATGGAGTTCATGAAGGAGCAGAAGTATTTCTAGAAAGCTGTCACTCGTGTGTTTCAGGCGGCAGCTGTCACCTACACTACTCTGCTGGAACAAGCGCTGGAGTTGAGGGCATCAAGCGGACGGTCATCTTGAGATAGACACAGGTACAGGGGCAGATACAAGTACGGACGGATACAGGAGACCATGCTCTATCAACTTCCTGAATTAAGAAACAAACATGATCGTCCGTCTGGTTGAATACGCAGTACAGTCCACCCACACATTCATCCACCCCAATTCAAAGACGGACAAGTAACCGCTCCTGGATGTCGACTGGCCCAGCACTACAACGAGACACCTCCGTCAGTTCGAGGGCAACTCGGCGGCCTGGCTGCCATGGTCAGGCAACTCAGCAATTATACCCTCCCCGTGCCGCCTCGGCTTCTCGAGCCCGACACCGCTCAACGACGTGCTGCCCGTGGAACTCCGCGAGGCGATGGTGTACGTCGTCAGGGGACTGACGCTGTCCGGGGACATCGGGCTCGGAGACGACGACGACATTGCCGACACCCTGCCCGTTGTCGACACCTCACCTGCGCTCCGCTGTTCGCCCACAAGAACAGACGACTTGCCAGCGCTGGGGCTTGGAGAAGTTACCACCGCCTTGGCTGCTATGCTTTCACTTTTCCCCGTAACCAGCCTCCTCGGAAAGCCCGAGATGGGCAATGCGGCGCACGTCGTCGTCGCACCGGAAGTGTAAGGTGTCATCTGCAGCGTGAGCGAGATACTCGTCGCTGTGTCCTTCTTCTCGTCTGCCGTGGTGATTCTCAGGGGCTCTATGTCGAAATATCCCGCTGTCTCCATTTCGAGGATGAAAGCATCCGAGAGGATGATCTGCCGCCGTTGTCTCGTACCACCGTCGATGTCATCCTCGATCAGGAAGTACGGCCAAAAGTCGCCCATGCAGCACGACTTTAAAAATGAGCCGAGCGCCATGAGCTCTGGAGAGGACTGTCGGAAGCGGCAGAAGATGGTTCCTGTCTTGGAATCAGCAATGGTCGGTATAAATACGGGCCTACCGGGTGAGCACCAACCTGTGCAAGTATATCCTACCGGGCTCTGCTTTGTCGACCCAGCCTCCGCCTCAAAAAAGAACGTGCTTGCTACTAGCCGGTGCGCAGCCAAAGTAATGCTGCCCACCATCTCCTCTTGCTGGAGCGCCCTCTCGACATCATGCTCCAGCTCCTCCATCCTCTGCGCGTCTTCGAACCTGGGTATCTGCGAGGCTAACAACTCGGGGCATATGCGGCTGTACCGGCTGCCATGCATCTCCCCCCGCCCAGCCACGAACTCATCCCACGCAATCTCGCATCTCCTGTGGTCATACAACCCATCGCCCCTACTTGGTGCTGCCTGATCTTGCCCCTGCTCCTGCGCCTTCTCCTGCGCTGACTGCCTCGGCGCGAACGAGAGGAGCAGTGGCGTTTTCATGTCGCGCACAAAGATACCCGTCTGCACGAGGCTGTTGCTGTCGGACGCGCCGGTCGGTGCCGTCTCCACGCGCTTGTAGTTGCCCACGCCGCCGCGGCCCGACCGGAGGATCTGGCCGCTTGCGACGGGCATGGTCGCGCTCTTGCTCAGGTTCGGCCGGCGGGAACCTGATATCGACGAGATATCCGTGCTCGCGATGGATCTGGACGAGCGTGACGATGGCCTTGCCGAGTTGTCTGAGACGATCTGCTCGCCCTCGACCCTGCTGGTTCCAATCGAGAGCATTAGGTCTGGCGGGAGGTCTGCCACGTCCGGCCATATCGATCTCGTCTCGGTGTAGGCGACCTTGGCTGGGCATCCGTGCGACTTCGACCCGTCGACGTACTCGCTGTTTGTCTCTGGTGCCACGAATGGCTTGAAGAAAGGCGATGCTGCTGATGTTGCCCGAGCTCTTTGGATGCACAAGTCAGATATCGGTAATTTTTGTTTCATACCCCTCGGAAATCAAAAAAGAAACGTGATTCGACTTACACTTCCCACACACTCAACTCCTTGGACGGCACATTTGACCGGATGAACTGGTACGGGGCGGCCTTACCCGACGGATCAGGCCGGTTGTAATTGGCAAAGACGACAGACTCGAAGGCAGTAGTGGCCGTCACAGCCACCTTGACCGACGTGTTCAGGTTGTGGCGAGACCGCGCGCCACCAAAGAAGGGCGTGTCTGAGAAATATCTCTTCAGTATCCTCTCCAGTGGCTGGGTCTTGAACACGCTGCCGTGGTACATCTTGGATAAGGTGCCGATCAAGGGGACCTTCTGCATCTCTCGCGGCGTGAAGGCCTCCCTGCAAATGTCCCTGAACTTTTCTATGGTTGCCTCCACGGTCCACCGCTTCACTCCTAGCCCGATGGCAATAATACCGCCTGTGCTAAATAACGCAAGAGTGACAGACGTCAGGCACTGGTTCCAGTTGAAAGCTCAAAGGTATTGCCCAGGGGAAAAAGCATGACTTACTTTGTCCCAACCATCAGGTCAAAGAACAACTGGATAGGCAGCCCCGGCCCAAGCACTCTCTCGATCTCCCTGAGCACGCGCAACTGAGTAATTCCCCTGACACCACCGCCATCAAGACACAGCACCCTCACGCCCGCCCTCGCCGGCTTGACAGCCACCACCCAAGGCGGCTCAGCAATGACGTCGCCGACATGCAGCGGGCACCGGCTGATCTCGACACACGTGCGCGAAGTCCGCGTGCCGTACAGCTCCAGGCAGGGGAGGCACAGGACGTGGCCGCAGGGCAGGGCGCACTCGGGCAGCTCGCGCAGGCACGACAGGCAGGCCGAGTGGCTGACGAAGGCGGTGGCGCCGCCGGCGCCTAGGACCCGGTAGAAGTCGTTGAGGCGCTCGCGGTGCATCAGGGATGCGGTTATCAGCTCTGTCTGGGAGGGGAAGGCCTGGCTTAGCTTTGACATGGCGGCCTCGATGGCCTCGAGGCTGCGGCGGACTTGGGCTATCCATTCTTGGCTGAAGGTCTCTGGGTTGAGGGTCGACTGGTAGCTGCCGTTTGCTATTACTTTTCCTTGGGCGTTCTGGTGGCCTTTTGGGTTGTGGCCTGATCTGGGGTTATGTTAGGTTGGGTGGTATTTCCTCGCCAGATCTCACCACCCACCATATTCCTGAGGTCCCGGGGACATTTAGAGACTCACCTCACATTGCAGCACCTGCCGGCATCCCCAAAGGCCGGGTTCGAGAAACTGCATGGCCAATACATATCCGCAAAGGTCTGCAGAGCCCCGGCGCACGGCTTGGCGTACTTGTCATCCAGCAGCCTCGTAGCCGTCCCGAGCAGGTTCTGCCGCACGGCATCAAGCATGATGCACGAGGCTATCATCGGCGCCATCGCCAGGAATATCCGCCTGGCGTCTTCCTTCAACGCCTCCTGGGTCGAGTTATCCCTGACGGCAAGCGCGAGGCTCAAAACATTACCCTGGAAGTTCCGAGCGATGGGGAACTTCCGCAGCGCCTCGCGCACAAAGTCGAACGGGGCGTCGAGGCTCTTGGTGAAGTGGTCGTACGCAGCCTGCAGGTAGACCTGCAACCTCTCCGCCGAGGCGAGCATGCGCAGCTGCCGCTTGGCCGCGTGGCTGGCGGTGCACCGACCGCGCACGAGCTCCATCAGCTTCCCGGCCTGCTCGTCCATGAGCATGTACGACCCGCCCTTGTGCGGCACGCGCACCACGCTGACGGAGGCATAGTAGCACGCCAGCAGCGCCGAGGTGTCGCCGATCCTCCGACCCCTCCGCGCCCACCCCGCCACGTGCTCCCGCAGCGCCGGCTCGCGGTGCACGGCGCCGTGGATGTCGGAGAGGAGCCGCTCCGTCGCCGTGGCGACGTCCCACTCGCCCTCGTCGACGCCGCCCTCGGTCGCGTTGAGGACGATCACAGCGTGGGGCAGCGCCGGCTGGTTCAGCGACGCGTCGATGCTCCGCGCGCCCCACTGGACCAGCTTCTCCAGCACCGTCGACTCGAAGGCCCGCGGGTTGCGCAGCACGAAGACCACCACGTCTGAGAAGGTGTACAGCACGCGTGGGTATAGCTGCGAGACTGCGTATTCCCTCTTGCGCGTCTGGGGCGTCTTGGCCCATGCTATGGCTCGCTTGGAGCTGTGGCGGGTCCTGATGTATCTCCTCCCGTGGTCGCCCTCGCCCGATGCCGTCGGCTCGTAAGGGGGTGGAGCTGCTGGGGTCGTTGAGCGTGTGCCTGGTCTTGGGTCCTGGGACTGGTGGTGGTGTCTCAGCTGTTTCGGCATGGCCTCCCCGCCGTTGAGGCCCTCACAGTCCACAAACAGGAGCGGGGTTGTGCTGAAGGCGCTGGATGGGTCCGCGTAGATGTGTACGTCGCCCGTGGTCGCGGTGCGGTCGTGGTTGGACGATGTCACTGGGGAGTAGTACCTGGACCCCTCTACGGAGCCCGAGGCCTGGCGGTCAATGAGCATTTTGATAAGCGTGCTCTTACCCGCACCTGTGGGCTGGTCAGACACAGTGTCTTTTCATGAGACTCTCATCGATATCTGGGGTGACAGGCCCAACTCACCCGTCTCTCCGATCACAGACACCAGTTGCGGATAGATGTCCGTCGACCCATTGGCCACGAGCTCGCTCATGATGGCAGAGAACCTGCCATAGTCGTAGAACATGGACTGCCCTGACGAGTCGCGGCCGAAGCCGAACCAAGTGGTGTCCTCGTCCTCCAACAGCTCAAACGCATGCTCGGCCTCTGTCCGTGTCGGCTCGAGGATCTGGCGCAGGGTGTGCACCACAGCTGGATCCGCCTTCTCATGCGGCTTGCCATTCCTATCAAGTGTAGAAAAATCAGACGTCGTGGCTCTGCGGAATTGACCTTTGCGTCTATCTTGAGACTTACCATCCTACAGCGCCTGGGGCATGCAGGACCCATTGCGACCAACATGGCTCACAGAATGCGAGATTGTTACACTGCTAATGGTCAGCATCTATCACGCTCAGGGCCTTTCGACCATCTTGTGCAAGCACTTGGTTGGACTCTACCTGGACGCAAGTGAACCTCTTCTTCTCCGTGGCGCCGCAGGTCTGGCAAGGCTGAACCTCGGGAATAGACCCGGTCATGATGTGGCTTATACAAACACAGATTTCAAGCACGGTGCTGAGCCAGTTTGGCTCATTTTAGGTAACAGAAACTGGCCGGGTTGGGTTCGAAGTGGTTCCTGACACATCCACGGGAGGATCATTAGAAACCTTTTTTCCATCGAGCCGCTTAGTAGTGATCTCCACCCCTCGAGTCTGCTGTGTTTCCACGTGTTCCGTTACACAGTATAAGACATGCAGGCTTGGCGCAGCTATGGTGGTCAGAAGTGCTGCTTCGAAAAAGCACACTCATCGCCGGCTCAGCTGAGCCCTGTGAGCGCTAGAGCCGAAGGAGATGGGTGTTGGCGTACCGACCTGCATAGAGGGCTACCTGCAATCTTCCGGATAAGGATGGGGACTTTTAGAGGCCCGGAAGGACGAGCCGGGTAAGATTTCCTTTTCTTGGGCATTGCTGGCTCTTCTCAAATTGTTAAAGCTATTTGTAGCACTTGAGCTTATCTTGCAAAGACAGCTAAGTGACTGATGTGTTGAGATCATTTCTTGGTTTATCGTCCATTTTCTTTTGGTCATGTTGTAGTGATATCCTACAAAAGAGACTCTCTGTAAGATCATTAGCAGTCTCATTGAATCATGTTAGCATACCTTCAGTTGACCAAATGATCCAAAGCCACACGAGGTGCAGAACTTTCTCATTAAACGTCGACAGCATATGTAAAACTGATAGGATAGATATCGAAGCACATTGGATCACATCCGAAGAACATAGTCCTGGGAGGGAAAGGCATATCATATCGTACTGCTCACCTTTTGTCTAGCTACATTTGCCTACATGGTAAGTACATGGGTCATATGTTTTGCTTTTGTGAAGAGATCTAGGATAACGTGGAATGCATCAATTTTCTTGTACAGCGCTTCATAATACACCGAATCTCGTTTCTGCAGCTAATTCCCTCGCGGTTCTGTCACTGAGAGCGGAGTGTAGCACATCACTTTGTGTCGGTTCCCGACTGAAGGTCTCAGCTATCTCGGAGATCCTGGGCCGACAACAATGACACCAAGGCATACTATGGACTATATCGCCACCCGGTCAATATTCCACGGTCCAATTGAGTCCTACAGTCCAATGCTTCGGCACCATCTCATGTTCAAAACTCTCATGTTCAGAGAATCCTCGAGGGATCACAGCCCCCAAGCCGCGCACTAACAGCCTTCCCATCAAACACAATCTCACTAACAAGCTTCCCCGTGCCCGGCGCGTTCTGGATGCCCCAGCACGTGTGACCCGCCGCAACAACAACCCCATCATGCCCAGGAACAGGCCCGATGAACGGCCCCCCCTGCGGCAGGTAACACGCCTGGCGCGCGAGGACGTCGCCGTCCCTCCCGAGCTCGTCGCTGACGGCCCCTACCTGGGCGGCGATGTCGTCGCAGCGGGCCCGGTCGACCTCGACCCCTTCGGTCGTCAGGGGCAGCGGCACGGCGGAGTCGGTCGGCCCGCACGCGTAGGCGGTGCCGTCTGGCCGGGCGTAGATCTCCGGCTCGACGGTCTGGGCCCGCCTGAGGGGTTTCTGCTGCGTTGAGGAGGGGAAGCCGGCTGGGAGGGCGATGGAGGTGAAGAGTGCGTAGGGGGAGACGGGCTTGGGCGTCTTGATTACTATCGAGTGTGCGCGGGACGACTGGACGGGGATGTTGGGGAGCAGCCGTGAGGTCCATGGGCCGGCGGCCACAATGCAGTCTGTTGTTGGGAGTTGTTCGTCCTTCCCGTCCTTGGTGTATGTCACGCTCTCCACGTGGCCGTTGCTGCCCTTCGTGATGGCCGTGACCCTCGCCCCGGTGACGATCCTGACGCCCTTCTCCTCGGCGAGCTGCGCCATGCCCCGCGTGAACAGCTCCGGATGGACCTGCGCCGTGTCGTCGGGCGTCCCCATGCCGTCGTAGGCGACCAGCGACTCTTCCGTGTCGAGCCAGTCCAGGTCCTCGGGCGCCCCGAGCGTCTTGAGCTTGCTGATGGCCCTCCTGTGGTCCTTGTGCAGGCCCCTCGTCACCCCCTCGGTGTCTCCAGCGTCGGGACCTCCCTCGGCGGACCTTCTGCCTCCTAGACCACCCAGCATCCGCGCCTTGCACTCGACCTGGCTCGCGTAGCACCGCCGGTAGCCCCACCGCGCGGCGCCGTCGTGCTCCTTGGCCAGCTCATCGTGCAGCCTGAAGCTGAGCGGCACGATGTTTGACGGGAAGGCCCACCTGGCCAGCAGCCCGCCTGCCTTGCCGCTCGACCCGCCCGCGATGCCGTTGTGTGCGGGGTTGATCTTCTGCGCCCGTGCCGGATCGACCAGGGTGCCGGGGTCGGTGATGCTGTCCTCGGTGCGGCCGCCGCTGTTGGTGGATGCGGCTTCCAGTAGGGTGATGCGGTGAGTCGAGGGCGAGTATGATGGATGGCGGGTGAGAAAGTACGCCGTAGAGCAGCCGATTATACCGCCACCTATGATGGTGATGTCTCGCTGTCCGGCGGAAGACATGGTGGAGAAGCGCGGGTTTGAGCTTAGAGAACGGCTGAGACGGGCGATTGATCTGCTGTGCATCAAAAGCTTGTAGGTCTTTGCAATGCAAATCAAGAGACTCTCAATTTGGGGGTTGGCGGATGTCTATGGTACTTGACGATGTCCGACTCAAAAATTGAAGGGTGAGCGTTGAACTGACTCTACGTCATACCATGATCGCTCCACCAGGGAGCTTGCCACAAACAAGCAAATCCTCGTATTAGAACAATTACACATCAACAGAAATGATTATAAAAGCCACAAGTATATATTTCAAGTTTTTATTACGGCTTTATTGAAGTTGTGTTATATTATAATAAAAGGTAAAGTGGGCATCGCTAAGAAGCAAAAACCTTAGTTCACATTTTAAGAGTGGTTGTGTGGGGAGAGCTTAGTAGATCACGATTAGTGGTGACGGGGTACCAATATTCTGCTAGCAGAGCTAAGACTAGCTAGTAGTCTGCACGGAACTTATCTAACTCCCTTGGCTCGAAGTTCAACAATGCGAAGCTGTCCGAGGCGACCAACTTGATGTTCCGCTGGTACTAGAATGCAATCGCATTAAGTATGGGAGGCGGATTTCCGGGCGAGTCGATGGTTTACTAGAGGCCGGACGCTCCAAGAACTCCTGGCATTTATTTGTATCAAATGTCTTCCGAGGGAAGGCCATCGACTTGGCGACGAAAGGTCTCTCGAGCAGGAAATGCATGAGATCACAAAAATTGATATAGGATGTCAAGACCGTCACTTTCAACATCAAATACCTGTGCTGGCGATCACAAGACCATGAGAGATGGGCGTGTTCTTCCTACTCACTAAATGAAAAGCTTGTACGACACAGTTATTACCTGATTTCGTCATGGTAGCGCATTCGTAGCTTCGTTCAACAGTTTGGTCCATCTCACATTGTCCTACTTGAGTCCGAAAGAATTATAATTTCAACGTTTCGAAAAGCCAGCTCCTCCTTCAAGTTGCTCTGCTGAAAAGCTTCACACATTTCCTCCGCAAATGTCGTGCCCATGGCGCTCTGAATTTCTGCAAAAGTTGAGCGACTGACTGGACTGCCAGGATTGGCCTGGTAGTCAACCCGAATCGACCTTTTTGGGACCTTCTGTATCTCTAGGCGTACGAGCAAAGAGGATACGGCCCCCGCGTTGACATGTGGCAAGTTAATGATTCGTGCCACTGATGGCAGT
The DNA here is from genome assembly GCA_014872975.1 of Diaporthe citriasiana. NCBI lineage: Eukaryota > Fungi > Ascomycota > Sordariomycetes > Diaporthales > Diaporthaceae > Diaporthe > Diaporthe citriasiana. The sequence continues at coordinate 79,605 of JADAZS010000180.1, forward strand.
GGTGTTAAAAGCTGATTGCTTGACTAGGTACTCTCTTTGAGTCAGAGCCATCCATCGAAATTGAGTGTGTGGATCAATCAGTTTTACATACCAAATCGAATGTAGGGCCATCGAGTAAGTTCCGCGACGGTTCATTGCCTTTAAAGTGGGCATAGAGGCAACGTTCCAGTTTACAGTATTGACCATGATTGAAGTAGCTGCAGGAGGCTTCAGAAATTGCCATGTTTGCATCAGATGTGATGAGCAGGATGTGAGCTGAAATGTCTACGCTGTTCCATCAAGTTGATAGTTCAGGTTGCTCGTTTTGCACGGGGCCTGTCCCGCACGGGGTGGATGAATCGAGAGAAGGAGGGGAAAGAAACTGCGGGGAATCTCTGTTAGGTTCTACTCATTTAATGAATCGTTTGTTCACTGGTGGTCCGCCAAGCCACAGGGCATTTGAAACAATTCAGTACGCTAATAACATGCTGTGTGACGTGACAATCACCACCCCTTTGTTTAGCAAGGCGTTCTTAAGACGACCCTTTAATCCTGGGGACCTTGAACTTAGAGCCGTCCCTGCTTTCTGGGTCATGCCGGACGAAATTGAGCATTGTGAGCATGCTCATGGTAAGAAACCTTGGCAGATGCACTGGGACAGAAAATAGAAAATGTTGTGTTGTCCCCCAGGTCTGTCACATTCCGGCACCCGTCCAAGTCGCATGGCAGTCTGTCGGGTTCGGCAGGCCGACGTCCAAACCTATGATCTCTTCTTTTTTTGTTACACGGAGGCACGCCTGGCTCACAATGTTATTTCAAGCCTTTGAAACTGTTCACATTGTAATTGAATATTGTATTGGATGGATGTACATTTTGCCGGTCTGAACACATGTTTTCCCTCCCTCATGAGCCACCTGAAGTCGGTGGCAGGATCAGTTGAGGTTCCGTTCTGCCTTCTTGTACGGACAGTAGATGATTATTTCCAAAGCAATGTTGCTGGGCAATAGCATTCGATGCATACCTCGTGTCCCCTGGCCGTGTTTACGCTAAAGATACAAATCTCATTAGTTCTCACTCGCTGACATACCACAAGACGGATCAACAGACTTGTCTACAGCCCCCGCCTTCGTTAATTCACGGCCTCTTTGAAACGTGATTATCCTCTTATCAATATTCCAGCAATCATGGACGGAAAATCCGCTGTTTTTATCGCAGCCTGGGAGCCATTGTTAGTTACCTTGGCAGGGGAACGGCAGACACGGTCTTATCTAAACACAACGCCTTCATGTTGTTAAAGTTGTGGTTGTTTCTCTCTATATGATGTCCTGTTCATACTGCGGTACTTGAATACTTAGTGAGATAGGCAAGTAGGTAATGTATCTTCGTAGTTCCTACTTAATTAGCTTGCCGTCATTAACTCCTATCACTCATGCAGGGCAGAAGTGTACATTACACATCAATAGCGTTTTGCTGTTGATGCGCCACGATAGGAAGCAGTAAAGGTCTCAAAAGACGTAGCCTGTTTACATAGATATAGTGATCATTGCATACACCTCACATAAAAGCTTTAGCCTGAGAACACTTCTTGTAAAAATTCCCTAAATTCTTTCCTTACAGTTCAAGTGATTCAGCACCAGTGTGGTGTGCACACTTCTGAGTTTGCTACGACGAACATATAACGAGTTCCCAAAGGCATCTAAAAGGATAAAATGTGCGGAGCAGGGTTGGCTAAAGATTAATCATTGGAATAGAGATAAGATACACAGTCCGATGCATTAAAGGTTAGGCAGGGGAGTGTATTTGCTGATGCTTCTCGAATCTTAAGATTTGTCGAGCCCAACCCCTGCAAGGTTGCCAAGTGCAACTTGAAAACACATCAACCCGTTGCCGAAGCACGCCATCTGCTAGTCCAATGGAACACGCGACTCTTATCTGCAACGGGACATATAGATCAACATGCAATGGGAAGGTACATACTGATTGCACAAGCTGTCTCGAAAAGTATATTGACATGTCCGCTCCTCTGCCCGTTTCTCCCATCCCACGTAACGGGTGTCTGGTAACCCACGTGGCTTTGATGCATTGTGCATCCACTGCTAACCATCGATCTGCCTATCACTCCCGATCACGTGGTTTATTATTCATATTCCTGACTGCCAATATCATGTCATCTTCGGACAGGCATGCCGCAGAAGATGCGCGGCCGACAGAGGGTACGAGTGTTCCAGGTAGGCAATCCCAAGCACATCTGTCCCCTACATGAACTAATTGACCAGCCAAATGGTATCGAACTCCCTTCTACAACGCTACAGTCCTCGGATTCTGTAGTCTGGCTGCTCCCGGCCTGTGGGGGGCCATGAATAGTCTGGGAGCTGGCGGTGGCCAAGCACCGTATCTGGTCAACACCGCCAACGCACTTACTTTCTGCCTCATGATAGTGTCCTGCTGGCTCACGAGCTCACTCGTGAAATATATCGGAATCAAAGGAGCACTTGTGGTCGGGACCGTTGGGTACGCACCGTACAGCGCCGGCTTATACCTCAACAACAGATACGGCGTGGAGTGGCTCGTCATTCTCGGCGCTGCTCTCTGTGGCATATCCGCAGGAGTATTCTGGGCTTCAGAGGCCGCAATAGCGATTGCATACCCTGAACCTAGAAACCGCGGACGTATGATCGCATACTGGATCACCTGGACCTGCGTTGGGCGAATTCTAGGCGGAGCTATCAACCTCGGATTGAACACAGACCGCAACACTGCGGGCCAGGTATCATGCACGGTGTATCTGATATTCATCGCAATCCAATCTTTGGGCCCATTTGTAGCCCTACTTCTGAACCGACCTTCCAGAGTTCAGCGCTCGGACGGAAAACCAGTCAAGTTGGAAATTTACGACAATCCGTGGCAGGAAATCAGATCGACGACACGAGCTTTCCTGAATCCGAAGTTCTTACTCCTGATTCTATGGATCGGCCAGGGTGTCTACTCGGAGGCTGTGTACTACACATATATCGCTCTTTGGTTTAGTGTACGAGCCCGTTCTCTAGGGTCGTTCCTCTCCGGTGTTGTCGCAATCATTGCCACCAACTTGCTAGGAGTATGGTTAGATCAAAACCACATCGCCATCAAGAAGAGAGCTCGTTGGGCATTTGTTGTCATTATGGTGACCCAGGGGGCCTGGTGGATCTGGCTCACCATCAATGTCACCGAATATCAACGCACTGCACCACTCTTCGACTGGTCTGATGCAGGCTTTGGCAGGGCTTTTGGTCCATTCATATTCCTTGTTGCCGGATTTCAACTCAATTACAACTTCGCTTTCTATCTCATCGGCCAAATCTCGAAAAGCCCTCAGGAGACTATCCGTCTCGCTGCCCTCTTACGTGGTACAGAGTCGGCGTGGCAAGCCCTAAGCTACGGGCTCAATGCCATTCCAGTCTTTGCAAGTGTCGGGGGAACATACCTCAACTTTGGAATCTGGGCTCTCGCCTTGTTCCCCGCGTGGCTGGTTGTAAGCAAGATTGGAGTCGAAACCTCTAGCGGCGAGAGCGGAGCCGCACTGGAAGAGCACGGCGAGGATTGGGTCGACAAGAGCCGCAAAACATAAGGTGCCATCTAAGCTGGGAAAGGGCGCGTACTCTTCGAGAGACTGCTTGTTTCGGGGTGAAATTCATCTTACGCATACAGGAAACAATAGAAAATAGTGCCAACAAATGAAAATCTAAGGTACCATTTCCTCAGGGCCATGCCACTCATATATGATTCTCGGGGTAACTCTTATCCACCTTCCGCATCACATAGCATAATCAGATGGTGACGGTTTACACATATCCTAGAGGGAAGCTAGGAGCCCTATTGTGCGCCCACAGATTCCTGGCTGGAGCCGTGCATCCTCTGCTGAAATGGCCGAATGACCCCAATTTGACGCAAATTGGTCGATGGAACTCTGGACCAAACTCATTCAGAATTTTCTTAACAACCCTTTTCGCTGTCTGGCTTAATGATGTAGAAAGATGAGGTTTTGGTATGGGCCTCAAGTGCCTCAAGAGCTGAGCCTGCACTGAGAAGATACACAAGGTGTGCGGTATCCTCAGATTCCACTTTACACGGTGGGAAGACTGGTGTCCTTCTGTGTCATGCCTGCCTTGACCCCTATATCATGCTCTTACAAGGGCAAGGCACCTCACCCGGTTATTCTCGCATTCGGCCGCCGGCTGTGGCGTATTCGTCTGCAGAGGCTGTCTGCGATACAGGGCCAAATCAAAGTGCGTGCCATCAGGGATTCAGCGAGCTGAAAAGGGGCGGCCCCAAGATGCTAAAATTGGCTAAGAGAGATGTTAAACGAGGTTTCTTGGCTTGAAGCAGCCCCGAGCCTCGTCTCCCGTCGACGCCAGTGTGTGCCCATTGATATTTTCAGGTCACAGGGTGAAAGAGAGAAAGCTGTACCTCCGGTACAGCTCCATTCGCAAGGAAGTACAGAAGAGGAACGCTGCCGAGGGAAAGGAGCGTAAGGCCTTCTGCAGCTTACTGCATCGCCACCGCAAACAAGAGAGCCTGGCTGAAGGATTCGGACCCCCCCCCCCCACAACCAAAAAAACAGAGAGACGGACAGAACAACGTCTGAGCCACAAGCGGAGATTGCGAATTCCGCCTGAAGCGGAATCAGGACGTTGTGCATCACTCAGGGAGATTGATGTAATCATGGCCGTTGTGTAATTCTGTTTGTCCTCAATTGGTGGGTAGTACAATGCTATGATCAGCGAAGTTAAATAGCTATTGAGCAGTTGCCCACTGCCTGCTACACAACATCAGGTAGAAACCAATATTTGAACGTCTTCATCGCTCTGACGGTGTTGACTTCTACGCTTGTTTCACGCAATGTTTTACTTGTGGATATTCTTCTTGATTGCTAGGCTGGCCAATGGCCAGAATGACTTTATTTGTAAGGCTGGGCACGCAGGTATGTATCTTGCCCAGAATAGTATGCTATCTTGGCTGACCAGATAACTCACAAGCTGTCCTGGCCGGAGACACTCTATTTATCGATGGTGGCATGGCCGCATACAGTCCTAGGAATCCTTCATATGGTACGTCTAATGAATAGAACGTAAATTCATGCTGGGCTCCCAACGATACTGATGCCCTAGGCTGTTACAGACAATAGAACGTGGATCATAGATCTTTCAGAAAGCTGGACAAATGCGTCTGTTCAGCCAATATCGGTATCTCGATCTCGCACACAGCTGCGATTGAAGTTTGGGAGTCTGTGGTACGACCCGACGACAGACTCTGTGTACTCTTTTGGCGGTGAGTGGGGAAGAGATGGTGGCACAGTCAAATCATCAGGTTCGACTGCGACTCTAGAGGATTCTATATGGCAGTTTAAATTCAATGAGGATCATACCTCCGGTGAATGGTCTGAGACACTTGGCCCTCAGGGAAGAAGGGGTGTATTTCCTAGCGATATCTCAAGATCAATTTCTGGAGCCACTGCAACCGATGGCAGACAGGCGTACTACATTGGGGCCCGAACATCCAACTACAGCACAACCAAGGCTGGAAACACGTCGCTACACAGTCTTCCTGGACTAATAACTTTCGACTTTGCAACTGAGACTCTGAAAAACTCGACGAACGATGGCTCCTATTTCGCTTCAAAACTGGGGGAAATCTCGACAGAAAAATCCGTGTCGGTAGCCGATGCTGGGTTGATGACCTATGCGCCGCCTTGTGGTTCTGAGAGGATCTTTGTAATCGTGGGTGGGCTCGAGATCGACGACAGTGGACGCTATAAGCAATGGTCGGACACCGTCGCGATCTATGACCCTTCTACGTGGCTTTGGCATTATCAATCAGCCACTGGAAATGTACCAGAGATGCTTGTAGACCGTGTCTATTGCGCTTTTGGAGCTCATGACCCCGATCTTGGGACTTACGACATGTACGTTCGATTTATTTTTCAACGATTAGGTTCACTACTAACCAACAACTTCGGTGCCAAGTTTTGTACTTGGACAGTTTACAAGTGGTAACACTTTATACGTTCTATCCCTTCCGTCCTTCACTTGGCACGCTACAAGCATAAATTTGGATCCTGGACGAACCGAGATGACTTGTACATCAACCAAAAATCGCTTGGCGATCATTGTTGGGGGCACGAGTACCGAACCAGCAATTTATCCTGATCCTCAGAATTGGGAGGCTCAAGATCCATGGACGAAGGGCATCAACGTGTTCGACATGACTTCTCTGAATTTTGTAGACCAGTACGATTCACACGCTCCCTCATACGAGGCATCGAACTTGGTCCGAAATTCTTACAATTCAAGGTACTTGCCCTATTTTGTGCTCGTCTATTAGAGTACGCATGCTAATCCCATATTCAGTCAGCGCTTTCCAGTCTGGGATGATCCAGCCCTGCAATCTATCTTCGACCGGCCAGATCAAGAAGGTTCGTCGCCCCTCAGCGCTGGGGTCACATCAGGAATCGTGGTTGGGGCAGTAGTGGCGGTCCTGCTCGTCGGAGGTTTCATCGCATGGCGAGTTTTGAAACGGAAAAAACTTGCAAATACTAGACTTAGTGTCCCAGATTCGGCTTCACCGGGGATTCATCCCACGATGCCCCGAGACACTCTAGGGACAGGGTTCCCAAAGAACAATCTTGAACAGCTCAGCTCGGCACAACCGCCGACGCCGCCACCAGTCTATGCCAAGAAGACACCTGATCATACTCAGCAGCATCAGATGACGAACTTTCTCAGGAACTCCGAGAGCGTCCACCGGCAGGACCCATTCCCGCCCTGTGGGGACTCTGCACACGATGAAGGTACTTCGACCCAAGTCAAAGAAACGGCAGCAGCTGGACTCTCGAAGGAGCAAGAGGAATTTGAGGGATTTTCAAATATGACCGAAATGCCATGTATAGCTACAGGAGGCCGAAGTGATTCCTGTTCTGGGCTGGTGCTAAGCCCCGAAACGACAGGCACCGAGATGAAAAATGTAGATTGACCGTGAACACCGATGACATAAACGTGAAGATACGTTCCGCGGGATCCAAGGCTTAACATGGTAGTAAGAGACGGTTATCAAGTTTAATGCAATGTACATCTCAAAGACCGTACAGATTATACACAGCGTAGCTGTGAAATACTTGTTTCCAACGTCACTAATTCTCGATGTTCACTCATCTATGACAAGACGAAGAGTCAAATTGTGCCTCCAATACAAATCAGTGATTGAACTAGATCGCCCCCCACTTTCTCTTTAAACCCTTCAACTTGCTCCTGTCATAGGTGGTCTTTAGACTTTTGTCTTGACACATCCATCTGTGAGCTTGACATGTTGGAGAGGGATTCCGGCAGAGACCAGCATGATTCACAAAATTCCACAGACACGGGCAGCAGTCGTCACCACAGTTACATCGCACCCATTTTGCGAACCTTTTCAGTCTAGCCTTTCGCTCAGGATCTTTGTGAGGGTTGCCAAGGGAGTCCTTGGCTACCTTGCCCCAGACACGCAGATGGACCATGTATACCACAGCAAGTGTCAAACTGTGATCTAGAAATGGTGGTTGCGGGCTTTTAGCCATTTTGACCACTTCATCCCAACTCTCTACCAATTTCACCTGTGTGTTGTCCAGAGGGAAGTAGTCCTTCAGTTTGCGTACTGTCATACAAGCAGGTCAGTGAACGAGCACTTGAGCACGTAGTCCCCAGACCTCTTATACTCTGCGGAAAGGCCAGCAGTACTTACTGTCCACGTTTCCTTCTGCATCGGCGCAGTCTGCGTATATCTGTTCATAGATCGCTATACCGCTGACAGTCATCTGCTCCCATAAATTCTTCGTCTTATCGAGATGGATCTTTTTCACGTCTTCGATGCGTCTTGCATCATAGAAATTTCTTCCGCAGCCGATGCTGTCGAACAGGTAAGTCTTCCGTATCCTCTGTGCTATTCCACTAGTTGGCATTGGAGCTTGCAATCTTCGAAGCAACTCGCGGACAAATGCTGCTGCCGCTCCTGCTGCATATGCGTCCCATTGTGTCTTGGGCGGAGTACCAGCGTAGTGTGATATTCCTCTTACTACCAATGCTGTGATATCCGGCCGAAGGTTCGCGGCTTCCGCATCAAGGCAGAGTGCTTCAGGGTATATTGAGGCAAAGTTATCAAAGTGCGGTAGCGTCGAGAAGCTTGCGCTGCAAATTAATTACTTGGCCCCCGTGGAAGACAGGCAAGATACCCTCTTGGCGAATTTCCCAGGTAAGCCGACTCTCGAGGGATTCATCTGCACAAGAGCAAGGAAGGGGGTTCAAGGGACTCTCTTCATACTTGTAGCCAGCCTTGTGAAACTTGTCAGAATGGGGATGATGTCGTTGAAAACCCTTCCCACGCTCGAGCTTCCTCATTGTCTGGTTGAGATCCAGTTTTCCGCTTCGCTTCGAGTGAAGGACGGCTTTGATAGTTTCCAATACTTCTCTCGGAACCTTGGGTATACCCTGGGATGGTGAAGGTGGAAAATAAATGCCTTGGGAATACGCAGATGTGGGTGATTGATAATGGACAAGAGCCGGGTGAGGCGTTCTCGGCACCCCGACAACAACATCCCCTAGGCAAATGTCTCTCTCGGGATCAATTGTTCGGTCTGGCCGTGGTAAGCCTCCACTAGTGCCCAAGGAAAGAAACAGCTCTAGTCTCGGAAATGAGCTCCTCAATGCTGTTATGACTTCTTGCATGGCCGAGGCTCCATGGTCTCCTGGCTGCACCGACGCAATGACAATGTTGTGGCATGATTCTCCGTCATTGGCCCCGATAGCACCGAATTTGCAAGGGACTCGGCACCAGGTTTGCGGGTTCAGACGCTCGTCATCCATCATACACATAGCGGCCATCATCGCTGGACTTTCCGAGGAACAGAGAAATGCGATCGAGTAGTCATCTGGAGTCGGAAAAGTTTTGATGTCGCAAGCAAACTGATGCTTAACTGGTTCTGCGCGGTATGCAAGGCGAGGAGTAGGGGTTGGTTGGCGGACGTTGGCTTCACGTGAACTGCCTGATGGAGTGTTAGACCACACGATTACAGCGTGGATGAACTATGTAAAATAATCTGTGCAGAGGATACAGGACCTATCACCTCTTACTCTTGAAGAAGTTAACGACAAAAGCCTTTGTCGTACATGCTGCAGTCATCGCAGCGTACGTGTGCCAGTCATCATTCTTGTGTGAATCAGCATAGTCAGCCACACCCTTGATGATGACCACAGCCAGGGGAATCTGACTGTCGGCCGCATGATAGATACCACGACCCTCCATCTCGACAGCAACAATTTCCTTCTCTTTTAGCAAGGTACGTCTGTAAGTGTCTGATCTCACGACGACGTCCTCACTCCCGTAGGTTCCAAAATGGATCGCGAAAGCTTTCTCTTTCGATGGCGATTTTCGCTCGAGCCACTTGTCAGCAGGTTTGTTGCATCCAGTGTCCTCGCAAGACAGGGTCGTCGCTTCTCCGCATTCTCTTCCTTCTTGGCTACAAGAGGCGCAAGCAACTGGATCATGGTGTTTGTGCGGACGTTCCACAGTGTAGAGTCGATCTTGCGCAGGATCAGCTGGCGGATTCGTTTTCAGTGTTGTAAAGGACTCTGTGCCGAAGTATCTTCCAGTGATTCGATCGCTGACTGCCTGGAGATTCCCTTGGGCTTTCACACGGAGTCGTTGCAGGGAGTCTCCCAGTTTCAGGGCGCCAATTTGTTTCAGAAGTCGTTGGTGTTGCCAGACCGTTTGGACCTTCTTTAAACCGATCTCGTTACCTTGAATACGGTCGAAGTATCGACAAACATCAGTGCTGATGATCACATCGCCCAGATATATGGGCTGGTTCTTGTCGTTGTTACGGCCAGTGCCACCACAAATCCCGGCTGAGACGATATAAGCGTTCGGGCTTAGGTCCGATATCACCTGTGATGTGTCGGTGGCACTGGCGATTGTGCCTACTCGAACTATTTGCATGACAGCAACGTTGACGTTTCCGAATGTGCCAGGGAAACGGTGCAATTCTTTGTCGGTTATGATATTTTCGTATCTTTTGTCGAATGTGGCTAAGACGGCCTCCGCCTCCTCAGGCAGTGCACAAATTATGAGAACTTGGATCTGCGCTTTATCAAGTTCCCCTTCGAGCTGAGAACAATTGGCATCACTCTCGTGGCTTTCAATAGGATTTCTTTCCTCAACTGTCTGGTCCCTGCCAGGATGAGTGTCAGTATTGTATAAAGGCAGAAACAAGATGGACTGATAGTGTAATACTCACGACGTGGCCACTGGGCCTCCGTGGCCGACCGATTCATCTTCTGTCTCGAGCATGGTGTGAGAACCAACCGATCTGCCTTTGGGCCCGGTCCCCCCGGTGTACTTCCTCGGCGTCGCACAGGCAAACTCAGATTGAAAGAGACTGGATACTGCTAGAGTGGAATGTCATTGAATGACCCGAATCCTGGAAGAAACGAACGTGGAGATTTCTAGCAAGAGTTCAATGGTTTACATTGCGACCGAGCGAGGCCATTGCGGAATCAGCCCAAATTTCAGCCCCGTGTCTGTCAGGATTTGACAGGAGTTCTGGCTGTGTGCCTGGGGCCGACGCCAGCTGCCTCGATAAGAGCAACTAGAAGCGGTTGCTAATTAGTCGGGCAAACGATATTGTCCATTGACCGGCTGCAGGCACTCGGGTAGCGTTATGCAAAGGTGTGGCCATGATCTTGCTGGTTCCCTTCCCATCATCATTCTGCCTTGTGAAATGGCCCACCCCTTGATATTGCCCTGTAGAACATGCAGACTTTAGGAGATTTTTGCCTCCGTGCGACGTGAGTAGGCAGCTGCATGGGAAGCATGGTGGCTTGCATGATATCAGCTGACATACTGTGTGTCAAATGCATTTTACATGCAGGCTGGCAGGCTGCACCGGTTCACCGTGGCCCCAGAAAGAAGAAGGGGGGGGGGGCAGGGATATCACTTGCGCCCGATGCATCCCATCCCATCCTACGGCTGCTTGGCATTGCCGAGCCTCGGGGTGGCTCGAACATCAAACAGGACACTACACAAGTAGGGATTCAGATAGCAACAGGGTATTTTGTCATTGAGTGGTCTCCGTCTACTGGCACCGTGGGAAAAAGTCTTATACTAAATGCCTCGCTGGATGTACGGAAGGGGATGAAAACCCCGAGAGAAATCTCGGTTCAAAGTTAAATATCTCACTTTTCATTTTTGTTCTACAGACACATTATACCAGATCCAGCCACACTTCTAGATCCTTCAGGGCAGCAGGTTTGAGCCTTTGGCTAGGTAAGTAGTAAAGCCAGCCTGGACATATATACAGAGATGTGCTTTGTTGGATATGCGGCCAGGCTTTACTCATGCGTCTACCTATCGAGGATTCGGGTATACACTGTGTGACACAGCAGTCAATGATGAATCACGCTATTGCATGTTGTCTGATGTGTCACGACTCCATTGGCCCTATACAGTGATGGGTCTAGTCGCAGTGTGGCCCTCGTGACGAGACTTGCAAAAAGCAAGTATTGCTGTGCGGGCCACTGGCTGAAAACTTATTTATTCATGGGTAGCGCCGTTATAACAGGGAAGTGTTCGACGTAGACAGTCAGTTCCTCGATCTCAAGCCCTTGAACATCTCAAGGCTACTCTCCTTAGCCTTAATTGCAACACCGCAGATACGTTCGAAGCCCTGAACTGCCAGGAGACCTTGGAGGTAACACAGAATGCTTTCGAACAGGCATGATATCCGGCGTGACTGTATAGAAGTCAGGACTTGGAGTGCTGCTGGTGAGCTCTCCTCTCTTGGACGTTTTACAAGTTTGCCCTCAAAGGCTAACTTGTAAGGACAGACGGGACTTTCCGGAATCCCTCAGGTCAAATTCCTCCCAGTGATATTTCGTGCCATGAAATGAACACTCTGAAAGACATGGTTGCGCAGAGCCAGGTGTCCATAATGTAAGTCTTCGACTTTTATGCTACCGTCACAATATTATTACATTTTAAGACATTCACCTGTGCATACTAACAATTATTCCTAGCTCTGCCCGCAATGGTGATGGTCATAAGAACACAGCGTGGAAAGAATTAGTGGATGAACTAGCTGGGATTCCGTTGACCTTCTCGCCAACGTATCTAAAAAATTCTAATGGATATTTCCATTGTGAAATTGCGTGGAATCCAGAAGACTCCATCAGTAACGTCGGTTAGTACAGCATAACTCCTGGGATTGAGATAAATCAGGGACTAATGTGGGAACCGAATATAGTCAGTAGCACCATGTTTGAAGCAAAGCAACTGCAGCTAAGCGGCCAATCATATCAATGGATCAGATTTAATCTCGTTGTCTCCTGGCTCGCAAAAACTAATCAGACAATTTTGTTCATTTTGGAAGCTCCTGCCGGCTTCAGCGCCACATTGTCGAATTTGATATCTGACAGCCTGGACGGAAATGAATTAGACGACCCTTTCTGGACAGTCGAAAGGCTGGTGGACAGTGCCGTCGGCGTGTTCGATAGAAGTGTGTGGGCCGTCCGAGACGAAGTGAGAAACATTGAGATGCTCCAGATGCAAGATGGCCGGAAACCGAGCCCCAACTACCGCTATATGCATGACTTGGCGAGGCATGCGATACATGTTTCTGAGAGCCTCGAAGTCTCTTTGGAGACAATAGGATCGATTATACGCCATCATGATAGCCTAAGCAAAGTCAGGCCTGACCGAAAAACGCACGCGTGGCCAAACCCATCCATGCGCGGCTACAGTTCATGGAAAACATCCTCCACAGCTTGCGGTCTCGCTCTATTTCTAATCAACAGCGTCTCTTGAATGAGATACAACTAGCATTTCATACTGTCGCCCAGTACGACTCCAAGATATCGGTTGAAATAACCCAATCGGATAGCACCGCCATGAGGACTGTGGCATTTGTGACGCTTAGCGCCCTACCAGCAACGTTCGTGTCGTCGATATTCAGCATGAGCTTTTTCAACTTTGACTCTGGCCCAACTTCTGGCTTCATTTCGGACAAATTTTGGATTTTTTGGGCTATCACCATCCCACTTACCATTGGTATATCGGTCTTTTGTACCTACTCTCAAATTGTTCCATCCCTCGGACAGACTCTGCGTCTGACAATCCATAGCTCTTGCTCCTTTTCTAAGAGCCAAGCATGTCAATGATGTTAATTATTTTCAGCAGAAGCTTTACTTTAATACGGCGATAGATACGATCTACCTAACCAAGTATAACCTGTATATGCCCCCACCAACTAGTAATAGTGTATACCTTGTGATTATCAGAGCATTAGGTATTCATCGGGATCGTTCGAGTGAGCGGTCGCTTTGGGAGCCACATTACGAACCTCAACGTCTTCTTCCATCATTCGAACACTCGGCGGATGGATTCAGCTCAGAATTCGACTGTCGTGCTTACCTTACTCGCACCATAGGTCAACACAGTCAAGACAAAGGGAATCTTCAATAATTACCGAAAGATGTGTGAGGACATCTTATATATGTTAGTTATGGGTTGGCAATCACCCGCGTCGTTATCCGATGGCCCGCGTGACATCACGGGCAGGTCAATAGAATTGTATTTGAAGAATTGCCGAGAAATTGCCATGGACTAGCGAGAAGAGGATGGATCATGCGGTCTATCGCGGTAAAGTACTCGGTGAAATAGGTGGTCGAGCTTTTCTGCTCCGTGAACCCCTTTCCTATACCTAAAGGAACAGCAAAGTATCTGTTTAGAGGCCACGAAAAAGGAGATTTATCAATCTCACACATACAGGAAACAATGGCCAATTTAAAGTACGAGCTTTTCTCGGGTGTCTGGTATGTGGCCGCGGGACATACGTGATGAATTAATATACCTGTGGGGCCATACGGCCATAGAACCTATACAATTGACCATAATCTCTTGAGGTTGGCTTTTATTGCACATAAGTGTGAGTGAGCAAGTGTGAAGACGCATTTTTTTCTTTTGCCGTACAGAAAGTCAAGCAAGCCACACGGGGCCCCTCCATGACATCTCGGTCGAAGGTAGAAGGCGTCTCCAATAAGCAGGCCCAGGATGCGCTCTTCAAGGGGCGCAGAGCCCTTCGCCACCCAATAAACAAGGCAAAGTTCAACTATTTCCATTTCTCTTAACAGTCTCTTGACCTGTACAAGCTATTGAATGACCACTTCCCGAATGAGAACAGCTTGGACGGCACAAGAAGGGGCAGGATGCGACGAGGAATGAAATTTGACGATCACTGCCGAGCACGTGTCGGGCAACTCCAGTTCCCAAGAAACTGCCATAGCGCCTTGCCCAATGATTACAAGGCTCCCCACTCCGTGCTGCTTAGCTGGATCTCATGGGACAAATCATCTTTGATGGCAAGGAGAGTCATTAGCCAGAAGAGGCATAGCATAAGGAGAACACATAATGCCGTCCTCATCGTTGTCCCGAATAGTGTAGGTGCGGAAGAAGTCAATAAGCATTTGCGGCAGAAGCGGTTAATGCTGTGTAACTTCGAACTCTGCGTTGGGCGTTGGGCGTAGTGATTAGATTTTGGCTGACATGGATTTCCCTACAGGGAGTGTTGTTGTGCTTTCATTCCCTTTGTAGAACTGTTGCAGAGTCTGCAACAGCAATATGATCCGACAAAGCCATCGGAAAATATCGCATTGTAGACAATGTGTCATTTATCAGCCTAGACGAATTGATGTCTCTCAACGTTGGGGCTTGTAAGAAATACTGCTGAAAGCCTCCATGCTCCCCAAAAATGATCTCGAAAGTCTTTGTCCCCCGGGTGACGTATCAGTAGGGCTACGATGCTTGTATCTAAATACATCAACTGATTTTGTAATAGGAATGCTATTGGGAGAAGGTATTATACACATTGTACGATATGAGATGCGGCTGGAAAATCGTTAGCTCGCATGTGGCGTCCAGTCGGAAGCATTAGCCGTGAGAACCGCAGTTGATCTTGATTGCGGCCTCAAGTGGCTACGAGATAAAAAGGTGAGGACTACCCAATGCTGAGACTCGTGGTCCCATCTCATATCAAGCAAAACTACAGGAGAAAACGACAGGATCACTGGGACACATTATCACAATTCGTTCTCCACCATCTACATTCCCGACGCCGTAAGCCCGCGCCAGACTGCCCAACAGTTGGGGGTTACTCACTGTGAACGCGACCTCACCTCTTCAGCAATTAGCTCGCGGCAATCATTTACCAAACCATGTCCCATCATCACTGTCCTGGCAGGCGGGACCCCGGCAGAAATTGCAGGTGGACTAGGCGTCGTAGACGACGCATTCGTTACTGTACGACACATCAAGAGCGTTGCGTAATTCACGGTACGCCTCACATGAGGAACCAAGGATGCAGGCAGTGTAACCCGACGCTGCCTCGTGGATAGAAAGAAGAAAACGAGGCACAGAGAGGCGACACAGACATATGAAGGAGGTCCGGAAGATGGACACTACGGTACTTGAGACAATGATCGATTTCGGTGAAGACAGATGGTTGGAAAACGATGTCAATGTTTAGAAGAGGAAATTTGTGCTGTAAAGCAAGTGTAGGTGGTTGCAGACTTTGCGAGAAACATGGCCATTATACATAGTATAGAATCTCGGTTATAGAGGCGTTTGGAATATAGTTGGTTCTGGTACCGAGACGAGCAGCGAAATATCTGGAAAGCGGGCACGAAACATCCGAGTACACAAGCGCGGTATAGCATAGAGGATAGGGTAGAGTCAGAGATTGGTTAGGATCGACTTCATTCGTGTCCGAGTTCTCATTGCAGGTGAGCGCAAGGAGTCCCTTGACGACGTTCAGACAGCACCAACAGAGTTCTAACGACGGCTAAGTCTGCTCATTGGTTCTTATCGTGGCTTACCGTTGAAGAAGACGACGCGCCAGCCGGTTGCGTTAGTGTCACGCGGACGGAAGTGACTGCACTCAACAAGCTGATGGAGCTAAAATGGTGGACACATATCTGGACAGTCCAGGAGTTCATTCTTCCACCCCGCATAGCATTTTTGCTCGGAAACATCCTGTGCGAAGAAGCCTCGACATTATTGGCATCCAAACCGGAGCAGGACATGTGGAAACATGATCGGTTGTATGGGGAATGCCGCAATGCCGTCATCCAGAGACTGCCCGATTGCCCCTTTATTCCTCCACTTCTACGATCAGGTGCCTTCTCTCAGGTTATTCAAGTGGCAGGTGACACTGGGATATGCAACCAGCCGCTTTCGAACTCGGAACTGCGCAGATCCCAGAGACAAAATATTTGGTCTGCTTGGTCTCACCCACCCCATGACTAGGCAGCTGGTCGACTATTCACTCGACAAAAGCAGGTTTACACAGGCTCAGTCCGCTACGATATCAATTCGACCAAACACTCTTCGCCCACTCATTAGATTCCCAGAGCGCGACCGGGATTGTGGCAGATAGACTGGGTACTGGCAAAATACGATGTTTGTATTCGAAGTGGGCGTATGTGGTGTATCTAACTGCAGAAGGGGCCCCAGAGGGCAGCATTTAAATAGCCATAACCACGTGACCCCCCATTCACTGCCACAGGGATGAACAGCTTACGATGGTGTAATTGTGTCGCAGATATTTGGTTGAAGCTCATTTTTTGAATACTATTTTGAGATATAAACGCATAGTAAGAGATATCTACACACGAGAAAGATTAATTGTTTTATGGATAGAGGAGGCTCCTCTGGATCTTGGTGTGGCTCTTGCAAAAGACAAAGCTCTACTATTCAAGATAGAACTGAGGAAGGATACTGATTCCGGAGCATTTGGTGACTTAAGTCTGGCACCGAAACTTGTACGGCAAACAATCATGGATCATGTAGATTAGAGTCTTTGATATAACATTGCGTAACTTTGTAAAGTGCAACTGACGTTGTTTTAAGTGACGGGGACGTGCTTGCCTCCTGGGATTTCCTATTCAATATAGTCTATCCACACAAATGAAATCATTACTGGCGGCGCGGCGGCAATCGCTTGACACTGACTTCAATACAAGTGCATAAGCTGGAGGGTCGGGGCTCTCCTCATTTGATATGTATGATGATGATGCCAATGAACTGGCCTGCCTGTCATCGCCCGAATCAAGCCCACAGCTCCATCTTTCATAGAGGTGGCTCATCGGCCCTTGGGAATCAAAGACATAGTCAACTGCAAGCCTGTCGTGTTCGACAAAGTCGCCGTGTGTGAATCCCATAAGACCCCGCATGCCTCTTCACGGAAGGTGATGATAACTGGCAGTCGTTCGGGCTCGATGCGATCGAGGATATCGGGACTAAGAGTCGCCCACTGCATGTTTTGACGCAGCCAGATGTCCAATGCTGTTTTCCAAAGGCGATCCTGGTCGCCAGTTCTATTCAACATGACGCTTTCTTCCCGAGGCGTGAACTGGGCGTTAATAGCCAAGAAGGCTGCAGTTGCCTTGGCTGAGTCATTGGGAAAATACAAAAAGACACGCGCGTCTCTTTCGATGTCGATTGGAGGCTTTTTATGGGCGCCCGATTCTTCCAGTCCCTTAGTCATGTTCGCGACGACTGACATGGAGCCCATATCCTCGACTCTGAACCGCGGTGCGTCTGGGTTGAGCCTGGCAATCTCGTGTGGGACCTGGAAGGAGGCTCCCCTGTACGCTTGGTCCCGATGCTGTATCGGGGTCTCGCTCGCCAGTTCGAAGCTCGCAGTTACGGTTTCCTCGACGTCCTGGCGCGTCTTTTTATCGGCATTGTCCAGCCAAGAGATCGGCGGGACGAGCCACGGGTCAGGCTCGGGGGACTCGAACAGCTTGGCAGCGGGGGTGGGATGGAAGTGGCCTGGGCGGAGAAAGCACTGAGTCAGCCGACGAGTCTCCTTCAAGTGATTGTCAACAGCAACATCGTGGACTCACGTGTCTGAAGCGGAGTGGCTCCACTTCTGTTTATCAATGAAGGGCTCGAGGCAAACATCGGGCCAAAGAAAGGGCTCATCCGCCGTACTGATACCGATGAACAGGCCCGCAAGCCGTCTTGGGTGGTTCTCAACACCCATTGGCGAATCATCCTAGAAGACATGACAGCAGGTTTGAAGCTCGTAGCCTGGGGGCGTCTGAAGACTGTGGGAGTCGGCTTTCCACATTGCAGCCGACTTCGACAGATGTCGTTTGCATTGTTGTTGGCTCAGTCCTGGAGCTAAACCAACTCGGGTGCGTGCATATGCCCCTGGTCAGCCTCATCCCTATCCCTGGCGAGTTCTTGGCAGATTACTTCACACTTCGACCCCCACAGATGCCATCTCTGGAACGGGGTCAGTATGATGCATCCTGTCCTCTCGTCTATCTAATTTGCGATAAGATCAGTATGATGTACTTAAGAGTTGAAAGCCTAGAATTAATCCTGGTCACTAAAACATGTTTAATTTCATTTAAGCAAGTTGTTTCTTTTTAACATCATAGCTATTTAAGGGACTTATGTCAAACCTAGCGTAATATGACAAGAAACTGATATTTACAAGATCAATTAGAGATAATAACAAGCATTCTTCAATTCTTATGGTTGAGGTGTCGTTATTGTTGGGAGGAAGGGCAGTTGTGTGGGCGATGGTGACCTAGAATCGGGGGCTAAGATATTAAGCGGGTATATATACCTGTGGGTGGCCCGGCTTTGCTTTACCCACTGCTGGCATAGTGGGTACCTAAATAGGGCTATAGCCAAATCCTTGCTATATACCTGTGTTTTTTTTTGGTGGTAAACCACACTAAAACTTAAATATTCTTATAATAATATATTTACCTTACTACTACTATATTTATACTTAATATTTCTATATAAAATAACTATCTAAAGCTATCTTTATAGTTTAGATATACTTAATTTAGCTAATTTATAGTATTTATTAATTTAACTTATAGCTTTTAAGCCTAGTATTAAGTAGTCTAGTACTATACCCCTAAAGACTAATCTAGCTATCTGGTAGATCTTTAATATCCTTAAGGCTACTAGGTATTATATAGATATTACTTAAGTTAAGGATAAGGTTAAGAAGTAGTAGTATAAAGTCTATAATACCTGGATGATGTAGTATGGCCCCTAAAGCCAAGCGTGGCAAGCCTATTAGGCCTAGCTCCCCTAATAAGGCCTGCAAAAGAGCCCTACTTAACCAGTGGGTCCCTCTCCCTTTTGGCCAAGTGGTAAATTCCAGCGTATTATATTACTGGAGCTATTATTAATACCTTAAGTACTATAGGTACTTACTAAAGTATACTCCCTTACCTAGCCCTAAGCTATTAAAGTTATAATAAACTTTTATTTAGGTATTTTATAAAAACTTACTAGTTAACCACTTAACTATTAATAAGTATATTAAATTTCTATTTACTACTAGCCGGCTAAAATTATTATTATAATTTACCGGTTACCTAAATATCCTCTTTTTATAGAAGGAGGATATTCTTATCTGGTATATTTAGCTTTTTTATAATAGTAGCTTTAACCTTATTATATTTATGGTTATAAACTAAGCTAACTTTCTTTATTATCTATAAAAGTAGGCCCTTATTTGTGATATATACTTTTTTACCTATTTTTTAACCGGTTTTTAGAGTTAAGAAAAATATATATTAAATCTATTAAGTTAGCCTGGAAAGGGTATAAGCTTATAACTTATAATATTAATTCTTTTTTTAATCTTATTAAAGGTACCTAAAAGAAATATAATCT